>CM018681.1:85748531-86348531 GCA_009363875.1 Mikania micrantha | reverse complement strand
TGTCTAATAAACCAGCATACACATAAAGATGTTTGTACAGTAATAGATGTTTGACTCGATGCAACTAGTATTCTCCCCCTATTTAAAACGTTTGAAAAGAGTAAAGAGGGGCTGTAAACTCACCTTAGTGAAGTGAACGAGAGTAAGCGTAAGCTCCTCAAGCGTCAAGTAGTGTAGTCGGTCACCGGCTACCTATATCGTATAACATACGTGAGTTTGTGTAAGTGACGGTGTTCGTGTTCGTGTTAGTGCTCGTGTTTGTGCTCAACAACCCTCGGTTGTTCATGTTTGTCCGTGTCGGTCCATAATGACCGTGTTTGCTCGTGTTGGTCCACATTGACCGTGTTTGACTAAAGTTGACCGTGTCAAGTCAACGACCCGTTGGTGAACCGTGTGTCGTTTGTGAATCGTGTAGTAATCGTGTAAGTGCTCGTCGTGTGCAAAACGCGCAAGTCGCGTCTATGGACAACTTACTATATATAGTAAGTTTCCATTTATGGAAAGTTTCACGAAGCATATCGATTTTAGAGTTCTAGCATGCTAGTTAAGTCCTACGCGATCATGTTAACACATAGCACATCATCGTACGAAATCACATAAGTCACTTATATCATGTTTGCACATAAAAGTTTCCTAAAATGGAAAGTTTCCGTTTCTAGCATATGCGATATCGGAAACCATTTAACTTAGCATTCATTCATCATATTAAAACATAATAAACCATTTAGCATGCTCAAATCATACAAAACGTTCATAAACCGATATTTCTAAAAATAAAGTTACTAAAAATAGTAAATTTGTAATTTTGCATAAAAATGACTACTCTAACATTTCTAATCCATTTTTATATCACAAATCGTTATAACATTCCATTTATCATCATTTAATCATGCTCATTTTGTGACACCCCATAATTTCCAGGTCAGCTTATTAATTGTTTAAATGTTTATTTAAATGCATTATGTACACGTGGCACGACAGTACGAACACTGACACATGACTAGATAATTCGTGGAATTATCGACAAACCACACACACGTGTCAAAACACACGAACGTTGGTGAACATTACAACACTTAAGCATGAAACACTTCACAAGTCAATTGTGGCTAATAATTGACCAATAGAGTCCAAACGACGCTTGAACGATGTTCTACGAACGAGAAACGGGCAAGAATGGGCCCAGAACAACCAAACAAGCTTATTGGGCCTTACATTTGGGTCAGGCGGTACGCCAGACCCGGAGCGCCCACGTCAGGCGATGCGCGCGGATGGGAAGTTGAGCGCCTCATCCGTTCCAACCCGCGCGTAACGCACCAAATAGCACCACCACGTCAGGCGATACGCCTGACCACTCTGACAGCTTAAAATCTTCTTGAGCAACACAAAATCCATCATTATCTCTACACCATCATTTCTTTCGGTTTCAGACGCCATTAGCTCGAGCTTATCCTTCCTAGAACACCTGCAAACCACCATTAGAGCTAGTGGAAGCCATTGACACACCTTGGGAAGCTTTGGGGTGAAGATTGAAGGAGAAAAGCAAGAAAGAACACACCAAGACCACCACCTCCTTCTTGATTTCTGTCGAATCCAACGAGCCAGAAGGTTATAGAGCTGCTAGTACATCATCTCAGTGATTTAAAGAGCTTTAGAAGGTAGTTCAATGCACCTTGTAGTTTAAAATGCACTATTCTCACTTCTACACACACATACAATGCATGAAAACCACATGCAAGCACTCAAGGTCCACATGCACGAATTTATCTTCTGGGTTTATTGATTTTAAGGTGATTTATGATGATCTAACATGATTAGAATGCATTTGGTGATGATCTATGATGATGTGCTTGTGTAAGAATCAAGATTTGGTCTTGACTTGATGAAAAACCCACATGCATGTATGATCCATGGCATGTGGGATGATTTTCAGTAACTAGATATATTTCTTGATGATATTGAGGGATGATTACATGTTTAGATGATGTTAAAATGGCTAAAACTATGATTTTTACGAGTCTTTCCATTAATAGTAACTTTATTGTTACAAGTGAGTGATTTGATGGAAATTATGGACATGCATGTATGTAAAATTGTTGTTAGGATGATAATATGATGGTTTGACTTGTTAGAAAGTGATCTTGATGATGTTTGTAGTCACACTTGTCATTGTTACTATTTTTAGTAACTTTTCTAGTTAAAATATTGATAAATGATGAATTTGATTATGTTGACATAATTAAATGTTGTTAGATGACATATTATGATGAATGATAATATGCAAAGTTGTTTAGAAATGTTAAATGGTTGTTTTTATGCAAAAACCACAAAGTTACTATTTTTAGTAACTTTATTTTTACAAAAACCGACTCGTAAACATTTTGTATGATTTGAACATGCTAAATGAGTTATTATGTTGTAATATGATGACTAGATGCTAAGTTAGATGGTTTCCGATGTCACGTATGCTATAAATGGAAACTTTCCATTTTAGGAAACTTTTATGTGCAAACATGTTGTAAACAACTTATATGAATTCGTATGATAATTGCTATGTGTTAACATGATCACGTAGGGCTAATGGACATGTTAGAACTTTAAAACCGATGTGCTTTGTGAACTTTCCGAAAATGGAAACTTACTATAAATAGTAAGTTGTCCATAGACGCGATTTGCGCGTTTCGCACACGACAAACACTTACACGATTGCTACACGATTCACAACCGTCACACGTTTCACCAACGGGTCGTTGACTTGACACGGTCAACTTTGGTCAACTATAGTCAAACACGGTCAATGTGGACCAACACAGTCAAACACGGTCAATGTGGACCAACACAGTCAAACACGGTCAATGTGGACCAACACGAGCAAACACGGTCATTGTGGACCGACACGGACAAACATGAACAACCGAGGGTTGTTGGGCACAAACACGAGCACTAACACGAACATTAGCACGGTCACATACACGAACTCACGAACGATATACGATATAGGTTGCCGGTGACCGACGTGCGTACTACATCAGGAGCTTACGCTTTCATCCGTTCATATCACTAAGGTGAGTTCACGGCCCCTCTTTACTCTTTTTCAAACGCTTTTAAATAGGGGGAGAATACTAGTTGCATCGAGTCAAACATCTATTACTGTACAAACACTATGTGTATGCTGGTTTATTGGACAAACATTAAGTGTTGAACTCGTAACAAGCCCTCACAAAGTCTTACCGTTAATGTACGAACAACGTGGTAGATTTGGATGGATCCATTAGGGAATGACTAACCCCACGGGGCACTATGTTGACTGGATGTCATAACCCGTGCAAATTCTGACCTAACTTGCTATGTATACGAGACATAGCGGAGGCAAGGACAAACAAGTCTAGTTCGGTAGTGACGCACTGACACTTTGGGCCTAGGGCTCGATACTAACATTTGATAAACAACATGACACGCTTTCTTACTATATATGTATATCAAAACCTGTGAACTCACCAACCATTGTGTTGACACTTTTCAAACTTGTATTCTCAGGTAACTAGCGTGGCTAGCAGGAGAACAGGAATGCACAACTTATGGGACGAGCATTAGGAACATACATGCATTCTGTTTTGACATTTGAAAACAATTTACTTGTGATAAACTATTTACTTTTCCGCTGCAAACTATTTTGTTATGTGTATGTGTCAAACTTGGATTTGTAAACGCATATAGAGTCGTTCTATATGACCTTGAGCTGTGATTCTGGACACGTCACATCCACGTGGACATACGCCACGAGTAGGAATTTGGGGGTGTGACACATTTAACCAAAATCATCATTATTCAATCACTTGGTTCATAAAAGTTACTATATATAGTAACTATGCCCAAATAACCACAATCAACTTCAAAACTACATTCTAAACTTTAGTATCATCATATTATTCATCGAACATCATATCAATGTACATGCATGCTCATTCCTATCACCAAATCATCATCTTGTAACTAAAAAATTACTAAAAATGGAAAGTTTAGCAAATAGCCACATTTTAACCATTAATATCACGATCTAATCTTGCAAGAACACTTGTACATTATCAAAAATCATCCCAACATCAACAAAATCATCAAGAATGCTTTAGATCATACATGCATGTAACTATTTCATCAAGTCATGACCAAATCATGCATTTCAATGACACACATCATCATGGATCGTTATGAAATGCATTCTAATCATCCTAGATCATCATAAAACACACTACAATCAACAAAACCATATTCAAAACCAAAGAAAATTCATGCATATGGTGGATGAGTGCTTGCATGTGTGTTTAAAGACATGCATGTGAGTGGTATGGTGTTTTTAAGCTACAAGTTTCACGTGACTACCTTCCCAAGCTTCGAGAACACCAAGATGAGGTTGGAACAGCTATAGAGCTCTCTGGACAGCAGGTTTTTGCAGAGAAGTGATGGTCGTGGTTTGTGCTCCAACTCCCTTCTTCTTCAAGTTCTTGGTACTCTT
Organism: Mikania micrantha; assembly: GCA_009363875.1. NCBI lineage: Eukaryota > Viridiplantae > Streptophyta > Magnoliopsida > Asterales > Asteraceae > Mikania > Mikania micrantha. The sequence continues at coordinate 86,344,018 of CM018681.1, read as the reverse complement.
CAAGCTTCCAAGCTTCAATGGAGGTCTCCAATGGCTTCCAAAGGGTTAAATCAGGAGCTGGTAGGTGTTTTGGGGCAGAACAATTCGAGAGGTGGCTTGTACAGCCGGATAAAATGAGTGTATAGGTGAAATGATGAGTTTTGGAAGTTTAAAAAGGTGTTTGGCGACTCTGGGCGTCCAGGCGGTAGGGCGGGGGTGGCGCCTAGCGTTGCGCGCGGGTGAGATGGATGAGGCGCACTCTTGTGCCTTCCACGCGGATCGCCAATGGTGAAGGCTTCGGGTCAGGCGTACCGCCTAGCCCACTTGTCAGGGCCAATAAGCTTATTTTGCGGTTTTTGGCCCATTTTCGCTCATTTCTCGACTGTAAAACATCGTTTAAGCATAGTTGGGACTCTAATTGCCAAATATTGATCATAATTGATCCGTGAAGTGTTTGTGTGACCAAATGTTGTGATGTTAACCAACGTTCGTGATTTTTGACACGTGTGTGCGGTTTCTGATAATCCCTTGGATTATCATGTTGTGTGTTAGTGTTCGTACTGTGTCACACTAAATTAAACTAATTCTAGTGCCACATGTTCAAATAGCATTCAAATAAACATTTAAATAATCAATAAGATGACCTGGAAATTGCGGGGTGTCACATGGCGGTAGTACGAAAAGAACAATGACTTCAGAAGAAGGGGACTATTATGAAAATTCCACCCAAGATTCGCTAGTTACTTGTTGTTCTTCGATACAACGTCCAACAGGTAGAGATGAAGCTAAAAAGAAAAAAGGAAAAGGTAAGGTTTCTAATGAAATTGTTGAAGAATTTCGTGCAATGAGGGTTACTCGAGACAGTCAAATTGATTTCATGAAAAAAAGATTAGAGTTCGAGCAAGAAAAAAACAAAAAAAAAAAGAAAAGAAATGGAGCGAAGGAAAATGGAACTCTTGACTCTGAACGCATTGTTAAAAATGTAGAATTTGTCTTTTGAAGAAGAACAAGTTAAGCGTAATCTGTTGTTGAAGTTTTATGGAAATTAAATCTTGTTCGATGTGTTTCTATCTTTCGTTTGTTTTTAATGTATTTGTAAGATATTAAGTTCTATCAAAGTTTTTTAGAAAAATCACATTATCGGTATTCAATATCTACAAATATAACTTTATCTTTATTTCCTAGTTGTCAAGTTTTCATTGGATGCTTAGATTTTTGTAAGTTATAAAATCTAACATTATCTACAATAAAAATATAACATTATCTTGTAATATTTTTTTTGTATAAATATGTGTATTGAGATGCTTTCATATGCACCCATTAATCTTCAATAATAAAATGTCTAGTAGTGATGGTTTATCTGAGAGTTCCAATTCATCTTATACAAGAGAGTACAATGAATGGGAAGCACGAGTTTTGCAAGAAAATCTACATCTCGATGGCATAATGAGTGAGTTACTCATAAGCATGCATGACACATCAAGAAGAAGGTATTGTGATCGAGAACGTGAGCAGGGCGAAGTACGTTTGATTGGAGATTACTTTGTTGAAAACCCAACATATGACCAAGCAACTTTTCGTCTTCGATTTCGAATGCAAAAACCGCTTTTCCTACACATAGTTGCTGCTGTTACAACCAACGACATATTTTTCCAACAAAGGCGCGATGCTACAGGTAGACAAGGTCTTTCACCATTGCAGAAATGTACTGCAGCTATGCGAGTACTAGCGTATGGCACGTCAGCAGATACGCATGATGAATATTTGAGGATGAGTGCTACAGCAACAATGACTGCTCTTACAAAGTTTGTAGAAGGCGTCATCACATGCTTCAGTCAAGAGTACATACGAACCCCAAATGATGATGACTTAGCAAGACTACTTCATGTTGGGGAAGAACGTGGGTTCCCAGGAATTGTAGGCAACATTGATTGTATGCACTGGGAATGGAAAAATTGTCCTACTGCTTGGGTTGGGCAATATGCAGGTAGAAGCGGTAAACCAACAATTATTTTAGAAGTTGTTGTATCGTACGACTTATGGATATGGCACGCATTCTTCGGAACACCATGTACATGCAATGATATTAACGTCCTCCATAGATCTCCTTTGTTTGATAATGTATTGTCAGGTCGAGCACCAACAGTTAGTTATGTCCTGAATGGACGAGAGTATAACAAGACATACTATCTCACTGATGGCATATACCCTTCATGGGCAGCCTTTGTTAAGTCAATAAATTCTCCACAGCTTCGAAAACACAAGTTGTTTGCTAAACATCAAGAGACCGTTAGAAAAGATGTTGAACGAGCATTTGATGTTCTGCAAGCTCGCTTTGCATTTCTACGACACCCATGTCTTGTGTGGGACAAGGATATGATGGGCAAAATAATGATTGCATGTATAATTATTCACAACATGATCGTTGAGGATGAACGAGACACATACCTCCACTATTATGATCCATCAGAGTTTCTAAGCGATCGGCCTACAAACCGGCAACAAAGAAGGTTTGCTGAAGATGATTTCCAGCCCGTTCAATATTCTACAGAACGAATTGCAAGCCTATCAAGTTACTTGACCAATAGGGAACAACTTCGTGATAGAGAAACTCATAAAGCTCTAAAAAATACCTGATAGAGCATATATGGCAAAAATTTTCTAGGACTGAATAATTAATAGTTTGTATCTTATGTACGTGTTATTATGTTGATTATTTTCAACATCATATGTTTGTCTTTTTAATATTTTCAAGTTATCGTTAATTAATTATATATAAAATATTTATTTGCATTTATATTTAATATAAATAATTTATTAGTTTTAAAAAATATTATTATTTCTGGTTTTAATATAATAAACAATATTTATAAATCATATTTATTTAATAAAATATTAGTTTTAGGTTGGGTTGGATTGGGTTGTGAATGAGTGTGAAAAAATAAACTAGGTTGGGTTGTGTAGGTAGAAGAGAGAGAAATTAGTTTTTAAGTAAAATGTTAGGTTGAGTTGAGTTGGGTTGGGTTGTGACAGTGGATAGTCTTATGAAAAATGCTCGCGTCAATCAGTTAATTCTCAAAATTAAATCCCCATTTGAAGTTACCCCGTCGCCCCCTTCTGTCTTTGCGAACCCTAAAGTCGTCTTCCCCATTCCAGATTTCCAACGTCAAGCAACGTGAGCCGATCCTCCATCAACGCCGGTCAGCCGATCCTCCCCCACCGCCGTCTCCTCCGTCGATCCTTCCTGTTCCCCCTCACTGCCGCTCCGCCGTTCGTCTTCCCCCTCTCTGCCGCTCCCCTTTTTTCGGGTATGTTTTCATGGCTGATTTAAGTTTTTTTTTTCTTTTTTTTTTGGTATTGATTTAAGTTTTTTTTTGGGTATGTTTTCATGATTTAACTCACCTTTGATTAGGGAGTTTGTTTTTGTAGAGATTAGAGTAAAATGGTTCATGTGTGTAAGATGGTTGTAGTCTATTACAGTGTTCCTAAACAGGTCTTGTCATGTAATCTGTTTTAAAACAGGTTCGTGTTTGACCTGTTATGCCAGCTTGAATCCCATGTTGATAAAAACATCTTGGTTTGATTAGGTGTATTCTGTTTTAAGCGATCCAATGGGCAGGTCCAACTGACCCGAAAATATATTCATTATACGTCGATTGCCTGCCTTGTCGGTGGCTAATTCCCCTTCTGTTTCACACCCTAATAGGGCGCAAATTCCTCGCTCGTAAACGGATCTCAAGGTTTAATATGCAAAATAAAAAAACAAGAATAAGTAATCACTGTGGGCTGGGATTCAACTATTAGTTTTTGATTTGAAATTTGTTGCAGGAGAGGAGAGATGTCGTTTGATTTGATGCTAAATTCTTCATGTGACGGGTGTAGATCAACAGTGGAGTTGTATGGTAGCAATTGCAAACACATGACGCTTTGTGTTACTTGTGGCAAGACCATGGCTGAGAGGAAGGACAGGTGCCGTGATTGTGGCGTCACCATCACTCGTCTAATCCGGGTTTTTTCCTTCTTGTTTCAATTTGAGTCTATTTCTATGCATGTTATGGGCTTAGACTGATTACTTTACAACTCATTCCCCTTTTGTATGCTTTAAACCATGGTATTCTTTGGTTTGATGCTTCTGGGGGACTTTGAACCCTTTGCTGTTCTTATAGAAGTTTCTGATTGTTTACATGACCACACGAGTCCAAAATAGGTTTATGGAACTTGTCAGTTAACTTCAAAGGGGTATATTTTGCTGGAACATCCTGAAAACGAAATGCTGGAGTTTTTATTTAGAATGAAAAAGATAAATTCTTTTGAGAAGCTTTGTATTTTATTTTCCTCAAACTATCTTGACACACATTTTTACTTGGTTGACTTGTATTGAATAGGAATATAATGTGCGGGCAAGTTCAGCCAGTGATAGGAATTACTTCATAGGTAGGTTTGTGACTGGTTTACCAAGTTTCTCAAAGAAGAAAAATGACAACAAGTGGTCTCTCCAGAAAGAAGGATTACAAGGACGTCAAGTGACAGACACCCTACGTGTATATCTACTTTCTAGCATAAATATATTTTTGCCTCTACTTTGTTGGTTGTGAAATCTTTTCTGCTGGTTATAAATATGGGTGCATGATTGCATATCTGTGGATTAAGTAGGCAAAGATAAGTCATATGCATGTCTTATATTATGGTCTTGTTAACTTGATGAATGCAAAACAAGTTGTTGATTTGTGTTGCTATTAATATTATGAACTTTGTTATGGCATTTTGCCTCAATCAATGCTGCTTTGGTTAATTGTGTAGGAGAAATACAAGAACAAACCTTGGCTTTTGGAAGATGAAACTGGGCAATTTCAGTATCAGGGTGTACTTGAGGGTGCACAAACGGCTACATACTACCTTCTAATGCTACAGGGGAAGGAGTTTGTTGCAATCCCTGCTGGTTCATGGTTTGCATAACTCACTGTCTTAGCATCGGCCTTTACTAGTCCTACATAACACACACATTTTTTGTAATTGAAGGTACAACTTTAACAAAGTTGCACAATATAAGCAGCTTACGCTTGAAGAAGCAGAGGAGAGGATAAAAAACAGAAGGAAAACTGCAGATGGTTATCAGAGATGGATGATGAAAGCAGCAAACAACGGAGCTGCTGCTTTTGGCGAGGTTGAAAGGTTTGATGACAAGGAAAGTGGTGGATCAGGTGGGCGAGGGCGTAAAAAGAACAACGCTGATGATGATGAGGCAAATGTGTCAGATCGGGGAGAAGAAGATGAAGACGAGGAGTCTGCACGGAAAACAAGACTTGGACTTAATAAGAGAGGCGGTGAGGACGATGAGGAAGGTCCTAGAGGCGGCGATCTTGATTTTGATGACGATGATATCGAGAAGGGTGACAATCTTATCTCTCCTTTGTTTGCTTCACTTTGAGTGTTCCAATTTTGTATCTACACTTTTATTAGTAAAATCATGTACAATTGCTGTCAATGCCTTATACCAGGCTCAAATAGTCTAGCCTTATGGAGAATCAGTGGATGCTGCCCATTATAATAAATGAAAGTATGTTGTATCTTTGTGTTTGTAGGTGATGACTGGGAGCATGAGGAAATTTTTACAGATGATGATGAAGCTGTGGGTAATGACCCCGAGGAACGAGAGGATTTGGCCCCTGAAATTCCTGCTCCTCCAGAAATTAAGCAGGTTTGCCTTTTATCATTTTCTTATTCTTGATAACAAAGCGGTAACATATTGGGTAGATGATTGTATACCTTGTGCATGAAATCCGACCATGAATTTGATAAGAGAAACACTTTATTTAACTATAGACCGTATCATGAACAAAAGATTTCACTTAATTAATGGACATCATTTTGTAGCATATCTGCTAGCAAGAGAGAAATATATGAAGTTGGATCTCAATACTCACTCAAATAGGATATATATATATATATAGGATTGGGCTCAAATAAGAACCCACCTTAATTGAGGAAACCTGATTAACTCCGACAAGATCAAGTCAAATTTTTGGTTTTTCGTTTTCATGATCTATATTATACATGTACGAGAATATGTTATTTTATGTGTTTATGCAACTTCATCACCGTTTGGGCTCTTTCGTCAGTGTAACGCAAACTTACACTTGCTTTAAATCTCAAACAGTAATGAATTTGCCAAAACACATAAAATAACATAGTCTTGTGCATGTATAATAAAGATCATGAAAACGAAAAACCAACGATTTGGCTTGATCTTGTCGGAGTTAATCGGGTTTCCTTAATTAAGGTGGGTTAACAACCGATCCTTACCCTATATATATATATATATATATATATATATATTGATCTAAGCCACTGAAGGTGATTCATGACCACTTTATCTTTGAGCATGATGCAAGTACATGAGTGTTATATCTAAGATTTGGAGATTCTTTGACTTTTATTTAGAATTTAAATCCTTGAATGGGTGGAAGAATGTCTCTCTTTTGTCATCTGTCATTAATGCATTTGAATTTAGAAAGTGTTGGCAAGGTCTTGCATAAGTGGTGTGCATCAATAAGTATTGAACAAAACTCAACCAAGGCCACACTAAGAGGTAGCCAATACACGTACGTTGATTTTATGCGTCAGGAAAAACAGGTAAGGGTGTTAAAAGAAAACGTACAAGTGGATGTTTCCTAATTGCTGATCATAGTGATCATCATTCCGAGTGACTGATACTACTCATGGGACCATAGAATGCTTGCTTTTAGTTTCGTGATCACTGCATATTATGTGTGTCAGCTCCTATGCTCTTAACTCATTTTTTGCAGTTCAACAAGTATTATATTAAATTTTGCTAACAAGTCGTATTTCTTTGCATGGTTGTAGAAGTTGCTAGGTGCTAGTCGGGCGGCGAGGTACCGCCTAGGGATTAATCAGGATTAATCGGCGCTAGGCGGATTGGAATTTTTATATGTAATTTTACAAAATTTATTATACACACACATTAAAATCAATAATTTAATATAATACTTGAAATATATTAAAAAATAAACTTAAACATACTAAGTCAAGCACTTCAAAATACAAACTTAAACACAAAATTCAAAGTTTATTATGGATTTCGATGTTTAGTGACATGATTCAATGTTTCAGATGTTGGATTCGATGTTTTAGAGACATATTAAGTATTTTGGGTTGAGAAATGTTTCAAATAATCACTAATCCGAGTCCTTTTTACTCGAAAAAGCCAAAAAAAAAAAAAAAAACCAAAAAAAGCCAAAAAAAAAAGGCCGCCTAGGGCAAAATCGACAAGGTTTCCGTGCTCCTAGGCGGCCGCCTAGGCCCATTTTTACAACACTGTTTCTTTGTATGAGCATCGTGTTAAGCTTCCTCTATTGGTTTAATGTAGGCATAAGGCTCAGGTTGATGGGCAGATGTCGGTATTAGTGTTTTCATTATCAGGGAATTCTATAAAGAGACTTCCTTTTTATTAGGAACTTTTTTAATACTTAATTTTCATCACAGAAATTACGATCAACTTAGTGATCTTTAAAATTTTAGTAGGGATTGAGTAATGATTTTTTAGCCTAAGTTTTATTATCTTATTTATTTATTTTTGGTGTTATCTGTCTAGTTAAGTATGGCAATTTGGCAAGTGTCTACTTACCAGGGTCAACATGGAAGATTAAGAGGACAAAAAATATATGAAATTTTCTTGACGTGAAGGGCTACGAGTAGAATGGCAAGAGTGATGTATTGTTGTTGATAAGAGAAAATGATGTCAAAGGGCAATATGTCCACATCAAAGATGCTTTAAAATATAAATGAGTAACAGATTCATCCTGTCATAGTGTTAGGTTTTAGCTATTGTAGTACATCAAAAAATGTTATCTTATGTCTTGTTTACTGAGACCAGCATTTAGACTACAATATTAGATGTAAAAAAGTTGCCATTTTTCATGCTAAGTAGCCAGCACTTTAGGCTATAAGTTGTTTTCTTTATCCTTGTTTTGTAGCGGTGCTGGTGCAGTATGTTGTTTACATAACATTAATGAATGAAATTAGTTAGATGTGTGTTATTGATTGATTTAGAAAGGGATGATTATTTGTTTGATAATCTGTTTCTCTCTTGACCAAACATATTGTTGGTTTTAATGAAGGCTTAGAGGCTTTGGGTATGTTTTGGCCCATGTAGGGTTTCTTGGGGCCTAAATTGGAAACCCTAGTTTTTATCTACATATAACTAGCCATGTAATTGTAATATTTGAAACCTTGATTGTAAATTGTGCGCATATTGTGATGTTGCGACGACCAGAGCACATTACAATTCTTGTTGCATTGCGAATACATAATGCGGCCATGTTGTGATGATTTCTGCATACTGTGGTGTTCGAAAGATGTGTCGTGATGCTTGCAACTTGGAGAAATGAGTGGATATAGCTGGAACTTATCAGGAGATGATGGAATTCAGAGAAGCATTAGAGAAATCGGTGGAGAATAGTCTGAGAAATCTGTTGTACAATGAAGAAGAGGTGAAACCTTAACGATGATTTCAAGATGGTGGCTAAAATCTTAGAAGAAAACCCTCGATGATGATTGATGGTGGCTGCAATCTTAGAAAACCATAATATTCTTTATTTATTTCTAGTTGCTTTTTTTTTCCCAAACAAATAAACGTTTTAATTTTTTAGGGTTGTTTCTTTTGTTGCATTTTTAGAGAGTTTTTATAATTTATTTATTCTATTACTCTGTGCATAGAGTTACTGTCTAAAAAGTTTATTTTGTGATTATTTATTTAATTTCTTGTTTTTTAGCATTTATAAGATAAAAAGTTTAAATAATATACATAAATATATTTAATAATTTTAATTAAGAATGCATAAGGTTTTGGAACATTGGAATGCATTTCACAATTTAAAACCAAGTTTGAAAGTAAGCATGATAAAATATCCTAGTTGCAGTACCATGTTAATTTTTGGAAAATCACACCCTTTATCAAACACAAACACTTGTTTATTGATCAAAACTGAACTACTACATAACAAAGACCCAATAACCCTATTTATACCAAAACTAAACTTAATCTCCAAGCTAATCTAAACAAGGAAAACCAAGCTAAACTAGGAAACTGCCAGCTATAATCCAGAAAAATCACAGCTGTAATCCACATCCAAATAAGCCTTAAATGACCCTTTACCCTTGGACTAAATCTTCACTTGACCTGCAAGCATGTTGGCAAGTTTGACCTTGCTGACCCGTGACCCATGAACAACTTGATTAACCCAACAATCACCCCCTTAATCATTGTTTGTTCATGTTGTTCTTCACTGCAACGTACCTGTCAAAACATGCCTTTGCTTTGACCCATAACGACCCTTCCTGGACACCTGACCTTCACCTCGGTCACGTCCAAAATCTTCTCGGTTTAAGCTTCCAATTTTTTTCAATTATCACTCGACCATTCTGGCACATCTAGTTCTTCTTGGTCATGGAATCGCATGTTCTTGACCTCAAATAAAAAAAAAAGAGATCGAGCTTCCTGCTCCTAACATCCTTTTCTTTCACTAGCTAAGCGTGACCCGATTCAAAGTCTTTTGCTTGACGAATCTTTCCTGTCTGCTTCTTCTGCGCTACCAGTTGGAACACTTCTGCCACAAGAACAAGCCATGTGCTCTTCCGTTCTTATCCTAGGCAAAGAACAAAAAAACCAATCAAATGAAATCAATTTGTTGTTGTCACCGGTTGTATACCAGTTGCGCAAACCCACATCTAACAACCAAACAGCCCTAAATCTTCTTCCTTTGATCACCACTAAAAAACCACGGACTTGAAACATCTAACATGGTTTTTTTCGTTGGAACCTTGGAAGCACGAAAACGTCCAGGGTAGTGTCGTACCCGTTTCGGAAGCATTTTGGAAGCGGAAACGCGTGGGAAACGTCTCCCCCTATTGGAAACGTTCCGAAATACAACTCCTTGTCGTTTCACTACCGTTTCAAATTACTTTAGGGCTTTATATAAAAACCTTTCCAATTCTAAAACCACGTTCACTCTACACATACGTATTCATATTACAAACAAACAGCTGCAGCCTATTCGATTACGTGGTGATGTAAAGATGTGGGATGTGGGTGGAGATGCTTTTGATTCAATGGAAGATGTGGGGTTTTTGGAGGTTGCCGATCTCACTAGATGAGCCGGAATTTGAAAATGATTTGATTATTGATAGTTAATTATCTTTGGGAAATTTAGTACTTTTGGAATTTAGACTTAACATCAATATATCTACTTTGGAATTTGTTTAATGTATTTTTATTTTATTTTATTTTTTTATTGCCGTACCCGTATCTTGAATTTTGGCATTTCTCGTTTCCGTATCGTACCGTACCCCAGTCGCGTACCCGTACCAGTGCTACCCAGGTTGGAACCGTTCACCATCTTGGCCTTTTCCGGACCCACGATCTCTTCCTCGGCCACGTCCAAAGGCATTCCGATATAAATTTCCACAACCACAATGCTCTTCACCATTCATTCCATCATCCCAAATGGTACTTCCTCCATGACACACCGGTTGAACCGAAACACTTTATTGCATCCGTATTCTGCTGTAAGACAGCTCCAAAACAACCCTTGCTGTTCCTTCATGATTTTGCTGAAACAGCCCCTCGTTGCGACCTTGAACATCATCCCAAAACCTAGCAGATGGGGCTCCTTCTCCTTTGAAAAACGACTCTCAAACCCGCGATACGAGCCGTAGGATCTGATACCAATTGTTTGAAAATCAGACCCTTTATCAAACACAAAACGCTTGTTTATTGATCAAAGCTGAACTACTACATAACAAAGACCCAATAACCCTATTTATGCTAAAACTGAACTTAATCTCCAAGCTAATTTAAACAAGGAAAACCAAGCTAAATTAGGAAACTACCAGCTATAATTCAAAAAAATCACCCCTGGATCAAATCTTCACTTGACCTGCAAGCATGTTGGCCAGTTTGACCTGCTGACCCGTGACCCATGAACAACTCGATTAACCCAACATTAAATTTCATGTGTTCTTTAGTTTTTTGTTCTTTCTTTTCTCGTGTGCGTTGTGTGTTGTTGTTTCCGTTGTGTCACTTGATTCCTAACACATAATTTTTGATTGCTCGGTTTTAAAAATAGCGCATGAGGCGCGCATGAGGCATGAGGTGCAAGCAGGTTAACGCTTCAGGGCCTTGAGGCAACGCCTTATGAACTCCTGGGCCAAATTTAATCGACAGGTCGGGTATGTAGGAGGGGATATGTATTAACAACTATTATAATAAATATAGACATATTAATATATTAGGAGGGGTGAAGATGTAATTATGTTTTCTATATATGTCATTGTAATCTCTCTTTATTGAATAATATAAGATTCTCTTTTACCACGTTTATTGTGGTATCAGAGCCACGTCTCCAACCCTAATTCAGCCGATCAACAAATCCATCGACGATCAACAAATCTGTCGACGATCAGCACAGTCGATAATCACAATCGGTCATCCACAAAGGTGTCATTGCTGTTTCCGATCACAATCGTCGATCACCCCTGCTCCTTACTTGTCTGCGAACGACAACTCACAATGTCGTTCCTCGCTTCGTTCACCATGGCAGAGAAGACAAATCACAATTCACACAAATTTGGTTTTACTCTCTCCTCTACTAATTATGGTTATTGGAGAACTATGATTCAACCTTTTCTTATAACCAACAAACTTTTTGGTTATATTGATGGTTCCATCCCGTGTCCCGATTCTCTCATCACTATTCCTTCATCTAATAAAGAAAGTCATGCTACAACTCAATCTAATCCCAATTATGATACTTGGGTTGCCAATGATGCTCATGTGCGCATGTTGCTTCTTTCTACAATTTTTGAATCTGCATTCTAACATGTCCAGGGCACCACCTCTCGTGGTCAATTTCAGTGGGCTTCTAATCAAAATATGGTTTATGGTATGAAGAATCACGAATATAAGAATTTCTGGTTGACCATGTTCCCAGAAAAAAAATACTTACCTGTGGTGTGGAATCGGCCACATAACGTCTCAGTGTCCAAATCGTGATCCCAACACATTGAGATCAAGACAACCTTCTACAAATTATGCTGCCTAACGACAACCACAGCCCACTGCATGGCTTCCTGACACTGGCTCTACAAGTCATGTTGCATCTGATCTTCATAGCCTTGACAATTCAGTACCTTATTATAGTGAGGACTCCCTTCTTGTTGGCAACGGTGAGGGGTTACCTATCTTACATATTGGTTCAACCAACATTCACTCTCCCACAAAAACATTTTCCATATCTAATATACTTCATGTTCCCAAAATTCAACACAATTTGTTGTTTGTTCAAAACTTTTGTTGTGATAATAACGTCTTCTTTGGATTTCACTCTAATTTTTTTGTTGTGAAGGACAAGATTACACGGACTACCCTCCTCACGAGTCCAAGTGACGAAGGCCTCTATTCTCTCCGTCTTCCGTTGCCGTGCCATCCATCACAAGTGGCCTTTTCTGCTATTCGTGCATCTGCTGACACATGGCATCGCAGACTTGGACATCCTCATGCAGCTTTTTTGAAGTGTATGATTTTTCATTTTTCACTTCCTGTTACAAATAAAAGTTTGAGTACCTCTTGTAATTCATGTCACATGGGGAAATCCTCCAAACTTCATTTGTTATCTTCAAATTTTAAAAGTCAGAATGTTTTGGATTTAATTTTTTGTGATGTTTGGGGACCTGCACCTGTCAAATCTTATAATGGTGATACTTATTTTTTACTACGTGTTGATCATTTTACTCGTTACATGTGGATTTACCCCTTAAAACACAAATCTGATGTATGCACCATTTTCAAACAATTTCACAGTATGGTAGAAAGACAATTTCAAACCAAATTAAAATCTGTTCAAACGGATTGGGGTGGTGAGTTTCGACCTCTTTCTTCATTCTTTTCGTCCCTTGGTATTATTCATCGCCTGTCTTGTCCTCACACCAGTGAGCAAAATGGCTTTGTTGAGAGACGTCACAGACACGTTGTCTAAACATGCCTCACTCTTCTTGCTCAATCCGGTGCTCCTAAGCGGTTTTGGCATTTTGCTTTTGACACCGCAGTATATCTCATTAATCGAATGCCCTCTCGTGTTGCAACCAAAATCTCTCCCTTTGAACACATCTTTAAACGTCCACTAGATTTATCCTTCTTACGTGTGTTCAGATGTCAATGCTATCCTCACTTGCGTCCTTACAATTCACACAAAATGGAATTTCGCTCCATTCCATGTGTTTTTCTTGGCTATAGCAATTCTCATCATGGTTACCGTTGCCTTGATTCCAAAACAAATCGCATTTATGTTGCATGCCATGTTCGTTTCAACGAAAATTTCTTTCCTTTTAACCAATCAATTCCTCCAACCCCTCCCTGTTCCCAACCTGATCCTTATGTCTCCTCTTTTCCAGCTTCCTCTACTCAGCCCTCTCATTTTGACATCTCTGCCACTACTTCTCCACCATCAGCCCCAGCCCAATTGTCTACTCCCTCTATAACCACCCCCATTCCAACAGCTCTTCCTCTTCAGACCTATCACAGGCGCCCCAAATTGCCCACATCAACTCAGTCCCACCAACCCTCATCTACTTCCACTACTGACACTCCTTCTGTCGCCCTGCCAATCTGCGCCAACATCCTCCACAAACCAAACCGTACAATCCCTCTGCCTTTGTTACCACTACCGACTCTACTCCTACCGAACCCACATGCTTTGCCGTTGCTAACAGAAGTCCTCAGTGGCGACACGCTATGTCTGAGGAGTATCAGGCTCTAATTAGAAACCACACATGGACACTTGTTCCACCAGTCCCGAATGCCAATATTATTGACTGCAAGTGGGTATACAAAATCAAACGTGATCAACATGGTACCATCACTCGATACAAGGCTCGTCTTGTAGCTAAAGGTTTCCACCAACAACATGGCATTGATTGATGGATGGTATCTGATTATTAATTTTGAGAGAATTTGGAAATCGATCTCTTTGATTTCACTTATCTGCTTGCGAACAAATACAGATACACAGCTCTATATAGCTGTTGATTATTCAGTACAACAAACACAAAACAGAAAACAGAAAATTAACTAACTATCACAACTAACCAAGACTTCTAATACACTTTTATTACACAGGTTAGACTAGCATTTCACCCCCCTAAGCTTGTAACCTCTTTCAGCCCCAATTTGATCTTCATTTCTTCAAACTTTAATCTGGGCAGAGCCTTGGTTAGTATGTCAGCTTTCTGTTCATCACCACTTACATACTCGATCCTGATTTGCTCCTTTTCAACACTCTCCCTTATAAAATGGTACCGAGCATCTATGTGTTTACTACGCCCATGAAAAACAGGGTTTTTAATCAGTGCAATAGCAGATTTATTATCTACCTTAATCTCCACCTGAGATTCTTTCTTCCCTGTAACCTCTGCCAACAAGCCTCTCAACCAAATGGCCTGACATGCTGCTGTTGAGGCAGCCATACTCTGCCGCACAGGATGATAGAGCCACCGTGGCCTGCTTCTGAGAGTTCCATGCTATTGATCTTGTCCCATAAAAGAATACCATCCCGGTGGTACTCTTACCATCATCTCTGTCAGCTGAAAAACTGCTATCACTATAACCATGCAGGACATCATTACCACCTTTCTGATAAAACAAACCCACCTTGGTAGTTCCCCTTACATACCTCAGAATTTGCTTCAACGCCTGCACATGAATTTGATTGGGACTCTGCATGAATCTACTCACATACCCAACTGCATAGCTCAAATCAGGTCTTGTGTGAGTCAAGTACCTTAAACACCCGATCCATTTTCTAAATTGAGTTGCATCAGCATCCTCACTTTCATCATCCTTTGACAGCTTCAACCCGGGCTCCATTGGAAACTTAGTTGGATTGCAGTCTCTCAATCCTGCTTCATCCAATATTTTGTTGGCATAACCTGTTTGCTGCAGCCTAATCCCTTGATTATTCTGTGTAACCTGTATTCCCAGATAATATGACAGCAGGCCCAAGTCTGTCATCTCAAACCTTTCCTCCATTTTCTTCTTCATCTCCCTTATCTTCTCCGAACATCCTCCTGTGATCGGCAAATCATCAACATAAACCCCAATTATCGAAGTTTCCTCCTTGTTTCCCTTTCGATAAACAACAGGTTCATGTTTACACTTGGTAAAGCCCAATTCCTTCAATACACCATCTAGCTTGATATTCCAAGCCCTAGGTGCTTGTTTGAGCCCATACAAGGTCTTAGACAACTTATAGACTTTCTGTTCTACCCCTTTCTTGACAAAGCCCTCCGGTTGAGTTACATACACCAGCTCCTTCAGCTCTCCATGCAAAAACGCTGACTTGACATCCATGTGATGAACCCACCAGTTATTCTCGGCAGCTACTGCCAATATTAACCTGACAGTTTCAATCCTAGCTACCGAAGCAAATACTTCCCCAAAATCTACTCCATATTGCTGCACATATCCTTTCGCGACTAGCCGAGCCTTGTGTTTAGTAACCTCCCCTGATGCATCTCTTTTCACTTTATACACCCGCTTTAGGCCTATTGGAGTCACCCCAACTGGTCTTTCAGTGAGCTCCCAAGTTTTGTTTTTCTCGATAGATCTTATCTCAGCAGCCATTGCTTCTTCCCATTCTTTTATGCCATGTGCATCCTTGTAGTTAACAAGTTCTCCTTCTAGCAGCAACAACTGAGAACCTTGTGTTTTCTCATAGATGACATCTATATCTTCTGAGCCTCTTAGGGGAGTGTGATCATACCTTTCATCCGGGGCCTGTGTTAAGTCATTCTTTCCCACATGATCACCTGGTTGTCTTCTCAGCATTAGACCTCTACCTTTGAATGTTGACTCTGGGCTGTTCCAATCAGTCTCAGCTTCACTGTCCACATTATTCCCTTCTCCCAGATAGAACTGATCTGATCTTTCTTGTTCGCAGTCAACATACTGATGTTCTCCTTCTTCTCTTCCAGTTTCTGTATGGACTAGAAACTCAGTCCATTCAGGTTTAAGAGGGTCTTTAGTCCTTTCCCAGTTCCAAGGCTTAGATACATCAAATTGCACATCTCGGGAGACATAAATCCTCTTCGTTTCAGGATCCAGCATCTTGTATGCCTTAGTCTTTGGTTGGCATCCCAGGTGCACCAGCTTCTTGCTTCTGTCATCCAGCTTCTTTAGGTTTGTTCCCAAGACTTTTGCGTACCCAACACACCCAAACACTTTCAAGTGTTCTATCCTTGGCTTCCTTCCTTTAATTGCTTCATAAGGGGTGGTTTCTATGGATTTTGTTGGAGATCTATTCAGAATGTAAACCGCATGTCTTGCTGCTTCTCCCCACATATCTTGTGGTAGATTCATGGCCTTTAGCAGGCATCTAGTCATGCTCATAACAGTTATATTCCTTCTCTCCACAATTCCACAGTTGCTATAAGACCCCCTACTCATGATCTGGCCAGGTCGACCCAATTATGATATTGAAGGCAACATAATAACTTGTTAAATCTTTCTATTCCACCTCTCCTAATGGTTTACAACATTAGTTTTTTCAACATCCCTAGATTTTTTTCTTAGTCTTTCCATTCCAACCCTCCAATGATATCTAAGTATGCACCACGAAATGTAACAAATTTTCAGAATCACTAAGAAACAAACAAACATCAAAACCAAAACCAAAACCAAATAGTACATATCGTCTTAACAAAACCAAAACAAGGAAACAAGTATTTAAAACTTCATGTCTCATCTAGTCCATGTAACTTTAGTTGCTTTCACCGCCGAAACATATCCTTTAAAACATCGACTAGAAAATTGATGAGCTTGCATGTTTAAGACATAATAAACCAAATAGTGTCATCCATTATAAGTGAAGTCAAATCAAAATAGAATATATGTATCAATGTATGTATGTCACACAAGTATCATTTTGATTTACTAATATAATGACATAAGTCAAAATAAAGACTACTAGATAAGCTCTTTCACCATTGTATTACTATAACATAAGTTATTTAACAAAGAAAACTAGCAATACAATTAATTTTTGGCTCTGTCACCTTTGCATTATACAATAAGATAAGTTATTGATCAAAGGCTACCAGTTACTAATAATAGAATTAAGGCTCTTTCATCTTTGAATTACACAATAACACATGTCATTGAGCAAAGCATACAAACATTCTAAGTCAGACAACTTAGACTAAAAGTTTGCATCTACTTTGGTTTTGACTATAGAATAACATGTTTTGCATAAACATGTGTAACATCCCTAAATACAAAAGTAATAGAGTGAGTAGGAGTGAAACTCAACTATTTGCTTTAGCTTATCTCAAGATTTCTTGATAGAGTTTATGAAGCCAAGAATCTCCGTAAGTTTTCGTGCAATAGAATAGACTTATTATATATTAGATTCCAAGCATTACCTGTTATGCTAATATTTTTTAGAATTATTATTCTCCTAAAATAAATTAAATTTCAAATCTTGACATTAGTTTGAAAATATTAATAAATATTTTTATACATAAATAGAATATCAATTTTTAGATTTACTTTCTGAAATAAAGTGTTAATAATGTTTCTATTAGTTTTTTGTGTAATAGTATACACTTATTATATATAAGATTCCAAGTATTACTCTATAGATTTACTAACTAATAAACTTGTGAACTAAAAGACTTAAGATTTACATAATCTCACTATGCACCCACTATATTGAGACATGCATCATTAGGTTTGGCTGTGACATAATGTTGATCAATCAAAATGATACTTGTGTGACATACATACATATATTCTCTTCTGATTTGACTTGACTTATAATGGATGACACTATTTGGTTTATTATGTCTTAAACATGCAAGCTCATCAATTTTCTAGTTGATGTTTTAAAGGATATGTTTCGAGGGTGATAGCAACTAAAGTTACATGGACTAGATGAGACATGAAGTTTTAAATACGTCTTTCCTTGTTTTGGTTTTGTTAAGACAATATGTACTATTTGGTTTTGGTTTTGATGTTTGTTGGTTTCTTAGTGATTTTGAAAATTTGTTACATTTTGTGGTTCATACTTAGATATTTACAACATTAGTTTTTTAAACATCCCTAGATTTTTTTCTTAGTCTTTCCATTCCAACCCTCCAATGATATCTAAGTATGCACCACATCAATGACGTGTTATTGTGTAATTCAAAGATGAAAGAGCCTTAATTCTATTATTAGTAACTAGTAGCCTTTGATCAATAACTTATCTTATTGTATAATGCAAAGGTGACAGAGCCAAAAATTAATTGTATTGCTAGTTGTCTTTGTTAATAACTTATGTTATAGTAATACAATGGTGAAAGAGCTTATCTAGTAGTCTTTATTTAATGACTTATGTCATTATATTAGTAAAGGTGAAAATACCAAACAAAACTTGTATTCAAACTTGTAGTATGCTTTGCTTTTAGGTCAATAAAGTTTAGGCTATGTTTGCATTAAATCTTTAAACTATATATTTATATAAACAACATGATGTTACTCACCAACTATGCAAATAGTTGACCAACTTTTATTTTACACATGTAAGAGGCTAATGTGAAGATTTGTGAAGACATGGATTAAGACTATAGTAGACCTAGTTAACAAACGAAAAATATATTGTCATTTTATTTCATTTTATTTCATTTTTTTTTTATTTGAAACTTTTGTAATATTTGTTTGAATGTTGAATGAATGTTTGATTTTATTAATATGGATGCCTTAAATACTTAAACATTAAACTAGCATCTTGATCTATTAAACAATCAAAATCACGCTCTGACATGTATATTACATCGTCGATTGAGGTGTGACATGGATCTCTCTCTTTCGGCTAAGTCATATTTGCTTCTTAAAGCTTTTTTTGTTCTCGACACATAGATACAAAGTGACAAGACTTGTCACATGTGAAACACTGTATTTCTGATTTCTCCTTCTTTCCCTTTAATCGGTTGTCATTATTCCTTTGTCAAATGATCTTAGACCCATGACATGGTCTCTTTTTGGCCCTGATTCGAATCTTGTCCCTGACTCGACCCACATTCATGGCCCTGATCATAGTAATTTGAATCACCTTAACCACGCCACCCAAATTGTCATAGGATTGTGAATATGGACGGTTTACTACAAGAAAACTTCAATTTGCTCTGATTTCCAAATAAAGACTCAACACCCTTAAGTTTTCCTCAATGGTTTTTAGTCTGTTGAGTGCCTTTTACAAGGTCATGGACTTCAAAATGTTGTACTGATGCCACTATTGGAATATATCTTGTTGGAACAATGGAACATAACAACAGTTTTAATAATCCTCTAGTCTACATATGTGGTTTCAAGACCGATGGCTTTCGTAACCAATTGACTGATTCTTTCTGCAAACATATCAATTGATTTTGAATTTATGAATTCAAACCTCTAACTGTTCCTATTCTCATTCAACTCTAATTAATGTATCAAGTTTTTAATCTTTCTCAGATTTTTTTTATCGTCTCCTACTAAGCAACCTGGAACACAACTTCTTTAGGTATCAACAATGGGATTGCCATATTGACTCATGTTCTACCCCTGTCGCTGATAGGAATGGTTCCGTGAAATTGTTGGTTTGATAACAACGATTGAACTTGGATCTGATACCAATTCAAGTCCTAGTCGATCAAACCAAACATGAACAAACAACACGTTTGTGGAATAAACACTTCGCTTTATTAATCGAGAAAAATTACTCAAAAACTAGATTTTGTGTTCATAAACTCGGGTAGCTAGGGTATTTCAGTCACACTTAGGGGTTCAAGCTCCTATCTGCAGGTAACTAAATAAAAGACATAGCTAACATAATTAAAATATATATATATAGGATATGGTTCAAATAAGAACCACCGTAATTGTGTTAACCCAATAACTCAAATCCAATGGTTTTAAATTTCCAGATTTAATAACATGTTGCCATGTGTCACTTAACCTTTTAAAATCAAAAAGGGTATTTTAGTCATTTCAGTTAATATAAAAAAAATCAGATTTAATAAGAGAGTGACAAGTGTCACACTCTTAAAAATCCATCCATTTTCCTTTTTTTACATCAAAGTTTCCCCCTTGATTTTTATACCCTTATAACTTTTTTATACTATGTTATTTTTTTATAAAAGTTACACCATTAAACTCGTTATATTTTTCTCGTTAATTCCATTATAGTCATGCCAATTTTTTTTGATTTTTTTTCGAGCGTTCGTAATTACACCAACGTAACGAGTAATAAATACAATAATTTTCTCCCATTTTTTCAAAATCTTTCCATCTTTAAAATGTTTTACAAATTATTTTTGAGCGTTCGTAATTTTCTCATTTTTTCGAGCGTTCGTAATTACACCAACGTAAAATCTTTCCGTCTTGTTACAAATTATTTTTTATTATAAAAATTAGTTCATTAATATTTGAAAAAATTAAGAACACTTTGAAAAAATCCAGCTCCTTACATCAGTGTAATTTCGAAGATTTTGAAAAAATTCAGCTCGTTACGTCAGTGCAAATTACGAACATTTTAAAAAAATTTGACAAAACTATACTTGAATTAAAGATAAAAAAGTGACAAATTTTGGTGGTGAAATTTTTATAAAAAAAATAATAATGTATATAAAAGTTATGAAGGTTTAAAAATTTGGGGGGTAAACTTTTTTTAAAAAAGGAATCAAGTTCACCCACCAAATGTCAAAATACCCTTAAACAAATCTCATCCGCTTGTTTTTTCTAGATTCAATATGGATCACTCATTTTAAAACACATTATTTTAACAACCAATCAAAATTAGTTAATGAGTTACCACACTTGAAGTGGGTTACCAATGGAACCATCCCCTATATATATATATATAGGGGAAAGATCTAATAAAAAGTATATTTTGCCTAAGAAGGCTAAGAATGATTTTTAAAATCTCCACAAACGTACATATGGTGCTTAACGTACAAAACGTAGGATGAAATCTGGACCCTTTGATCTAACTAGTCAATGGGTGAGATTTAGTGATCCCCACTTTATACAACTTTCTCCACAAAAAAAGGGTAAAAAATAGCTGGAAGGGCAAAAGAGGAATAACCACATTTGGTATATCACAACAAATTCCACTCTTTTTTTAAAAATTAAATAACTTTTACATGCTTTATTATTTTTTAAAAAAATATGACATCTATATCTTCTGAGCCTCTTAGGGGAGTGTGATCATACCTTTCATCCGGGGCCTGTGTTGGGTCATTCTTTCCCACATGATCAGTTGGTTGTCTTCTCAGCATTGGACCTCTACCTTTGACTGTTGACTCTGGGCTGTTCCAATCAGTCTCAGCTTCACTGTCCACATTATTCCCTTCTCCCAGATTGAACTGATCTGATCTTTCTTGTTCGCAGTCAACATACTGATGTTCTCCTTCTTCTCTTCCAGTTTCTGTATGGACTAGAAACTCAGTCCATTCAGATTTAAGAGGGTCTTTAGTCCTTTCCCAGTTCCAAGGCTTAGATTCATCAAATTGCACATCTCGGGAGACATAAATCCTCTTGGTTTCAGGATCCAGCATCCTGTATGCCTTAGTCTTTGGTTGGCATCCCAGGTGCACCAGCTTCTTGCTTCTGTCATCCAGCTTCTTTAGGTTTGTTCCCAAGACTTTTGTGTACCCAACACACCCAAACACTTTCAAGTGTTCTATCCTTGGCTTCCTTCCCTTTAATTGCTTCATAAGGGGTGGTTTCTATGGATTTTGTTGGAGATCTATTCAGGATGTAAACCGCATGTCTTGCTGCTTCTCCCCACATATCTTGTGGAAGATTTATGGCCGTTAGCAGGCATCTAGTCATGCTCATAACAGTTATATTCCTTCTCTCCACAATTCCGTTTTGTTGTGGAGAGTAGGGAGCTGTTAACTGATGATACATCCCTGATCTAGAGCACAAAGTCTTGAACTCTTGAGAGGTGAACTCCCCTCCATTGTCAGTTCTTAGACTCTTTATTTTCTTCCCATATTCCAGCTCAGTAGCCTCCTTAAATTCCTTGAATCTTTCGAATACCTCAGCCTTGGTTCGAATAAGGTATGGCCAGATGTACCTGCTGTGATCATCAACAATCAGCAGTAGATACTTGTTTCCTCCTTGGGTTTCTGGTTGTATTGGGCCACATACATCCGCATAGACCAGATCCAGCTGGTGTTCAGACCTGAACTGTGTCTCCTTGGGAAAGGATAATCGAGCCTGCTTTCTTGCCAAACAGCAGTCACAAACCTGGGATGGGTGTGTGATCTTGGGCACTCCATGAACCATTTCTTTGCCTGACAGCCTCTGGATCGCATCGAAGTTCAGATGACCAAGGCGAGCGTGCCACAGCCAGGCCGAATTCACCCCAACACTAGCCAGCAGGCACACTGGTGAGGCTACTTTGAGCATTATCGTGTATAATCTATTGAGGATCTGGGCACCTTCATCAGCAGGGCGCCGCTTTCTTCGAAAACCCGCAGATGCTCATCCTTCATCCGCACCTCATGCCCTCTCTTTGTAAGCTGACCCAGACTTATGATGTTACTTTTCAAGATGGGGATGTAGTATACCTCGGACAACACCCGTTGGTCTTTGTTCTTACATTCCAGCACAATGTTCTCTTTTGCTTCAATGGTTACACAGGAACCATCCCCAAACCTGACTTTTCCAGTCACATTTTTGTCAAGATCGGCAAAGAGATCCTTGTTTCCTGTCATGTCATGTGGTTGTTGGCCCCGTTGTTCAGAAACCACACATCTTGCTCCTCAGTCTGGTACCTTTTCGGAAGTACCTTTTCTTCGTTCAAGAATACTGCAAGTGCCTTCATCAGGGCCGGTCCATCTTCCCTGGCTTCAGCGAGATTGGCCTCCTTCTTTGGTTTTGTAGGACATTCGGAGGCATAATGCCCCATGGAATCACATCTAAAACACCTGATCTTTGTCCTGTCTTTAGTTTTTCTTGGCTGGTAACTTGTAAAGGGTTGATCTTGGGTCTTGCCTCTGCCCGCAGGACCTCTACCTCTGCCCCTGCCCCTCGGGACTTGTCTCCCAGCACCTCTGGCAGCCCCTTGATTTGACTCTGGTCTCTTCTTGGCCTGCCATTCATCAAAACTTAGGAGCAGTTGTTCGGACTTGGCAGAGGGCTGCTTCTCCTTCATTCTTGTTCTTTCCTCAAAGGCTTTGAGCCTCCCAATTGCTTCTTGAAACGACATCACATTTAGATCTGCAAACTGCTCTATGGATGCTACAATTGCCAAGAGCCTTTCTGGGACATAACCCAAGAGTTTTCTTACAAGGGTCTTGTCTTCAATTGTAGACCCCAGGCTGTTTGCCTTGGACACCAGATGGCTCACAGCGTGCTCGCGAACTCATCAATTCCTTCACTATCATTCATCTTCATGGACTCTAATTCGGATTGCAGTGTCTGAAGCCTCGCTTCTCTTACTCGGTCGGCTCTCACAAATCTCACCTTCAAGGCCTCCCAAATTTGTTTGGCCGTTTGACATTGCGCCACCTGCAACACTAGTTCTTTTGGAATTGCTTCGTATAGTAGAGCCACTGCCATGTCATTTTTCTTCGCGTCCACCGCCATGCCGATCCCTGGTTCGAGCGCCTCGAGAATTCCATGAACTTTGAACACAACTTTTAGTCTGATCGCCCAAATGTTGTAGTTGTTGGTATTCAGCATCGGACACTGGAGTGAGGCTGTGCCGGGTTTTTTTACTGTAACCACCGTGCCCGCATTGGGTCCGTCTCCCATGACTGGTCTTCTTCGCCGTCGCTGATAGGTCACAGTTGCTTCTTGATCCAGTCCGTCGGATCAATCAGTCGATTGATTATCCTCGGCTGAATTCCTTCGTCGATTACCACCGTCGAGCTCGATTCGAGGGATCTAGAATCACTGAGCTCTGATACCGATTGATGGATGGTATCTGATTATTAATTTTGAGAGAATTTGGAAATCGGTCTCTTTGATTTCACTTATCTGCTTGCCAACAAATACAGATACACAACTCTATATAGCTGTTGATTATTCAATACAACAAACACAAAACACAAAACAGAAAACTAACTAACTATCACAACTAAACAAGACTTCTAATACACTTTTATTACACAGCTTAGACTAACATTGATTTTCATGAAACCTTTAGTCCTGTCGTTAAACCCACTACAATTAGAGTGGTTCTTTCATTGGCTGTTCACCATGGCTTGTCCCTTCGCCAGTTGGATGTTCAAAACGCTTTCTAAATGGTGATTTAAATGAGCTCGTTTATCTTCAACAACCACCAGGGTTTATTGATCCTGCCAAACCGGGCCATGTCTGTTTATTACACAAATCCTTATATGGATTAAAACAGGCCCCAAGAGCATGGTTCCACAGGTTATCGGGAGTTCTTCAAAATCTGGGATTCCAACGGTCCAAAACTGACCCCTCTCTCTTTATTTACTCCTCTGCAGGAATTCTTTTATACATGCTTGTTTATGTTGATGACATCATTTTGACAGGCAATGATCCCGCATCAATTGACAAAGTTGTAACACATCTAAGTAATACCTTCTCTCTCAAAGATATGGGCTCTCTCTCTTGTTTTTTAGGTCTTGAAGTTGCCTCAAAAGGATCCAGCTTGGTTCTTTTACAGAAGAAATATATTTTGGAAATTCTTCACAAGGCAGGTCTTTCACAATCCAAACCTGTTTCCTCTCCATGCTCTACTTCAGCTAATTTAGCCCTTGCTAATAGTCCACCTTTTGATAACCCTGTTCGATATCGCCAGATTGTTGGTGCTCTGCATTATCGTACTCTGACACGTCCTCACATATCCTTTGCGGTTAACAAAGTATGTCAGTTTCTGCATTCACCTACTGCAAATCATTGGACGGCTGTTAAAAGAATTCTTCGATATCTTCAGGGAACTTTAAATCATGGGCTTCTCCTGCAACGATCATCTGGTTTTACTTTACATGCTTACACGGATGCAGATTGGGCTGGTTGCCCTGATGATCGTCGATCCACGGGGGGTTTTGCCATTTATCTTGGACAAAATCTTGTCTCCTGATCCGCGCGGAAACAATGAACTGTTTCTCGTTCCTCAACAGAATCTGAATACAAAGCTCTAGCAGATACTGTTGCTGAGCTATCCTGGCTGGAAGCATTACTGGTGGAACTAAAGTTTCCTATACAGACTACTCCAGTTCTATTGGAGCTACATATCTCTCGGCCAATCCGGTTTTTCATGCTCGCACAAAACACATAGAGATTGATTTTCACTTTGTCAGAGAAAAGGTCGCTCAAGGGAAACTTTCGGTTCAATTTATCTCCACACATGATCAGATTGCTGATGTGTTTACAAAGCCTTGACCATCTGATCGATTTATGTTCTTACGGGACAAGCTACACCTTGTTTCCCGGGTTTAGCTTGAGGGGGAATATTAGAATAAATATAGACATATTAATATATTAGGAGGGTTGAAGATGTAATTATGTTTTCTATATATGTCATTGTAATCTCTCTTTATTGAATAAGATAATATTCTCTTTTACCACGTTTATTGACAACTAATGGGATTAGAGATTTATTATGGTTTGCATGATAAAAAATACCCAATATGTTAAAAAGACAAGACACATGCTCTTTTAGTTGTAGATAAAACTTATTTTGTTGTATATAGAACAACACCTCACGTTTGTGAGGCTTTCGCTTCATGGCTCATGCCTTATGCCTTGGCATTTGGGCCTAAACGCCTCATAGCGCCTCTAGTTTTAAAAATCAAGGTTGATTGAATTCAATATGTAGAGAAATAATTGCAGGTGATCATTTGTAGGTGTTTTGTTTAAAGTATAATTGTTTTCTGGCAAAGTAGTTGCCAAATCTATGTTTATGTTGTTTTCAACTTGTTGCAACATTTGACTGACTAGTCACTCTCCAGGATGAGGAAGATGAGGAAGATAATGAAGAAGAGGAAGGAGGACTTAGCCAATCTGGAAAGGAGTTGAAGAAGCTGTTGGGGAAAAATAGTGGGGTGAATGAATCCGAGCCAGAACAAGAGGATGACGATGACGATGACGATGATGTATGTTACTTTGTGTCACATATTGAATTGAAAAAAGAAATTAAATAATTGCATGTAGGGTTCTTTTTTTTTGTACACACTAAAGCTTTCAACAATACCTATTTTGTTAGATTCTTAAGTTTTTAATCATGTGATGAGTGGTAAGTTTTACCTTAGCTGTGGGAGTTTGATTGCTGTTTGTTTTTGTTACGAGTAGATTGAAGATGAAAGTTCCCCTGTTCTTGCTCCAAAGGCTAATAGTAATGCCAAGCGTAACAACAATCCTCCTCCTAAAGAGGAACCTGTTGACAGTAGCCCCTCAAAGCTAGCAGCTGCTGCTACATCAGCTCGAGGAACCCCATCATCAAGTAAATCATCCAAGGGAAAAAGGAAAAGCACCGAAGAGAACAAAACGGGAAATGGTGCAGCAGCTCCAAAAAAAGTCAAAACAGAAAATGTATTGCTTTTTTGTTTTCATGTCCAAGTTTGATTACAATCATTGAGCTAGAGTATAGATGGTTTGTTTGATTCTTGTTTTCGGATCCAGGAAGTGAAACCTGTTAAGGATGAGCAAGTTTCTGCTGCAAAGCCTGCTAAAGGTTCTTCAAAACCAGCAGTCCCATCATCTGCTACTGGACCTGTCACAGAGGAAGAGATTACAGCAGTTCTGCTGCACAAGGCACCTGTCACCACACAGGATCTTGTTGCTAAATTTAAATCTCGGTTACGCACCAAAGAGGTGTGTACTTTACTCTCTACTTGAACGTTCTTGTAATTGCTTCCTTTCACGTGTCCTTCAAATTGAAAAAGAATATTCATTAAAAACAACATATGACATATTGAGAGTCTGAACTTGAAACGTGTTCATAACCTCACCATAGAATAGATGTTGTCAAACCACTCTTGTATCCAAGGATTTTGTGTTCTAGGCTCATTTTTCATGAGCTTATCATGTGGTGAATATGTATTCATTTATATTAATATTAATTTGGTTGCTCAAATAATTTCTTCTTTACTTTTGGTTTTGATGATTCATTGGCTTGTGAACCTCTAATGGCAGGACAAAAGCGCGTTCGCAGATATCCTAAGAAGGATTTCCAAGATACAGAAGACAAATGGTCCCAGCTATGTGGTGTTGAGGGATAAATGAGAGGTTTAGTAATCAACCCTAACACTTACTCATCTGTTTGCTAATGATGTCATCTGTTCTGCTGTCTGCTTAACACACATTTATGTGATTGACTTTTGATATACTTCGTGTTTGTAAATTGTTTGTGTGCTGATAATAGCTTCATTTACAACTTCTTTAAAGATAAAATCTCCATGTCTTCAAGAATTGTGTGAAAGATGTTATTTAATTGCAGGACATTAATCCTTCATGACCAAAATGTCACGGGTTTTATGCCAAGTATCGTTTAGATTTTGTGCTTAAATTGATGCTTTATTCAATTTATTTGTGAGTAGATTTCTTTCGTGTTTGATTCAAATATTTTACTTGAAAAGTTATAATCATTCTGAGGTATCATCGTTTCCTCTTTTAACTGGTTTCCGTTCCGGTTGCTAATGCCTTCATACACTCTCTCCGTGAGTAGCATTCTTGTCATTTTAGATTAAAAACTCATCAATTGTGGGACTATTTTAATGAAAAAAATAACAATCCATTATTAAGATTTATTCCTTAAACTGCCGTCTTTAAACCTAAGCTTAGAAAAACTACTTCATAATGTACTAAATTGTAAATATTCAAACATTACATTATTTTGAAATCCAATCATAATAAAAACCAATGTTTTAAAAACCGGTATTTAGATGCATCGGATTTGGTTCAAAAATGGTTCAACCGGTTCAACCGGGTTGTACCGGATGGTTTAACCAGACACACTAATTAACCATAGTACTCTATAGAAATACAACTTATACTCAAATAAGTTTCCAAAAAGTATACAAATTCACTAAAAAACAAATTTAAAAAGTACTCAAATTCATTCAAAACAATTTAAAAGTACTCAAATTCTAATAATTTTTTTAAATAAAAGTGCATAATAGGATTATGACATTGGCGTGTTAAACGCATCAAGTTCACGATCGTTTAAAAGCCGTAAATCCCCTAAAAACCGAAATTTTGTGGTTTTTGAAACCGAATATACCGGGTTAAACCGCCGGCACGATCGATCGAAGGAACCTGCATAATACCGGAAGATTTCGTACCTGATTAGTAAACGGCAGGCAGTTAAACCGGTCGAACTGGCCAGGTCGAACCGGTTTTTAAAACATTGATAAAAACAAGCGTACCCAGTATATTTTTACTCTTCAGTAGGGTTTAAGGAAATAATGGAAAATCAGTGTTCTGGTATTGATTTTTGAGACAAATTTTACACTTATATACGCTGCTCCGAAAGAGTCTCCGGCTCAAAGTTATCGTTTAAAGTTAATTATCTGAACGTTTTTAACGTTATTTTCATAAAATAAGTAAAATAACATTAAAATTAGTGCAATTTTACTTTTGTCATTTAATAGCCCATACATATATACATTATATGCGTGCGCAGCAAATGAGACACCACAATACAAACAAACATTCATCGTTATTCAAATTACATCAAAACAAATTATTAAGCTAAACATGTAAAGGCATATCAAATCAATGTTTTCAAAACCGGACCGGATGTCTTACTAGTTACTTGCCGGAATGGATTTAAGAACTTCATGACATAATAAATATATGAAAAAATTATATAATAATAAACACATTTAAACAAATATAATCATGTTTAAAAAAATACAGGGTTTAGTTTTAATGTTTAATTATTTGGATTTTAGTTATTAAAAAAAAGCTAAATCCGGTCCGACCAGTGAACTGGTTGAACCGACCGGTTCTTGAGAATGCGGTTCACATGCTAAATTTGGGCCGGCCACCCTACCGTTTCCCGGTCTGACCGACCGGTCTGGTTTTCAAAACACTGTATCAAATAGTTATGTTTGACCAAGTCTAATATTCACAACATTGCTGAAGTTAGCAAACAATCACCATGTGCTTCTTTCGAAGGGTAAATCAAACAATGATTAATGTTGTAGTAAACAATCACAACATACTTACCCCACAGGGTAAATCAAACAATGATGGAATGATTAATCCAATAGATGTATCTTTACTACTAAACAATGATGAATGTTGTAGTAAACAATCACAACATGCTTACCCCGCAGGGTAAATCAAACAATGATGGAATGATCAATCCAATAGGTGTATCATTTTTACTAACTAGTTAAGTTGTGATCAATGCAAGTTCATAGTTAAAGTTCACTATATCTAAGCCATTAAGCTAAGTTTCAGGGGGGGTCTTAAAGCAAATACGAGAAGTGCGACCGCACATGACACGTTTTTTAGGGGGGGCCCTAACTATTTTTAGAAAAATGTATATTATATATATATATTAATTTATTTTACAACAAAAACATATAATTTACATTCCAGTTTTTTAAACATATTTAATCCAGTTACGGATTTTATAAAATTTAAAAGAAAAACATGTTCTTTAAAAATTTGACCCAATAACTCATTACAATTTAAAATTTAGATAAAAAAACAAATTAACTCCATATTTAGTTACAAAAGGATTATCACACACGCACACATGTGCCCATTTTTAGCATTCGCACATGGCACATAATCTCTCAGAGACGGCACCGCCTATAATACACAGGCGGACGACTGTAAAACTACATTTGAATTTTACCGGCAAATGCCTATAATGTACGGGTGGGCTCCGGTAATCTACAGGCGCCGACGCACGTATTGGACTCGTGGGAAGCGTTGTTTGGTTGTCGGTGTGGGCGGATACCTGTATAATTATGGACGTCGACACACGTAAAGGGTATGGATATTTTTACGTATGAAATTAAAGTCAAACGAACAAATTACATTATAAATATGATCAAATGAACATTTTGGTAGTTTTTCCTAATATGTTGTCTATGTGTTTCAATTTAAAAAAGGTTGGGTTGAAACAACCATCAATTAGGTTATCAATTAAAATAAATTTTTAATTTTTTTGCTTCATAAATCATGACCCATCTAAAAGATACTGTGAGTGATCAAAAGGCAAACACGTGTGGCAAATGGGTCATACTCATGGACGATAAACGAGTTGAATATTGGAGGAGACTAGGTTAGTACGCATTTATATTTTGTAAGATATATTATATAATCTATCTATTTAATTATTTATATTTAATCCAATAAACTCTTCAGTGAGAAGCACATTTAACAGAATATAAGAATAACCTTTGTTAATGAATTTGAACAACAATCAGAAACTAAGATGAGTTAGAATGACATCTACTACTCAAGAATCATCAATTTATATGAATGAATATGGATTAGAAAACTTCATAATATATATATCCCCTCTTATATATATGACTGTTAACAACCTTACAACCATTTTAACAAAACAAACCCTTAACCCTGAAGTATATTTCTTATTAACACCAGAGACTAAACAATGATCGAGAACAACAAATTGTCAAAACTGATGGACAAAAAAAAAATGATGGAAAACAACCTGAATAACGATTAGTTTCAGGTTGGATACATTGCCAATTTGGACAAAGTTGATCTTAATTAAGAGCAATTATTATTAATTTAATACAATAATTATTTATCTTTTTTCAAACAACGGGTAAAGAAAGTGTTTGTTGACTCCTTACCTAAAACATTGTCCTGTTGTAGTGTAGATGATGAACATCTACGAATTATGTTAGCAACAGCCATATATATATATATGTGAGATTTCAAATTTTTATCTGGTCAAGACAATAATTTCTTTTGGTAATTTTTCACGTGTAGGTTCTTGTGTTTGGCCATTAATTAATTTCTTTTGATTAATCCAGCATGCATATGGTTATGTCATATGTTTACCACGAGTCATTTAGCTAGTGCATGTATCAGTTGGGATGATTTTCGACCAGGTAGGTGTTATATGTGTTTGTTTTTAATTTTGAGAATAGTTATATTGTGTCAATATATGTTTTGTTGGATTAATCTTGATGGGTCGGGTTACGGGTCAACATTGTTTTTAATTTAATCACATGTTTTTTAGTATTTAATTAGATCATGGGTAGAAGTAGTGGGTCTAGGTTGTAGGAGTAATGGGCTAAGAATGTGGGAACATGGTTCCTCACATATGCATGTTTCTAGGTTGTGTTTATGTTTCTTATATATGTAAGTATGAGTATGAATGAAAAGTGTGAGAGTTTTTTTTACAGAAACATCTTGTACGTGAGTTTTTGATTGTGTGTGATTTGGGCCTGAACCAACATGTTTTGTGGAGGAAAATTAAAACCCTGATTGCATTTTAATGTTTTTGATTGTAATGAATCTGTCTTATAATGAGCAACATGCAAAATCAATCCCGGATAGGCAATTTGAAGGAGTGAATTATATATATTATGTTGGACATATATACATTGATACAAGTAAAATTTGTTCTTTTGTCTGTCAACCCTATATATAAGATCTATGTAAATGAAAATTTAAACAGTTAAAATTGAAACGTACTGATACATTATATCCTATTTGTAAGTTTGTTATTGTATGCTACAATTAAGTTGTAGTTTCAGTTGCATTTTTCAAGATGCTTGCTTATATATCAAGTTATGTTTTGAAAACTTTCATTGGAATGTATTCTGTCAAGACTATATATAAAATAATAGCCATTTCGTTAATTATCAAGAGATAAACAATAATTAATTAGCAGGGTTGGTGCAGATGGCCGTTTCTTTCCATTAATTGGAACTTGAGAAAGAAAAAAAATAATGAATAAAATTTGGATGGTGTCCTTTTTAGAAAGAAAAACATTTGAAATGAATAACACAGACTTGAGAAAAACATAAAAAAAAAATAAAAAATTTATGTGTGAAATTGAAGTGTAAAGAAAAATAGGGACAAGTGGATGGCAAACAAATAAAAGTGGATGGATAGATGGGAGGAAATTCAAAAAATAAGTTTGTTTGTTTGTTTTCTTTTAAAGGTGCAAAAGAATTGCTTGATTTCGTCCATAAAATAAACATGGAAAGAGAATAAATGTTGGTCATTCAATTGGTTCCTGCAATTTGAAAACATGAAATATTGAATTTAATAGATGAAATGGGAAAGAACAAGTCATTACAGAATGGGTATATGAATAAAATACTTCATGCGCTTGATCGCCGCCAACGTTGGCAAAATGTCCGCAAAGTCCTGCCTAACAAGAACCAAGGTTCTGGAAAGCATATTATTGGTAATTATATTATTCTATGGTCGATTGATTTTACATACAAATCTTATGTATATATATCAAGGACATACCTATAACTTTTTTTTTTTTTTTTTTTGCAGATGAGGGCAACGGTGCCAACGCAAGTCAACCGCTAGAGGTTCAAGCTCATATTGAAAAGAACAAACACCCCAAAGTAAGTAAGTAAGCAAGTTCAATGAAAATACATGTTATTTACTACAATTCCCAACTCACAACATATATGATGTTTGTCAGAATGAACAAGAAACTACGGAAACTCGTTCAAAGAAATTTCGAATCAGATCTCTCATCTCAAACGAAATGGCCAAAAGAAGGGGGAAGACCAACTCCCTTAAAGAAACAGAAAATGACCCACACCCACAAAGTGAAACATCAACTACTAAG
Source organism: Mikania micrantha (assembly GCA_009363875.1). Taxonomy (NCBI): domain Eukaryota; kingdom Viridiplantae; phylum Streptophyta; class Magnoliopsida; order Asterales; family Asteraceae; genus Mikania; species Mikania micrantha. The sequence goes on along the minus strand of CM018681.1, from coordinate 86,311,211 downwards.
GAGAATAAGAAAAAGAAGATAAAATGTGATATATGTGCAGCCATGTTAACTGTGAGTTATTTGAGACAAAAAGGACTTGCAAATGAGAACAACCTGGTCGTAATTGAAGACGAAAATCAACAGCCAACTTTTGCTCATCACACTGGATTAACAAAGTCTTTCTCCTTCCCTTTACTTGCACCAACCAGAAGAAAGGATTTTGAGCTACAACAACTTAAACACAAGTTGAGGGATCTTAAAGATATCCAAGTTACAAAGGACAAATTCATTCTACCAATGACCCAATGGAAGGATGTTGGATTCCCAAAACCAATGTTAACAAGACCGGAATCTTTTACTGGTTCGGTTTCACTAAAAAAGAAAAAGACTCTTAAACAAAAGATTGGTTTTGTCTTCAAAGTTGACGCCAGAAACAAGGAGAAGCAAAGGATTCTTATGGATGCTGTTTTTCACAAGATCCCTTACGGTCGTAAATCTTCCAAAAATCCGAAAAAAATGCTTAAAACCACTTCAACTGCAGACATTAATACACACAAGCCTATAAAAACATCATCATCCACTGGTGAAGCAATGAGAAAGTATCGTAAGTTACTAAGCCAAACATCAACTAGAGATAAATTAGTGCAACTTAGCAGTATTGATCATAATACAAAGTTGTATATAGCTGAGGATCATTCTTCTTCTGAAAAGAGCATACATAAAAGAATTCGCTCATTACCTGATATCAATCCTTATGATTTTATGCATAACCAAGAGTGTCTGACGACTATGGACATACACCTCGGCATAACAGGTGCGATATTTGATGATCAGAGATCATCAGGTCATTTTGAAATATATTCAGAAAGAAGAAATTTCCCTGAAAGTATATGCGAGGAAACCAACTCAGTAAAGATAATTGAGGATGTAGATGAACCTCTGGAAATGGGGACAAATACTTGGGATAAAATCAATCACCAAATTGAGACTGAAGCTGCTACAATTGATACTAGATCCAAGCTGGATTTTATTTCAGTTGAGAAAGACGAGGCCATTCAAGAAAATCTTCATGATTATCAAGAACAAAATGATCACCAAAAACAGTTTGTTGACGAAGATCTAAGTAGTTCCGATCATCAAGAAAATACCAACCACGAAAAAGAGCCTCGTGTTGCTATCGAAGTTGAGAGCGAAAAGTCCTTTAATGAAATTCTTGGAATGTTCAAAAAGGCTTCTGATGAACGAACAAAATTATACAATGAAAACGAGTCTAGTAGAGTACTTGTACCAAAAGTAGGGAAGAACACTCTGGTTGACAAAAAACAAGTTAGCCAAACTACTTTAGATGGTCAAGAAATTAATAAAAACCAGCATGTTAGCCAAAAAACAATGGATCATCAAGAAAAAGATAAGTCTGGCTCTCAGCATTGGAATGATCAGGGTGTTTCTCAAAACCAAAAGAAACTGGAACACAATGAAGAAGATCCATCTCTGTTAAGCTCTAGCCATGAGGTTGACAAAGATAATGTAATAAATACATTGGATCATCTAGAAAAGGAGTCACTCAAGACCTCTTGTTCTGAGATTGAATGGGCGATGCAAGATTCAGCACAGTTTGAAGGTATTACTTCATGGCATCACTTGCTCAATATTAAGGAAAAAAACAACTCTCATGAAATGTTAAAAAAAAATAACTGCAAATCATTTGCTTTTAATTGTAATGTTACTCCTCCTGAGTATTACACTTTATTGATGCTTAATATGAGATACTAGCTTGACAAAATCAAGATGTCTAACATGGATGGATCATTTTGATGCTTGCAGATGAAAACAAACAGTACAGGTTCTATATCAATGATGCTGATGAGAAACAACCTAATAGCATTAAGGAAGCTGCTTATGATGGTGATGGTGACGGTGAGATGATTAAAAACAGATTGTTATTAGAATTGGTCAGTGACAAGGCTGAATTCCAGTTTGTAAAACAAGTGTTGGATAAGTCAGGTTTTCTCCTTGGGTTTGGAGAATGGTACCAGCCAATGGGCCCTTTGTTATTCGAGGAAGTAGAAACTTGTTTCCTACAAGCCAAGTACTTGGATTCCATTAAGGAAGAGGAAGTGAAGATCAACGACCATCATCTTCTTCTTTTTGATTTGGTCAATGAGGCCTTACTGGAGATTCATAACACAACACACACGTTCTGTCCACATCTGTTGACTACTCGTTCAAAGCTTAGCCCTATGCCTGTAGGGTATCGTCTTCTAGAACAAGTATGGGTCATTGTTAACATGTACTTGAGTTGGTCATTTGATGATGCGATGAGCCGTGATTTGGCCGAAGGGAATGGTTGGATGAACCTTCATGCTGATGCAGAGTTTGTAGGCATGCAACTAGAAGAGTTGCTAGTGGATGATCTTTTAGATGAGCTTGTTTTTGATGATCTATTGATGTAAAGGACCAATCTATCTATCTGCCTGCATATATCAAGCATGTTGCAAGCAACAATTTACGATAAAAGAGAAAACAATAACCTAATTCGCGATAAAATTGAAGTTTAGGGATGCAAGTAGCAGTTTTTTGGCGGAAGGGACACAAGTTGATGTTATGGTATACCTCAGGGACACAAGTTGATGTTATGGTATACCTCAGTGACACAAATTGCAGTTTAATCTAATGATTTTTTGATTAAGGATATTGGATTTTAATGCTGTATTTTTGAGTGTTAATAAATTAAGCTTTTTATACTGTATCCTTTTGATGCATCTATGCATTTTATGATGTTAACATTTATTGTGTACACATTTATGGTGTTTTACTTGTGTATGTATTGTCGACCCCTTGCAAATCAATGTAACGAATAAACATGTTGGATCGGGTTATGCAACTTGCACAACACTTACACAACTTATCTTTTATTGAATTAATAGATGCGAAACCTCTATCAATTCTGATCACACATATGCTTACTAACAAGACTGAAATTACAAGAAATGATTCAAGGTTAAATTATATCTCATTCAAATATAAAGCATACAAGACTCTTCACTCAAGCACACTTTGCTGAGTTACAAATGAACAAATTTATACTAAAACCGACAGCTGTATTAATTACAAATGATAAAACTAGTATATTGTTATGGTTTGACAGGCCAAGGCATATTAATTACAATCAATACAAATAACTTTTTTGACTTTTACATTAAATGCTTACATTACAAAAGGTATTAATGTAAAGTGTCTTCTGCCTGTCTGACAAGAGTACTTTGTCGCTGACTATCCAGAGAATGTCTTCTAAGTTTGTCTTGGTGACGGAAAGCCTCTCTGAATCTTTCTTTAAGTGAGGCAGACCTTGGAAGAAGAACATCTTTGGAAGTTATTGTATCTGATGGTATTGTTGCTAAGGAGGCTTCAGAAGCTTGAGTCTTTTGTATGGCTTTCGAAGGAGACAATCAACCTTCAGAAGCATTAATTCTTTCGAGAGTATAAGACTTGTGCAAGAGAGACTTTTAGTAAACATTAGCCTTATTTGATCTTACAATTCCCCATGCAAAATGGTTGCGAATATTCATGCAAACACTTCTAAAAAATTTATCTTTTTTTCCAACAACATAATATGCATGAAAATAGTTGATGATGAAGTAACAACTTATAAAGACATGTAATAGCATCCTAGTTTGTGGGTTCCCGACAGTGGTCCACAGTTGTATATGTTCGTCAAAACTTGTTAAATCATAGGTGTAACAAAACACTATACAAAAATAACAAAAAAAAAAGTTTAAACCTCATCCAAATGCGCTTAATTTTTTTGTATATGACAATTTTTTTACAATATCAATAAATTAGCCCTATGTTCGGATTTGACAATACCTTGCCATAATCAAAAGGTACAACAGCCCGAGCGACCAGACTTGACATAAATGTAGTCACTGGAGCCATTCTAAAAAGGGAGAAATTTGCACTACTTGGTGAAAGAGGTTCTTTTATAATCAATTTAAAACCATCTGCTAGAGGTTCTAACAATCCAAACAATCCCACTGCATCAGGACCCTTTCGACATTGCACAAAAGCCATTACTTTACGTCCAGCTAGCACTAAAAAGGCTACCCCTAGTATAAGTGGTAGAATTATTCAAAGTATTTCAGCTGCGACTGATATGTACATTTTTGAATTTCTATTCACTCATGATCAGGGCTGTCTCTGAGAAATTAGGTGTCCTGTGCGAATGTTAAAAACGAGCCCTATGTGTGCGCGCACACACACAAATAGACGATAATTAAAACAACAGTAAAAACAATATAAACAATATTGTTTTAGCAAAATGATGCATTTCAATGTTTCAAATAACTAAATAAAACGTGACGTTCTTCTAGCATTTTTTGATGCAAACTTGTTGATTAAATCTTCATAATCCACATTATCTAGTATCTCATTCTCAACAGTATCATTGCCAACCCATTAAGTCTTTCTTGAGACATTATCGATCGTAAGTATGACTTCAACAACTTCAATTTTGAAAAATTTCTTTCTGCAGATGCTATAGTTACCGAAATAGTCAACAAGATTCTATATGTAATTGTTTCATTTGAAAAACAATCGACTTGCTTCAAATATTTTAAATATAATTAAAAATTGAATAGTTATATGTGTTTGTTGTAAAATAAATTAATATATATATATATATAATAAATACAATTTTTTTAAAAATTTAGGGTCCCCTAAAAAGTTGGGCCATGTGCGGTTGCACCTCCCGCACTTGCTATAAGAGCCCCTACTCATGATCTGGCCTGGTCGACCAAATCATGATATTGAAGGCAACATAAGAACTTGTTAAATCTTTCTATTCCACCTCTCCTAATGGTTTACAACATTAGTTTTTTAAACATCCCTAGATTTTTTTCTTAGTCTTTCCATTCCAACCCTCCAATGATATCTAAGTATGCACCACAAAATATAACAAATTTTCAGAATAACTAAGAAACAAACAAACATCAAAACCAAAACCAAATAGTACATATCGTCTTAACAAAACCAAAACAAGGAAACAAGTATTTAAAACTTCATGTCTCATCTAGTCCATGTAACTTTAGTTGCTATCACCGCCGAAACATATAATTTAAAACATCGACTAGAAAATTGATGAGCTTGCATGTTTAAGACATAATAAACCAAATAGTGTCATCCATTATAAGTCAAGTCAAATCAAAATAGAATATATGTATGTATGTCACACAAGTATCATTTTGATTTACTAATATAATGACATAAGTCAAAATAAAGACTACTAGATAAGCTCTTTCACCATTGTATTACTATAACATAAGTTATTTAACAAAGAAAACTAGCAATACAATTAATTTTTGGCTCTGTCACCTTTGCATTATACAATAAGATAAGTTATTGATCAAAGGCTACTAGTTACTAATAATAGAATTAAAGCTCTTTCATCTTTGAATTACACAATAACACATGTCATTGAGCAAAGCATACAAACATTCTAAGTCAGACAACTTAGACTAAAAGTTTGCATCTACTTTGGTTTTGACTCTAGAATAACATGTTTTGCATAAACATGTGTAACATCCCTAAATACAAAAGTAAAAGAGGGAGTAGGAGTGAAACTCAACTGTTTGCTTTAGCTTATCTCAAGATTTCTTGATAGAGTTTATGAAACCAAGAATCTCCGTAAGTTTTCGTGCAATAGAATACGCTTAGTATATATTAGATTCCAAGCATTACCTGTTATGCTAATATTTTTTAGAATTATTATTCTCCTAAAATAAATTAAATTTCAAATCTTGACATTAGTTTGAAAATATTAATAAATATTTTTATACATAAATAGAATATCAATTTTTAGATTTACTTTTTGAAATCAAGTGTTAATAATGTTTCTATTAGTTTTTGTGTAATAGTATACACTTATTATATATAAGATTCCAAGTATTACTCTATAGATTTACTAACTAATAAACTTATGAACTAAAAGACTTAAGATTTACATAATCTCACTATGCACCCACTATATTGAGACATGCATAATTAGGTTTGGCTGTGACATAATGTTGATCAATCAAAATGATACTTGTGTGACATACATACATATATTTTCTTTTGATTTGACTTGACTTATAATGGATGCCACTATTTGGTTTATTATGTCTTAAACATGCAAGCTAATCAATTTTCTAGTTGATGTTTTAAAGGATATGTTTCGGGGGTGATAGCAACTAAAGTTACATGGACTAGATGAGACATGAAGTTTTAAATACTTGTTTCCTTCTTTTGGTTTTGTTAAGACGATATGTACTATTTGGTTTTGGTTTTGATGTTTGTTAGTTTCTTAGTGATTCTGAAAATTTGTTACATTTTGTGGTTCATACTTAGATATTTACAACATTAGTTTTTTAAACATCCCAAGATTTTTTTTCTTAGTCTTTCCATTCCAACCCTCCAATGATATCTAAGTATGCACCACATCAATCACATGTGTTATTGTGTAATTCAAAGATGAAAGAGCCTTAATTATATTATTAGTAACTAGTAGCCTTTGATCAATAACTTATCTTATTGTATAATGCAAAGGTGATATAGCCAAAAAATTAATTGTATTGCTAGTTGTCTTTGTTAATAACTTATGTTATAGTAATACAATGGTGAAAGAGCTTATGTAGTAGTCTTTATTTAATGACTTATGTCATTATATTAGTAAAGGTGAAAATACCAAACAAAACTTGTAGTATGCTTTGCTTTTAGGTCAATAAAGTTTAGGCTATGTTTGTGACCGATGTCGAAGTGTCAGTCAAAAATAAGAGTAAAACTCAAGTCCCGGTTACCTTATTAGATATGGTAAGTCGGGTGTCGAACCACGAGGAGTTTTTGTGGATGGTGTACTTGTTAATTGATTCGTGACCTAAACTTAATTAAAACGGAAAATGTGAACTTGAATTGAATGGTTTGTTTGTTAAACTTAAAAATCAATTGCAATTAACTAAAATGGTTTTAAACAATAATGAAAAAGGCGATTCCCCCGGGGTTTGGATTCAAAGTGAGATTCGTAGATTAGTTACTAAGTTGGAACAACCATATAGACATGATTAGGAGATTCAAATGTTTGTGATGAACAAGGACTAGTTGCTTCGATTGCAAAACAATGGAATATTATCACATGAACATCAATTGCATATTATAAAACCCAATCACAATCTAATATATCCTAATTGCTAGAAATCTCAGGAATTGAAAGACAATGAATTAGGTTTTGAATAAAAATCCAATCTTTACAATCAATTGAATAAACGATAAGCAAAAAGCATCGAATGCTTAGATTGCTAGTTCCAAACACAATAGTAAACTAATCTAAATCACCCGCTTACAAAAATCCTTCGCCCGGAGGAACCCACGCAGAAATTAGCCGCTCATCTCTTGGAATTGATCTTCAAATCTGAATTGGATCATCAATTGGGATGATTTGGCAATGTTTGGAAGGAAGAGAATGGCTAAAAAGCTTCGATTTTGGCTTCCTTGGTCGTCCAAAATCGCCTAGAACTGACTGGGAGAAGAGAAGATACTCAAAAACCCTAAAAATCACGTTTTTACAGGTGCAGACTTCGTCAGGACCGTAAGCTATTGTCTGGCCGTAAGCTACGGTTGGGACTTTCTGTTAAGGTTGACCGTAAGCTATGGTCTGCAGATTCTGTTAGAAAGTGCAGTAAGCTATGGTCAGCCCGTAGGTTATGGTCTAGCCAGATTCCTTCCTAACTTGTTTTCTTCATATCTTTCTCATTTTAAGCCCGTTTTTCGCACCGTAAAAGCCCAAATCTTCGTCTCGAGATCCTCTATCATTTAAGTCCAAGATCACTTCAATTTCCAATCAGTTTATGCTTCCATAAAGCTCCCAATTCGTCCATTTAACCTACAAACACACGAATTTGCATAGTTATCTAATTCTAACCAATCAATCACATGAATATGCATAAAATTTGACATTAAACACACATAATTATCATTCCAAACCCCATCCATCACATTTCCACACTTGTCTTTTGCTTGTCCTCAATCAAATATTTGAACCATTAACCATCAAATCTCAAAACACTTCCCAAATCCCAGCAAGCATTCAACTTAGATTCCCGGTTATGCTAAGGTCCCAAGACTTACCGCATTGCATAGTTTTACGCCTAGCTAAGCAAAATATGAAACATTTAAAAATCAAGAACACTACATAACTAAGACTGAAATGCTTCAGGTATTTCACGTGTTTCTGTGCACCCCTCACAATGAACACTCCACTCGGCTATCTCTGGATTAGCGAAGGTGTGCTAATATACGTATCACTCAAAACCAAAGTATAGTACCACTGTCATAGGCTTGTAAAGTAATCTGCAATCTACCAACTAGCACATAACCGACACAACTCACGAGGACTTTAACTGGGTTGTAACATAAAGGCTTAGGGAAAAGGTGGAATGAAATATTTTTATTGGCTAACACTAGTGATGAATCCAAGAATTTATTCACATAACTGACTATACAGATAACAATGCCTCTTTTTCTTGCTTCATAACATATCATAACTCGATCTAATAATCCACTTTTTTCTCTTCTTTTTTTTTTCATAACTATAAACATTGTCACACCCCCAAATTTTCAACTAACGGAATTATACCGTTTGGGAACGTGACAAACCAGGATCTCAGATCATTTGACATAACGAAGACCTCTATATGAATTTCAAAACATATGTTGGTCTAAAACTGTAATATCAAAGTTTCAATGTTTGCGGAAGCGTTTAAAAACCAATAACAATATGTAACGGTTTGAAAATGTAAAGTACAATTTCAAAAACATTCCATGTCTTAATTGAACAAACTAAAACACTTGAACTGAAATGCATGCATGAGACTCAACATCCTAGTCCCTGCTTATCCTTGCTTTGTATCTTAGTGTCCTGAGAAAACATGTAAATCAAGTCAACACAATGGTTGGTGCATACAAAGGTTTAAGCATTCACAATGTTCAAAACAGTAGTTTGAATATCAAGTTTGTAGATAACATAATCACACATGCACAGTCATGATAGCTAGTCATATAAACTATTTACACAAGTGGTCGACACCGAAGCTGACGAGTTGCCATGCTATAGCATGTTTTTGCCTTAACACTATTGTCTAGCACGAACAATAGCAATATGTGTGTTTGGTCAGTCAAACACTTGCGTAGATCCCATCTACCAAGTGAGGTTTGTCAAACCCAATAGATCTATCTTCAACTACCACGCTTTGCACTCCGGCAAATTAAACGGTTCGAAAGAGAAGGCTTTGTAATGCTATGTTTGCACTTAATGTAAACAGCTAACTCATGCAAGTGATATGTATCTAAAAATAGTTTGTTGCACATGTTTTCTCCCCCACAACAGTTTAAAATAAGAAAGGGGCCGTGTACCACCTTTGATTGTTGCAGAATGATCAAATACGTGAACTAGCGTAGATAATCCTCTTACGAAGGATCTGTGTTTTAAACAATAATGTTGAGTTATTCGAGATGTCGTTTTGTACTTGGAATCACATACGTGTCAACACACGTATGTTAAAGTGTTAGAAATGTGCCTCCGTAAATACGTGTGACTTTGAAATCATTTAATAAAATCATATCCTTGATAACGATTTTATTTAAACAAGCGTAATTATACGCGATTTCGTTTTCGGATTAAAATATGAATTTTATTACTCTCAAACATTCGTATTCTCGTTACGTTTCCAACGCAACTCGAACGGGTTAAATCGGACTTGAAACGAATGAGATATGAACAAAATACAAAAAGGGTTTTTAATTATCAAAAACGGTTGGGGCCGGGATCGAACCCGCGACCCCCCATCCACTGCACACACCACTTACCATCTAATCTGATCAGTTTCTATTGAAAGACCATGTAATTTAATTGTTTTAAACCTCAACCGACCGGATCCCCTTTATTGAACTTTAACCGAACCATATGGTTCTCAATAGACCCGCGATTCGAATCCAATCAATCTCAGAAACATAGGGCTTTGTTTAAACAGATTAAATCGAGTTCCCTTGTGTTTTTAATTGATTCAATTCGCTCAGAATTATATAATTTTGTAACCCCAATCGGATTTAAACCTAAGTTCAAATCCTCAACTTGAATTCATCAAATTCGTTAATCTTATTCTGAAAAAATCATAGGGTTTCCATTCAAACACATAATTCGAATCCTTCAGTAGTGATTAATTTGATTTACAAACTCGTTTAGATCGAAAATCCCAAAACGTTTTAGCCAAGAACCCTAGAAACTTGAAATCTGACAATTCGTTATTGATTCACAAAATTGATACATGGTTTTCAATCTAAGATGAATTTCGAACGTGTCTGAAAGGTTTAATTGAATTTTATAACTCATTTAGATCAAATCCCCCAAATCATCTTTATTCAAGAACCCTAATAATCGAACATTGCCAATTCGTTACTGCCTCATGAAATTGGTATTCGTTTTAGCTTAATCGGAGGTGTCTGAAACTAATGGTAGGGTTTAATTTCATAATAACATTCATCCCAATCGAAACCCCCAAATCGTTTAAAGTAATGAACCCTAGAACTTGAACTTGGTCAATTCGATGTTAGAACCCAGAATTATCATGGGGCTATGCTTAGTCGCATGTTTTAGATGATGTAGGGATTGATTATTACCTGATATGATCTTGAATGGATGTGATTTGATTTGAAGGTGATGTTCGGCCTATGTCTCGATCGAATTCCTCAACCAGCGACTGTGAAATCGAATTGTTGTGTGCAAGGAACTCTAAAGGGGCCGACTAGAGTTTCTATAAGTTATATTGTGAAGAATTTGATCGATTGGTATTAGATTGATGGTTAAATGCCGACGGTTTCGAATTTCATCATCATTGCGGCTTAATTCGACGAATTAATAGGTTAGTAACGTATGGAAACCGATTATAATCATTAATGGGATGATTTAGGTTAATTAATTTCAGTGTATTAACACTAATTTCGGATTCCCCATTTGTATAGAAACGAATTTTGACTTTTAGGAGTCAAACTCAATTATTATCACAACTTATAGACTAATCCTTGAAATTAAACACTTAAAAACCTGATTTATACTTAATTTTAACTCCTATAGATTATTCTGGATCAATAACATATCATTTCGATTTAACAAAGTTAAATCAAAAATCCCTAATTATCACTAATTGGTTCAATTGAAATATTGTTGGGCTAAGTTAACCCATTTGGGCTTCTTAAATACAATTGGGCCTATATTAGTCTAATTGGGCCTCACAAAATATAATTGACCTATCTTGGGCCTCAGATTTATGATTTGGCTTACCTTGGCTCAATTGGACCTACTTTGATCTTATTGGACCTTCCTTGGCCTTACTGGGCCTTCCGTGTCTTGTTGGGCCTGTGATCACACCATTTTCAGTTAGCAAGGTTAATCCGAAAAGTCGGATTGTCACATCATCCCCTTGTTGAAGGAATTTTCGTCCCGAAAATTAGTAAGTGTTAGGAGTAGTTAGGAAACTACTTACGAGTTTTAAATCGTACGTGTTAGTGTGATTTGATCATTCTGGTGTTTGTGTGTACTCACACACAAAATCTAATGCTTGCAACATCACAACTCAATGTGATCGTTCAATGTGACTGTTTGCGTGTACACTAGTTTGTACTATGCAACCCCGCACATAGCAAAATGTGTGTAACTAATCATGCATGTACTACTATAACATGTAACATATGAAATATAGCACATAAAATGTAATGTAGCACAAATGTTTGTAACAAAACCAATTGAATAAAGTGTTTATATACTGTACTATATAATCTCACACATAGCAAATGTTTGAATGTAGTCGACCAAATAGAAACTTCCAAAATTCATGCGTACCTGTAAATTCACGAGTACATGGGCCCCTGTATTCGTCAATTTACCTTACACAATTATTCTGGTTCCTTCTATATGTAACTCCACCATTGTTTAACCGTTCATGATTGTACCATCATGAAATGTAGTACATCAAATGTAATGTTTGAAATGTAGCACACTATTTGAAATCGATTATATATATACTACTATGAAATGTTTGTGTTTGCATTCTGCAAGGAAATCAATAGTGTACGGTGTTTGTGCTTACAGTTAGAGTGTGAAATATCACATCATCCCCTTGTTGAAGGAAATTTCGTCCCGAAATTTAACATGCCCTCATAATGTTTGTTGTTGTTTTAAATAAGTGGGGATACTTTTTCATCATTTGGTCTTCTCTTTCTCATGTGAATTCAGGATCCCGTCGTGAATTCCACCGAACTTTGACTATCGAAATCTTGCTTTGTTTGAGTTGTTCGACCTCTCGGTCCATGATTTCAACTGGTTCCTCAACGAATCGTAACTGTTCGTCCACTTGCATTTCTTCAAGTGGTACTACCAATGTCTCAGCAGGAAGACGTTTCTTCAAGTTCGAAACATGAAATACATCATGAACTCCATTGAGTTTATTCGGTAATTGAGTTGATACGCAACCGGACCAATCCTTTTCAGGATCTCAAAAGGTCCTACGTAACGTGGACTAAGCTTCCCGCGCTTGCCGAATCGTATCACACCTTTCCAAGGTGCTACCTTTAGAAGAACTCGGTCTCCTACTTGAAATTCCGACGGTTTGTGGCGTTTGTCAGCGTAACTCTCTTGTCGATCCTGAGCCGCTGCCATACGGTTCTGGATTTGTAAAAGAATTCCACCAACGGTAAATGGTTTTCCCAACATATCTTCGAGTGTCCGAATCGTACGTACACTCTGACCGTCTGTTTGTGGATGATATGTTGTACTCATGCCTAAACGAATTCCCAAGAACTTATGAGGTGATTTCCAAAAGTTGGAAGTAAATCGAGCATCCCGATCTGATATGATAGAGATAGGCACGCCATGCCTTGCTACCCCTTCCTTGATGTAAATACGAGTCAGTTTTTCCATCTTATCAGTTTCCTTGATTACTAAGAAGTGTGCAGATTTCGTTAATCGATCAACAATTACCCATATCGTATCACAACCACTCGGTGTACGGGGTAACTTAGTAATGAAATCCATCGAAATCTGTTCCCATTTCCACATCGTTATCTCTGGTTGTTGCAGTAAACCAGATGGTTTCTGGTATTCAACTTTGACTTTCAAACAAGTCAAACATTTGCTAACGTACTTAGCAATGTCAACTTTCATGTGAGGCCACCAATACAGTGCCTTCAAGTCATGATACATCTTGTCTGATCCTGGATGGACTGAATACCTGGACTTGTGTGTCTCATCCATCACGAGTTCCCTTAACCTCCATACAAAAGTATCCACAGTCGATCAATGAAATAACGAATTCCATCAGACTTAACATCCAACTGTGTTTTCATTCCTCGTAAAGATTCCTGTACTAAGTTTTCCGTTTTCAAAGCCTCAAGCTGAGCATTGCGTACCTTGTCAGGTAAGTCAGTATGTATCGTCATCATAAGTGCGCGAACCCGTCTTGTTCCCGTTGTATCTTTTCTGCTCAAAGTGTCAGCTACCACATTAGCTTTTCCCGGGTGACACTTAATTGCACACTCATAATCGTTCAACAACTCAACCCATCGTCGCTGTCTCATATTGAGTTCCTTCTGATCAAAGATATGTTGCAAACTCTTATGATCAGTGTAAATGGTATACTTAGTTCCATACAGATAATGCTTCCAAATCTTCAAACAAAAACCACTGCTCCTAACTCCAAGTCATGAGTAGTGTAATTCTTTTCGTGTGGTCGTAGTTGCCTTGAAGCATAAGCAATCACTTTATCACGTTGCCTCAATACACCTCCCAAACCCTGTGCAGATGCGTCACAATACACCACAAAATCGTCCGTCCCTTTCAGTAAGGACAGAATCGGTGCACTGCAGAGTTTCTGTTTCAATAACTGGAATGTAGCTTCTTGTTTATCCGCCCAGGTATACTTCGTTCCCTTGTGCGTAAGAGCTGTAAGTGGTTGAGCGATCTTTGAGAATCCCTCAATGAATCGTCGATGATAACCCGCCAACCCAAGGAATTGTCGTACCTCGTTAGGGGTCTTTGGTGCTTCTCAATTCTTAATCGCTTCAATTTATGCTGGATCAACATGTATGCCCTTTTTATTGACTATATGACCCAAAGATTATACTTCTCGCATCCAGAAGTCACATTTCGAGAACTTAGCGTATAATTGTTCTTGTTTCAGTAATTCTAATAGCAATCGAAGATGTTCAGCGTGTTCCTCCTCAGTTTGAGAATAGATGAGAATGTCATCAATGAAAACAATGACAAACTTATCAATATAAAGTTTACAAACACGATTCATGAGATCCATGAATACAGCTGAAGCGTTTGTCAACCCAAATGGCATGACCAAGATCTCATAATGGCCATAGCGCGTCCTAAACGCTGTCTTCGGGATATCTTCTTCCTGTACTCTGAGTTGATGGTAACCAGACCTGAGATCAATCTTTGAGTAGTAACTCGAACCTTGCAACTTGATCAAACAGATCGTCAACTCTAGGTAACGGATACCAGTTTTTGATGGTAACCTTGTTAAGTTCTCGGTAATCGATACACATACGGAAAGTCTCGTCCTTCTTCTTAACAACAAAACTGGAGCTCCCCACGGTGAAAAACTAGGTCGTATAAAACCCTTATCCAACAACTCTTGCAGTTGTGTAGATAATTCTTGCATCTCTGACGGTGCAAGTCGATAAGGCGCCCTAGCTAACGGTGCTGCATCTGGTGTAAGGTCGATTCGGAATTCCACCTATCTGATAGGCGGTAATCCCGGCAAGTCTTCTGGAAATACCTCCGGAAATTCACAAACTACTGGTATATCTTCAATCTTCTTCTCAGCTACTGGCTTTTCAGTTATAAGTGCTATAACTGCCGTATGACCTTTCCGCAGACACTTGTGTGCTTTCATACAAGATATGAGACGCAGTGGCGTACTGCTCTTCTCGCTTTGTACTTACAATGTCTCTCCATGCGAAAGAGGTATACGAATTATCTTTTCATGGCATACTATTTCAGCCTGGTGTTTGGATAACCAGTCCATGCCAATGACTTCATCAAAACTGCCTAAAGCGGTAAGCATAAAGTCAATGTCATGTGTTTGACCCATCAAGTCAAGAACACATCCTTTAGAAATATGGTTTACAACAACTAACTTATCATTAGCTAGTTCTATAGTGTATGGGTTTTCTAAAGCAGTAGGACTAATACTTAACAATTCACAAGATTTGCTAGATACAAAACCCCGATCTGCACCGGTGTCAAATTGCATAGGGGCAGAGTGATAATTCAAGAGAAACGTACCCGTAACGACGTTGGGATCTTCCCGTGCCTGACGTCCTCCAATCACAAAAGCTCTGTTCTAGCAACATTTGTGTTGTTGTTGTTGTTTCCTTTTGTAATCATGTCATTAGCCCTTCTTTTCTTGAGTTGTGGGCACTCCTTCTTGAAATGTCCTGATAAGCCACACTCAAAACATCCTTTCTGTGTGTTGCTCTGGTTGAGTGAGCTTGCCTGCAGTTTCCCTCGACAGTCTTTTGCTACATGACCTACCTTTCTGCATCGCTGACATCGGTATTTGTCACATTGTTTCCCAAAGTGATGGAATCCACATTTGTTACACTTTGGGTATTTACCATTATACCCTCCCGATGACTGTTGGTTATTGTTTGGATTGTGATGAGTCTTGTTGGATTCCTGCTTGCGATTCTCCTGAAATGACTGCTGAGTGAAATTCTTGGAATCAATGTTATCCCATTTTCTTTTGTGATCTCCTGCCTTAGCTGTTACTGTTCGTTTGGGTAATGTTCCCCGTTGCATCGTTTGATCAGTAATTTGGTGTGCCAGTCGAACAGCTTGCTGTATGGTGGTAGGATTTGCAGATATGATCAATTTTTGAACCTGAGATGCCAACCCTCCAATGTATTTCTTGATCCACTTGCTAGATGGGGTTGCCCTGTGCGGTAAGAGTCTTGCTAACTGCTGGAATCGAGTAGTGTATTCCTCAATATTAGAACCTTTCATCTTGAGTTGACTGTATTCATCCTCAAGTTCTTGCATTTCATTACGATGACAATACTCCTCCTGCAACAGGATTTTGAATCCGTTCCAAGTAAGTGCATTGGTTGTATTCAAACCGAGTGTCTGTACGATAGAGTTCCACCATGTCAAGGCTGAACCCTCCAAAGTACCAATAGCGTATCTGACCTTGTTTTCTTCCGGACAATTGCACATCTCAAACGCCGATTCTGACTGTTCAATCCATCGAAGAAGTCCAATGGCTCCTTCCGTTCCTTTGAAATTACGTGGTTTACAGTTCAAGAATGTCCTGAACGTGCACATTTGTGGGTTTACCAGTCCCCCCGTTGGATCATGTGATCCTGTTTGGTGTGTTTGCGTATAGTTTGCAATTGTCTCGGTGATTCGAGTGTTAATAAGTGCCTCAACTTCCGTTGCGGTCATGTTAATGTTTCCACCAACCATGATATTCCTATTTACAAATATACATAATGAGACTACACCCATCGCATAATCATCACTCATGCACAAAGTAAACGTAACACACTACCATAGTCATTAAGATAACAATTCTTAATCATTTATGATAAATTAGTGCTCACAATTGTTTGTCAAAGAGATGCAAAACAACTAAACACAAAATCTACTTTTATGAGTACAACCCACTCATATAAGTTTGTTAATTAGAAATTAAATGAAAATAACTAAATTCCATCGTTTGGTTGATCAACGGTTGATGATGAATCTTCCAATTCTGCTGGACCAGTCACTACACCATGCTGATAACGCATATGCCCAGTGATGAGGGTCATGGCCTCCCCAGCCAAGTCTCTCACTATATTGGCTTCAATCGCCGCTGCACCAGCTCGTGCATTGGCTTCCTCGGCCCTTGCCTCGGCTACAACTACACGTAACTCAGTAGTTTCTAGTCGTGCAGTGAGTTCGAGGATCGTCCTTCGCATCATCCAGATCGTTTCCACCAAGTTTGCCTGTTCCTCATTAGTTCTAACCAACTCCCTAGTGAGGTTATCCCACATCCGTGTCAGGCAGTTGTTATTCTCAAGTAATTCTGTGATTCTCCCTGCTACTTCCCGCATGTTGCGGACTTCACGCTCCATGCGTGCAACAAAAGCAGCAAATGCCTGTTCTAGTGGATATCCTAGAGCAGGCAACGTCCAAAGGCTATTAGCGGTGTTGGCAGTTGGTGGTGGTGGCACTCGTTCTTCCCGCACCCAGCTGCGTATGAGATCAGGAAACCATTGCCAATATTGGTTGTTCCCCCTTTGTTGAACATGTGGTTCCTCCCCATAGTGGATCGTATCATCCACTGGTTCGATCCCCCTTGTCATGATGTCCGACAATGCTACTACTTGTTCCGCAGTGTGAGTAGGTGTAGATGATGATGCCATGTCTGTTACAAAATGCCATATGTAAATGTATATAAACTATCGTGTAAGTGAGTGTCTAATGTCTACAGTTATAGTCTAAGTCTACAAAAGCAAACCTAGTTCGATATAACCAATGGCTCTGATACCAATCTGTCACACCCCCAAATTTTCAACTAACGGAATTATACCGTTTGGGAACGTGACAAACCAGGATCTCAGATCATTAGACATAACGAAGACCTCTATATGAATTTCAAAACATATGTTGGTCTAAAACTGTAATATCAAAGTTTCAATGTTTGCGGAAGCGTTTAAAAACCAATAACAATATGTAACGGTTTGAAAATGTAAAGTACAATTTCAAAAACATTCCATGTCTTAATTGAACAAACTAAAACACTTGAACTGAAATGCATGCATGAGACTCAACATCCTAGTCCCTGCTTGTCCTTGCTTTGTATCTTAGTGTCCTGAGAAAACATGTAAATCAAGTCAACACAATGGTTGGTGCATACACAGGTTTAAGCATTCACAATGTTCAAAACAGTAGTTTGAATATCAAGTTTGTAGATAACATAATCACACATGCACAGTCATGATAGCTAGTCATATAAACTATTTATACAAGTGGTCGACACCGAAGCTGACGAGTTGCCATGCTATAGCATGTTTTTGCCTTAACACTATTGTCTAGCACGAACAATAGCAATATGTGTGTTTGATCAGTCAAACACTTGCGTAGATCCCACCTACCAAGTGAGGTTTGTCAAACCCAATAGATCTATCTTCAACTACCACGCTTTGCACTCCGGCAAATTAAACGGTTCGAAAGAGAAGGCTTTGTAATGCTATGTTTGCACTTAATGTAAACAGCTAACTCATGCAAGTGATATGTATCTAAAAATAGTTTGTTGCACATGTTTTCTCCCCCAAAACAGTTTAAAATAAGAAAGGGGCCGTGTACGCACCTTTGATTGTTGCAGAATGATCAAATACGTGAACTAGCGTAGATAATCCTCTTACGAAGGATCTGTGTTTTAAACAATAATGTTGTGTTATTCGAGATGTCGTTTTGTACTTGGAATCACATACGTGTCAACACACGTATGTTAAAGTGTTAGAAATGTGCCTCCGTAAATACGTGTGACTTTGAAATCATTTAATAAAATCATATCCTTGATAACGATTTTATTTAAACAAGCGTAATTATACGCGATTTCGTTTTCGGATTAAAATATGAATTTTATTACTCTCAAACATTCGTATTCTCGTTACGTTTCCAACGCAACTCGAACGGGTTAAATCGGACTTGAAACAAATGAGATATGAACAAAATACAAAAAGGGTTTTTAATTATCAAAAACGGTTGGGGCCGGGATCGAACCCGCGACCCCCCATCCACTGCACACACCACTTACCATCTAATCTGATCAGTTTCTATTGAAAGACCATGTAATTTAATTGTTTTAAACCTCAACCGACCGGATCCCCTTTATTGAACTTTAACCGAACCATATGGTTCTCAATAGACCAGCGATTCGAATCCAATCAATCTCAGAAACATAGGGCTTTGTTTATACAGATTAAATCGAGTTCCCTTGTGTTTTTAATTGATTCAATTCGCTCAGAATTATATAATTTTGTAACCCCAATCGGATTTAAACCTAAGTTCAAATCCTCAACTTGAATTCATCAAATTCGTTAATCTTATTCTGAAAAAATCATAGGGTTTCCATTCAAACACATAATTCGAATCCTTCAGTAGTGATTAATTTGATTTACAAACTCGTTTAGATCGAAAATCCCAAAACGTTTTAGCCAAGAACCCTAGAAACTTGAAATCTGACAATTCGTTATTGATTCACAAAATTGATACATGGTTTTCAATCTAAGATGAATTTCGAACGTGTCTGAAAGGTTTAATTGAATTTTATAACTCATTTAGATCAAATCCCCCAAATCATCTTTATTCAAGAACCCTAATAATCGAACATTGCCAATTCGTTACTGCCTCATGAAATTGGTATTCGTTTTAGCTTAATCGGAGGTGTCTGAAACTAATGGTAGGGTTTAATTTCATAATAACATTCATCCCAATCGAAACCCCCAAATCGTTTAAAGTAATGAACCCTAGAACTTGAACTTGGTCAATTCGATGTTAGAACCCAGAATTATCATGGGGCTATGCTTAGTCGCATGTTTTAGATGATGTAGGGATTGATTATTACCTGATATGATCTTGAATGGATGTGATTTGATTTGAAGGTGATGTTCGGCCTATGTCTCGATCGAATTCCTCAACCAGCGACTGTGAAATCGAATTGTTGTGTGCAAGGAACTCTAAAGGGGCCGACTAGAGTTTCTATAAGTTATATTGTGAAGAATTTGATCGATTGGTATTAGATTGATGGTTAAATGCCGACGGTTTCGAATTTCATCATCATTGCGGCTTAATTCGACGAATTAATAGGTTAGTAACGTATGGAAACCGATTATAATCATTAATGGGATGATTTAGGTTAATTAATTTCAGTGTATTAACACTAATTTCGGATTCCCCATTTGTATAGAAACGAATTTTGACTTTTAGGAGTCAAACTCAATTATTATCACAACTTATAGACTAATCCTTGAAATTAAACACTTAAAAACCTGATTTATACTTAATTTTAACTCCTATAGATTATTCTGGATCAATAACATATCATTTCGATTTAACAAAGTTAAATCAAAAATCCCTAATTATCACTAATTGGTTCAATTGAAATATTGTTGGGCTAAGTTAACCCATTTGGGCTTCTTAAATACAATTGGGCCTATATTAGTCTAATTGGGCCTCACAAAATATAATTGACCTATCTTGGGCCTCAGATTTATGATTTGGCTTACCTTGGCTCAATTGGACCTACTTTGATCTTATTGGACCTTCCTTGGCCTTACTGGGCCTTCCGTGTCTTGTTGGGCCTGTGATCACACCATTTTCAGTTAGCAAGGTTAATCCGAAAAGTCGGATTGTCACAAACATGAACATTACTATCACTCGCATAACACGAACATGCTTGGAAATCACCACTAGTTGGGTTAAAACAAACAAAATAGGCTAAACGAGTCACATGGGTTAATAATACTGGAGAACAATAAACAGGTTAGGCTCAACATGGTGTCTAGTGGTAACAATAGGGTAGGATCTAGAAAACAAAAAGGTTAAAAAAAATTCCTAAGGTTCAATTCCTAATGCCTCGATCACATTCGTGCAAGCTATGGCTTACGGTTTCAAACAGTATCACATGACAAGTTCTAACTCGGTAGATACAATGGTGCCACTCAGAAATAACTACCCATAATATAGAACAATTTAGGCTCACCTCACATGGAAATGGTGGAACCAGGTTACCGATGCACATAAGCACGTTACTTACCCTCTACAATCTCACCCTTAACCATATAGCGTTCCGTTTTTCTACTTGCTAAGCCACTATCATGCAACTTAAAGACATACGCATAAACAAAAATCTAAACCAATTGCCAACAGGTCAAAGATCCATTATTTTGAAAAAAATTGGCCTTTAGAACATAAGCTTACAAAAACGAGGACATTTTTCAAATTTTTTTTTTGAAAATAGGCATTTTCCCGAAACCTTATAACCCTTACTCCGCATCCCCACACTTGGGATACATTGTCCCCAATGTATGGGTTTTTAGAGCCAACCAACGGTTTCTACCATTAACTAATACCCGTGTGGTATGTGACTAATCCCTGATATCCTCCAAAGTTACACACTTGAAACAAACAAACAAACAAACAAACAAAAGCAAATAAAAACAGAAAAATGTACGAAGTTATAATCACACCCGGCCACCCCCTGAATAAAAATGTAATCGTCCTCGATTATGGGTCAGAACACGTACCTGAATGTGACGAGTTTTCCCACACTTGGGTGTTGCTATAGTAACTAAGAAACTGAAACAATTAAAACAAGAAAACAAAAAAAACAAACAAACAAACAAACAAAACTATTAAAAAGCCGGGTTGCCTCCCGGTTAGCGCTAAGTTTTAAGGTCTTCAGCCAGACCAACATACCTGCTTATGGAGGTCGAATGGAACACTTGCCTATTGCATTCCCAACGTAGGCACGGTAGTTTGCATGCCAAATCCAATTTAGTAAACCAACAGTTGACGTGTAGAAAAAATACCAGAAGTATATGTTGATGTGGATCCCTTCCATAATTGCTTGCCTAATATGTTGTGACTTCACGCTACTTATCCTTGTCTTCAAGTACTCATCCCCACATTTGTTGATTAACAAAATTAATTTAGAAGGGGGATTAGGAAGAACAATTATTGTCTCAATTTCATCGTCAACAACCAAACATTCCACTCGGGGTTCTTCATTAGGCGAGAAATTTGATGCGGTGTTCATCTCCACAACCTCTTCCTCCCAACAGCTTCTGATATCTTTCAGTAATGGTGAGATGGATTCTTCTATTTGAATTTTCATCTTTAAAAACTCACACTTCATCTTCAAGTAGTGAACCTGTTGTTGAACTGATAGATTAGGTGCTGAAAGATACTCATCAATCTGGTATATCCTTAATTCCAATCGAGCAATTCTTGCTTCGTCTTCAGACTGATAAACACTAAACAACTCAAAATTGTTGGAACTTTGTGTCTTTGAGTTGTAATCAGCACTTAAGATAAAACCTGTTTGGTAATATGAAGAAGGTGGATAATAGGAGGCATCAAAAAAATCTTGATGATAATAATCTAACTCGTAGATCTGTTGCTTTACATCCTCACAAAATTGTTGGTACTCAGGGCATTCATTCCTTGAGTCACACCCCGGGCTCTCGGCGACCCGAGCGCTGCAACCCGATTGGTTTCATAGATAACACAATCTCGGTCAGAGTTTATTATTCTTTTTCTTATGTTTTAGCGAAAGCGTTGTTTTATGAATTTCATAATTTTTCAAATGATTCACATGCATGGATGTGAAAACCGTTTTTTTTATGATTTATAAATAGTTCATACTCGTGGGTATGAAAAACCACATTTTCATCGTTTGTTAATAACTTTTCAGGAGTTCATAAAGTTTCATACGCATAGGTATGAACATCATCATTTCAATTTATAGTAAACCGGATTTTTACACACATAATTACATTTCGTTTTATAATATCCGGTTTATATGTGACTTGGAGGCATAGCTCCATAGTCTCACCACAAGATCTTATTCAAGGCGTCATAGGCCAAGAATCTCTAATCCTGCTTCTCTTTTACATTACATTATTACCTGAAAAGTTTTTGAAAATAAAACGTCAACATAATGTTGGTGAATACAAATAACAGACTCGATATGTAAGCATAGCATGTTCGGTCCTTTAACCATAATTATTATTGGCAATACTACACATTTAGCAGGTTATTTCACTGATCGATACAACTATTGCATACACTGGTTTATAACTGTCACTGGTTAGGAACTACAGCGCAGCGCGTCTTACGTTTTGTTCCCTCCAGCCCACAGCTGGTCACTGGTTAGGTTGCCTGCGGAGTACGTCTTACGTTTAACCTTCCAGCCTACCTGTACCAGCCACATATGGGAATTTCACCCATATGCGTATACAATTTGCAAATCATACGTATACTAATAGCCTAAATGTTGGTCACGTAGTATCCTTTTATGCGTCAAAGTTTAAACAAACCATGCTAAAAAATTCATTTATATTTAAAAAGAAGTTAAATGTATTCACCTGGATTTTTGATTGGCTGGGTGACAGCTTAGAACTTCTCAACATAAATTGGGCAGCGATTCTGCTTAATCTATCCTTATAACTATTTGCATGGATCATTCCTGATGCTTATTTTTCTTCTCCTAAAATGAACCATGACTTCAATATTTTATTTATTTACATAGGATCAGATCTTAACCTTAACCCTATAATTTAATACCATAACAAAAACCTTAAATTTGTAAATCAAACTTACAAATCAAACTTCCAGATTAAAATACGTACATGTTCTTACAATAGTCTTGAACAAAAGAAATAGAAAGAAACTTTCATTTTTGTTTTACAGTAGAACTTAATTCACATACATACGTATATATGCGAAAGTTAACCGCCTCATAAATTAGATATATATATCTGTTGAATGTTGATAAGCATTTGCTTATCCTCAATTTTTTTCTTTTTTCTTTCTTTCTTGGCAACGAATAGCACAACATCATCATATACTTATCTATATATTTATTTATTTTATTATTAAGATTAATTTAGATCAAATTTTGTTTTTTATAAAATTATAAAAATACTGCTACGACCGGCTCATTTTTCTCTACGTTTCGACCTAAGTTTCGTTAAAAACGGAGAAAGTTCAATTATAATATATTTTATTAATTTTAGGCGGTCTCCTATAATGTTAACTAATCGTTCAAACAACGATTATTTCTAATAATTGTTTCATCCTACCTATTCGTATAAACGAACGCTAAAAATTTTGAACTTTTATTTCTACTCTTATACTCACGAATAATCATATACATAAAATAAAGTATTTTATATTATTAGACGAGACCTTACATCTTAATTGATCATTTTTCCATTTTTTTTACTAATAATATTTTATTATAAATGAGAGCATTTTATTTATATCCACAAAACGGGACGTTACATCCTCCCCACCTTTGTTTTAATCTCGTCCTCGAGATTATTGAAATCGGTGTGGATATTTCTTTCTCATGTATTTCAGACTCTAGTTCTCATGCATACTTAGGACCACATCTGTAATTCTATTTAATCTTAACTAACATCAACTTCTTATGTTTGAGTCTCTTTTCTCGTTGATCTTTGATTTGAATTGGTTTTTTTTTAATAATTTTTAATTTTCCGTTCACTTCAACATCTTGGAAAGATATTAACAATGAGTCATCAGCTAAGCATTTCGAAAGTTAGAAACGTAAAACATAACGTGTAGAGATACAATCTCATTAATGTATAGTTGAGCTAATTTATCTATAGAATAAGTTTCTTTCATTAGTAAGAAATGAGCATACTTAGTCAGTCTATCAATGATAACCCAAATCGTATCATTCCCACGACTAGTTCGAGTAAGTTTGGTTATAAAATCCATAATTATCATCTCTGTTATGCAGACAGGTAATTCAAGTGTTTGCAATATATCAGAAGGTTTCTGATGTTCTGCTTCAACTTGAGAACAAGTTAAACATTTTGCAACTTATGTAGTTATATCTTTTATCATATTGATCCACCAATAGTTTTCCCTTAAGTTTTTATACATTCTTTTTTTTCTTGGGTGTATTATATATTTGGATCTACTAACTTCTTCTAATATCCTTTCTAATAATACCCTAGTGGCCGGCGACCCGAATTCTTGTGTTCATCCGAAGAATTTCATCGTCTCTTTTGACAAATTGTTCAAACATGTCATCATACTTTTTTGTTTTAATTTTTCTGGGCTTGCCTGTTTGTCTCTTTAATCTGATTTATTAAATTAAATTGTAATTCTAGCCTTAGAGCACATATGTTTTTTTTCTCAGCCTCCTTTCGGCTTAAGGCATCAGTGACCACATTCTCCTTTCTTCGTGATACATAAATTCATAGTTATATTCGTTTAATGATTATATCCCTCTTCGTTGTCGAATATTTAATTCTTTTAGGGTTTGGATTCAAAGTTTGTTATGATTGTGTGCATTGTCCCTTACAACATGATTCACATGTACTGCAAATTATCGTTCCGTGTGCACCCACAACGGTAATTTACCTTGCATGATTACCCTACTTCATGAACGTGGCACACAAATGATTTAATTTAGAGCTTTATAGATTGAGAACTTTGCCTTACCAAAGTTGCTGAGGTTGACAATATGTTTGGTTTAACTAACTAATCAAGTAAATTAAAGAAGTTCGTTTCGTAAAAACCGTAAACTTTGATTTGTTTAACATTTGCAGGAAAATGGGTTAGTTTTCATATTCATATGACGTTTAGAGTGACAAGCTTTAACATGTTGGGTTATTATAAGTCCTTAACATTCTTCTGACTAAAGATATCTTTTAAACTCTTGTGGTTTGTATAAACTGTGAAATTAGCTCTGTAAAGTTAATGTCTCCACAACTTCAATGCAAAGATAATCATGCCTAATACCAATTCATGAGTTGCATAAATATTCTCATGTTTTTTTCTAACGTAATGCAAAGGCAATCACCTTGTTTCATTGCATCAATACACATCCTAATCTTGTATAAGAATCATCACAATAGACAACAAAGTCTTCAACACCTTTATGTAATGCTAGAATATGAGCATGAGTCAGCTTATCTTTAAGGATTTTAAAAGCTTCAGTTTGTTTAGGATCCCTATCAATTTTTTTTCTGATTTTCTAGTCAATAAGGTGAGAGGAAAGATTATTTGGGAAAATTTCTGAATAAATCGACGATAATAATCTGTCAAGCCTAAGAAACTACGCACCTATGTTGGTGACTTGGGTTTTCCCATTTGGTAATAGCCTCTATCTTAGATGGATCCACTTGAATATCTTGAGCATTAATAACATGCCCTAAAAATTGTACCTCTGTGAGCCATAAGTCAAATTTAGATAATTTCGCATACAATTTCTCTTTTCATAGTAACTCATATAGGGTTCTAAGATGTTTAGCATTATCCTCGGGTGTTTTTGAATAAATAAGAATATCATCACTGAATAAAATGATGAACTTATCTAGATAATGTTTGCATATATGATTCATCATGTCCATAAAGGCAACTGGAGCATTAGTAAGTCCAAAAGACATAACGGTGAACTCATAATGCTCATACCTTGTATGAAAAGCAGTTTTATGAATATCTTCTTCCTTGACTTTCAGTTGATGATATCTCGATCGAAGATTGATTTTCGAAAAATGACAAGTTTCTTGAAATTGATCGAACAAATCGTCAATTCGTGGATGTGGATACTAATTCTTGATAGTAACCTTTATTAGCTTCCCACAGTTAAAGCACATCCGCATCGACCCATATTTCTTCTTAACAAATAATGTTGGAGCTCCTCAAGGTGATGAGCTAGGATGAATAAAACCCTTTTACAATAGCTCATCTACTTGTTTCTTGAGCTCTTTCATTTTAGTCGATACTAATCTATAAGATTATTTAGCAATTGGAGTCGTAACTAGTAACAAATTGATATTAAATTCTACTACTCGTTCTAGTGGTATACCAAGCAATTCATATAGAAACACGTCAGGAAAATCAAAAACAACATGTATGTCTTCCAGCTTCTTCTTTTCTTAATCATTACTAGTGATTGAGATTATGTAAGCTAAACAACCTTTTTTTCAGAAACTTACTAGCTTTGATCATAGAAATGATTCCAACGTGATTCGTTGACTTATCGCCGTAATCATCCATTTTCCTTCTGTTGGAACACAGACTTCTATGAATTTTGTATCGCACAAGATACATGCTTGGTATGTAGCTAAAAAAATCAATTTCGATTTCCGTATCGAAACTTGTTCGTACCATAGACAATAATTTCACTGCAATATCGTGTATTAAAGAAAGTGATCTTACAGTTTACTAGAACTTTTTTTTTCTTAACAAGATCACCATTAGCACTTTCTACCAGAAAAGGGTTATCTACTTTTCACTAATGGTTCATTTGAAAGCTTACATAATTCATAATAAATAGAGATTTGATTTGCTCCTGAATCAACAAAACCTTATGTAACACCCCGACCGATGGCGGAAACGTCGGGATGCCACGAGGGATGTGTAGATTGTTCAAAAGCTCGTGGGCATCTAAATATATATCATCACATATCAATCAAACCAAATAAATGTTTACACAAAAATCATGTTCATCATGAATTAAATACAATCAAATACACAAAAGATTTAGATAACTAACTAAACTCTAATCGCCAGAAATTTAGTTAATTAGCTAAGTCCAAGAATTCTATGTGATGATGTCCAAAAACGTGAATTCATCCTCCTCAACCTACTTAGCTTCATCACCTGAAACATGTAAGAAAATCAAGTGTCAACTACAAAGTAGTTGGTGAGTAATCATAAGTTTTTATACTTAAAAGGTTTTTATAAAATGAATTTAAAAGTTTAAGTTTAAAAAATGGTTTTATAAAAGGTTTCGATAAAATGAGTATAAATGCTTATGATTTTCTGAGAAAATCCACAATAATACCTGTATGAGATAATCCAACAACTCTCCAAACTCAACAATCAAACACATACACAAACACATAATCACATATCCAATCAGTCATAGTCAATCATAGATAATTATAATCAATAATAGATAATCAACCACATAACCAATCAACCAATCTCAACATCAATATTCTCAAATAATATCTGTGACTATACATGGTCATTATGAAATTAACATAAGTTAAAAACATGATCCATGGAGTGGTAGCTAACCACATGGCAATACACGAAACCAAAGCAATTAACCAAGGTCAAAAGCAATGTTTCTCGGAGTTGTGATAATCCAAGTGACAATACATGTACTCTTTGTTATTGACCGAGGTCAATGACAATGTTACACGAATATATAAATATAAGTGATAGTCCATAAATAATGATAATTCAATATTGTGAATATCATATTGATAAACAGGTATTAGCCTTGTGTTATCAAAATAATATTTGAATTTGGTATACATGCTTCACCTCCGAGTTTTAAAACAAAAACAGTTTAAAGAAAGGGAGGTTATGAGAACTCACCTGAAGTCCTTAGAATCTGTGTTCTCTTATAATGCGCGTTCGCGTATATAACTCAAGTCAACTTAACGATCTGTAAATTTAATATGTGATCGTGTTTATAAGTACATGCGTTTTATTAGTATTGAACGTTCATCGCGATTTACTTTAAACCCATAGGTACTTTATTAACTTAGTTTTTATTTGTTTCTAAGTTAGGTAGTGACGTCTAGGGTTTATAAATATTTAACCTACAATTGTGCTTTAAACTCGTTAACTTCAATTGCTCGATATATGAGAGCCTTTAATTTATAATTCAAAAGTTTATATTTTATAAAGGTATTAACCTTAATCATAAATATAAATTAACACATACATGCATGATAAATTTAATCCATCACCATTTTCTAATTAAAATTTCCTTTTTAAACATAATAACCCATACTCAAGTTATTTACATTCAAGTCCACATCTCAAGATAAATCTCATAATTTGATACAAGTATTTACGTAAAAGATGGTGGCCATTGTTTGTTCATGCATCCATGGTTATCATAATTTACTCCTAGTGTTTAATGTTCCTCTTAATCTTAGTCTTTGATCACTTGGGTATGGCTCACAATTAGAGCAGCGAACCTTTTAGTGTAAGTGATAGGTTCGGCCCCATGTTACTAAGGTTCGGCCAGGAGATGAAGTTTTAGCTCAAAGGTTCACCGCTTCTAAAGTTGTATGGCCAAGGTTCGGTTAACAGTAAGGCTCGGCTGTGCATGAAGCCTCATCTGCTAGGGTTCGGCTGCGGCAAGGGAAAGGGTTCGCTATCCCTAGGTTCGGCCACCATGGTTGAGTAGGGTTCGGCCACTAGGATTTTCAGAGCCAAGGTTCGCGGCCATGCGTTCAATGGGCAAGAAAAGGCTCGGCCCCTATTAGGGTTCGTGTGGTCGTGTTGCAACACAAAGGTTCGCCGGGAACATTGGTTCGCGGGACTCAACTGCCTCAGCCATCAAAGGTTCGGGTGGCCCAGGGTTCGTCCGCCTCATAGGGTTCGCCCATAGTGAGGGTTCGGCCATGGCAGCCATGAACCCTGCGTGTTTCTAAATGCTCATCATCATCTTCTAGCCGTCGCATGTTATAGTTAGAACCAGGGCTTTCCCAGACTAACACTAGTTCGTTTTAGAGTTTTCCCATGTATGTAATTCATCTAGATACAATAATGTAAAACGGTTGTGATTTTAGAGTGAGAAACAAAAGAAAATTTCAAGATCTACCTCGATTTAGCTGCTATATGTCGGATTTCTTTGCAGGTTCTTGTTCCCCTTGCTCACACGGTCGTCTGGACATCGAGATCTCTTGATTTCGTTAAGATTTGAAGGAGCTATGGTAGAGAGAAGGTGGAGGTTCTTATGGGTGACGAAAATGGTGCTAGAGAGAGAGTGGGTATAGAGAAAAATGAAAGAAGGAGGAGGTGATCCTCTTTCTTATATCGCGCATTATTCCCACGTGCCCGATCTCGTTTTTATCGCGATAAAATAAGTAAATGATCGGTTATGCACGGTTTTTATCGTAATTACATTTAAAACAATTAAGTATTTAACTAGTCATGTTTTGTTATAATAAAAATGGATTTTAAACAAAATCGTTCAAATGAAGTATAACCGTTTAATTTTTATATTAATTAGTTAAATAATTTAATTCATTCGTTTTTGTTTAAGATCGTGATTCCTAATAAATATTTTAAGTTTTCATTTATTGATTTAATATCGTTAGATATTATTTAATTATCTCTTCGAAACGTGTTACTCGCGTACGTATTCGTAAAGATCGTCACCTTTGCGAATCCAACGCTCGTATCGTATTTCGATTTGATTTATAATTTAAGGAATATTATTTCAGAATATTATTCTTAATAACTATATTCGTGTGAATCGTCACCCACGCGAATACTTTTATTAAGTTAATATTTCTGAATTTATATTCGCGTTTAAATTGTGTTCGTAACCTCACCATCGCGTAATTAATTCCAGTTACACTTCCATTATTTTATTAACTTTAATATTATCTTCCCAAACCAAACCCCACTAAACCCTAGTCACTGACACATCCATGATAGACCGAAATATGCATATGTATAGGGCATATGTAAGGGTCAGTCGCAACTGCCCTAGCCACCGTCGCACCGCTATTTCGATAAACCATGACCATGTGTCCTTGACTATGTTTAGTAACCAAACAACAACCAACTTAAATCCCCTTTCCATTTCCAAACCAAATCCATAATCATCAACAATATAACTGCGATAAACTCTCTGGTTCTGTTTAGTTGAGTTACAACTAAACTTCCCATGGTTTACGCGTATAATATGTTCTAAACATGTATACCAATAACAACGATAATCATCAAATAATGTGTCAATATTAATAATTACAAAATCTCAGGTCGTAACAGTACAATCGTACGGATGTACGGACGACCGGAAGTATAGTGATGTTACAGTCTCCCCTAGTTAAAGGAATTTCTTCCCGAAATTCAACATGGAGTGACCGTAGTAAATAAATGTGGGTACTTAAGCTTCATCTGATCTTCCCGTTCCCAGGTGAATTCTGGACCTCGCTTCGATTCCCAACGTACTTTGACAATTGGAATTTTACTGCGTTTGAGTTGTTTAACCTCACGATCCATTATCTCTACCGGTTTTTTAACAAAATGCATGGTATCATCGATGCGAATGTCATCGAGTGGTATCTGAAGATCTTGATCAGCTAAGCACTTTCTTAGATTGGACACGTGAAACGGTGGGTGCACATTACTAAGTTCAGGAGGAAGTTCTAGCTTGTAAGCAACCTTCCCGATCCGTTCAAGGATCTTAAAAGGGCCTACATAACGTGGAGCAAGTTTACCTTTCTTCCCGAATCGCACAACGCCTTTCCAAGGCGACACTTTAAGCAATACCATATCTCCCACTTCAAACTCTAAAGGTTTTCGTCGTTTATCCGCATAACTCTTCTGTCGACTACGTGCAGCTAACAGATTGTCGGGGATCTGGCGGATCTTGTCAGTCTTTTCCTGAATAATCTCGGGACCAGTAATCTGCGAATCGCCGACTTCGGTCCAACAAATAGGTGACCGACATTTCCTGCCATAAAGAGCTTCAAATGGTGCCATACCAATGCTCGCGTGATAACTGTTGTTATACGAGAACTCAACCAAAGGTAAATGGCTATCCCAATTGCCACCGAAATCGATGACACAAGCTCTCAACATGTCTTCCAGTGTCTGAATCGTTCGCTCCGTTTGACCATCCGTTTGAGGATGATAAGCGGTGCTAAGATCCAATCTTGTTCCAAAGGCTTCATGAAGTGATTCCCAAAACCGTGCCGTGAAACGAGCATCACGGTCCGATATTATACTTAAGGGAATACCATGTCGGCTAATGATCTCATCAATGTAGATACGCGCTAACTTCCTGTCACACCCCCAAATTCCCACTCGTGGTGTCAGTCCACGTGGGTGTGACGTGGCCAGGATCACAGCTCATGGTCATATAGAACGATTCTATATGAGTTACACAATTACACAGATTTGTAAAACAACATGTTTTCAAAGTAACGCAGCGGAATAATTATATCAAAATCAGCGGAAATGTTTTAATATCATAAGTAAATAAAGTTTGCAGCGGGAATGTAATTGTATCAGACACTACATAGTTTAAAGTGTTTTAAAACAAAACAAATGCACACAATAGCCTAAGACACGAGTCTATATGCCAGTCAGACTTCTTAAGGCTTCCTTGAGTGCGTCCTAGCGTGTGTTCCATTAGTTACCTGAGAATACATGCGAAAAGTGTCAACTAAAAAGTTGGTGAGTTCACAGGTTTAGACAGACTGAAAAGTAAACAGATATATACTGGGTATGTTAAGTTTTGTTGTTGGATACTACGATCCGCGGAGTGTGTCAGTTCATCTTACCGAAACTAGACTGTTCCCGTTTGCCTCCGCAGGTCATCGCTGAACCCGCATTCCCATCGAAATTACACTCGTTATGACCTCCAGTCAACATTGGTGCCGAGTGGGGTTAGTCAAACCCAGTAGTACTACGTAATTACGACTCGTTTGTGATACAATTAACGGTAAGGATAAGTGAGGACTTTAAGCGATAATAGTTACACTCGAAAATGGTTTTCACAACATACCAGCCATATATCTAAAACAGTTGCATAATATTCTCACCCCACGGTTAAGTAAAACAGTATAAGAGTAAAAGTGGGGCCATAAACTCACCTGAGTTTGAGAAGTGCGTGTTCTTACAAGAACGGTGTAGCTCGCCGGCTAGTAGTTACCTATATCACATAGGTGTTGTAAGTTTGTGTTTGCATATATGTGGGTCTCACAGGACCATATTCGTGTCTAACAACTTCCAAGTTGTTATGTGGGTCGGGTTAACCGTGTTTGACCTAACGACCCGTTGGTGACGGTTTGGATCAAGTGCTCGTGTAACGTGCGGTTTAGTGTCGTGTGAAGTGTGCGGATACCAATAATCACTTTCGTGAGGAAACTTACTAGTTTTAGTAAGTTTCTATTCAGGAAAGTTTCTAATTTAGGCAAGTCATGTAAGAAATTATAATCCGATTATTCTAGTCATGCATATTTATCCTAAGTGAGCATGTTATCACATAACACACAGTTACACTTATTTGGTTTAGCATGGTTTGCACATAAAAGTTACCATAATTAGAAAGTTACAAGATATGCATATATCACTAAGTCTAGATACAATCTTATCATAATATCATCATATTAGTCTTAAATAAGTATTTAATCATAACCATTATGACTAGCATGCTCCTATTCTCCAAATTGTAAAATAAAGTTACTATATTTGGTAACATTCCTAAATATCATACTATTAGTAATTTTAATCATTCCAATGCATCAAATAACCATCATATTAACTTCTAAACATCATTTTAAACATAACTTATTGATCTAAACATACAAATGTGACCATTTCATCAAAATACATAACTAGTAACATTAAAGTTACTAAAATTAGCAATATTCACCAAATGACCAAATATTGACAAATCAACCATTTCTAATCTTGCGAATCATCATCAATAACACTCATAACATCATTTCAATATCCACAATCGTGTAAAACCACCTAGATCATACATTCACGTTGCTAAAACCATCATTTTAGCTACTATGACCATCCTTTCATAACAACATCATCATGGAATGTAAAGATACATCATCTAATCATCATAGATCATCAAATATCATGTAAACATCATCAAACCCAGAACTAAAATTCATGCATGTGCATCAAGGGTGCTTGCATGTGTGTTTAAAGTCATGCATGTGAGTGTAAAGGTGAAGAAAGTGTGTTTTGGGTATAGGACTACCTTCTAATGCTTCAAGAACTCCTGAGATAGTGATTTCTTGGCCTCAAAAGCTTCTGGACAGCAGGTTCTTGCAAGAATGAGCAATGACGAAGCTTATATAGGGCCGGGGGGGGCGACCGCCCCCCCTGTTTTTTCGTCCGTAGTGTTAATTTTTTGGCCGAAAGGTTAATTTTTAGTTAAAAATAGAGGTTTCGCCCCCCCTCGCGTAAAAAAATTAACATGTATTCTGGCTTCGGTAATTTTTCGCCCCCCCTATCCGAGCCTTCAAGCTCCGTCACTGAGAATGAGATGGTTGTGATGGTGGTTTTGAGCTCCAATGGGTCTTCAAGCTTCCAAACCTTCAACCTTCAAGCTTGGAGCTTCAATGGAGGTCTTTAATGGCTTCCCAAGTGTCAAATCAAAGTGTTTCAGAGAGGAATAGTCGAGAGTTGGTGTGTAGAACCGGAGAAATGATGAGGGTGGTGTTAATAGGCATGGTGGTCTTGATTTTATAAAGATTTGTCGTCAGGACTCCGTCGCGTACCGCGGCGGATGGTTGAAATAAGCTTCGCATAGCGTGACGAAATTCGGGAGTCAAACCCCCGCGATTCCTGTCGCGTACCGCTATAAGGCCTTCTGTTGGACCATCGCGTACCGCGATGGGTCCCAGAGAAGCCCAATAACCCTAATTTTGTTGTTTCGAGCTGATTTTCGCTTCTCGATTACGATCGTTGTTTCGAGACATATGAACATCATTTCTCTTATCTTAGGTTCCCTGGTACCTATGTGTTGTGCAAATGAACTGTGGTCTATGAAATTCACCAACGTTCGTTATTCAAGACACGTGCGTTATGTTTTGCGATAATTTCATGAATTATCGGTGCGTTTGGTCTGTCGTGCCATGTGTCACACTAAATAGTAATTATTCTAGTGCCACGTATGCAACAGTATATATATTATTAGTTTAAAATAAAGAAATTTCTGAGCTGGAAATTCCGAGGTGTCACACTTCCGCACAGGGTACGTTTCGCGTATCGGTAAGAAGTGAGCCGACTTAGTCAATCTATCAACAATTACCCAAATGTTATCTTTACCGTTAGTGGTCCGTGGGAGTTTAGTAATAAAATCCATGGAGATATTCTCCCACTTCCACATCGGTATCTCTGGTTGTAATAACAATCCCGAAGGTCGCTGATGTTCTGCCTTGACTTTAGCACAGTTAAGGCACTTAGACACATACTCAGCAATATCCTTCTTCATTCCAGGCCACCAGTACAAGCCCCTAAGGTCTTGATACATCTTGTCAGAACCTGGATGGATTGAGTAACGAGACTTATGAGCTTCATCCATAATCACCATCCTAAGATCACCCCGGTTCGGAATCCACAACCGATTCAAATAATACATCAAACCACCATCCTTGGTTTCCAATAAAATCTCAGCCCCGCAAGACATCTCATTTTTCAAGTCATCTTGAGCTAATGAGTGTTGTTGGGCTGTGAGAACATCATTACGGAGACTAGAGTGCACTCGGACACTATGGATCTGAACTTGACTTTTGCGACTAAGCGCATCTGCTACTACATTCGCTGATGGTAACGAATTTCACAGTCATAATCATTCAACAGTTCAACCCATCTCCGTTGTCTCATATTGAGCTCTTTCTGATTGAGAATATGTTGCAAGCTCTTATGATCAGTAAAGACTACACACTTTGTGCCATAGAGATAATGTCTCCATATCTTTAAAGCAAACACGACTGCACCAAGTTCCAAGTCGTGGGTAGTGTAGTTCCTCTCATGAATTTTCAGTTGTCTTGATGCACAGGCCACAACCTTTCCCTGTTGCATGAGAACACAACCGAGACCTAGGTTGGATGCATCACAATAAACCACAAAATCATCATTTCCTTCAAGCAGTGTCAAGACAGGAGCATCACAAAGTTTCTGCTTCAAAGTCTGAAACGCCTCTTCTTGCTTTGGTCCCCACTCATATGGCTTATTCTTCTGTGTCTAAGAGGTAAGTGGGACAGCAATCCTGGAGAAATTCGAGATGAACCGCCGATAATAACCGGCAAGTCCGAGAAACGATCGAATCTCCGTTGGTGTTTTCGGTGTACTCCAATTCTTCACCGCATCAATCTTCGCAGGATCCACGTGAACACCATATTCATTGACTATGTGTCCCAAGAATTGAACTTCCTTAAGCCAAAATTCGCATTTGGAGAATT
Source organism: Mikania micrantha (assembly GCA_009363875.1). Lineage (NCBI taxonomy): Eukaryota > Viridiplantae > Streptophyta > Magnoliopsida > Asterales > Asteraceae > Mikania > Mikania micrantha. The sequence continues at coordinate 86,275,412 of CM018681.1, read as the reverse complement.
TGGCATACAGTCGCTCTTTTCTTAAGATCTCCAAAACCAACTTAAGGTGTTTCTCGTGTTCTTCTTTAGTCTTTGAGTAGATCAAAATATCATCAATGAATACAATCACAAATTTATCCAAGTATGGCCTGCAGACACGGTTCATGAGGTCCATGAAAACCGCTGGTGCATTGGTAAGGCCGAAAGGCATTACCAGAAATTCATAATGGCCGTATCTTGTCCTGAAAGCTGTCTTGGGAATATCATCTTTATGTACGCGAAGCTGATGATACCCAGACCTAAGATCGATCTTTGAAAACCATGCCGAGCCTTGAAGCTGATCGAAGAGGTCATCGATGCGCGACAGTGGATATCGATTCTTGATTGTAAGCTTGTTCAATTCGCGGTAGTCGATGCACATTCGGAATGACCCGTCCTTCTTCTTGACAAACAGGACCAGTGCACCCCATGGCGAATGGCTCGGGCGAATAAATCCTTTATCAGTCAGCTCTTGTAGTTGGCTCGCCAATTCTTGCAACTCTGAAGGTGCAAGTCTGTAGGGAGCTTTGGCGACAGGGTTCGCACCAGGTACTAAGTCGATTCGAAACTCTACTTGGCGTTCTGGTGGAAGACCCGGTAGATCATCTGGAAATACTTCTGGGAAATCTCTAATTACAGGCACGTCTTCAATTTTCTTTCCTTTCTCTTTCTTCTCTACTATGTGAGCTAAGAATGCGATACATTTCTTCCTAAGGTACTTGTGTGCTTTAGTGCATGACATAAACTTAAGACCTTTGCTAGAAGTTTCTCCAAAGACTCTTAAAGTTTCACCCGAAGGCAATGGAATACGTATGTATTTCTCATGGAAAACTATCTCCGCTTTGTGGGTGGCTAACCAATCCTTGCCTATGATAACATCAAAGCTACCAAGATGCACAGGTATAAGATCAATCGGGAAAACGTGACCATTTAAGTTCACAGTACATCCGACAATAACAGTGTCAATATCAATAGTGTTTCCGTCAGCCACCTCCACGTTAAATGGTTTATCTAAATATGTACGTGTTCTACCAAGCAAGCATTCAAAATCATATGAAACAAAACTCCTATCAGCACCAGAATCAAATAATACAGATGCATAAGAGTTGTTGATCAGAAATGTACCGTTGACCACGTCCTGGTTGGCTTGAGCAGCTGGAGCATTCAGTTGGAACGCCCGACCTCTTGCCACCCTTTGATTATTCCCGGTCAACTTTGGGCATTGATTCCTGAAATGACCCACTTCACCACACTCGTAACAGGCTCTTTCCTGTGCGGGTACCTGGCGGACGGGTACAGCTGGAATAGGTTGAGTTTGAGGAGCTGGCAGTGCAAGCGGTGCACGTTGCATCCTTTGTGCTTGCGGTGCACTCCGACAAACGTTAGCATAATGACCAAACTTGCCACAGTTGTTGCAGACACGGCATGGCAAGTTAGGTGCGTGATGATATCTGCAGGTATTACATTGAGGAGTGACCCCAACATAATTTCTAGCAGTTATGTTGTTTGATGATTGTTGCGCAGACTTGGCAGCAGGAGCAGTGACAACAAAATTTCTGGTCTTCCTCTTCTTGTTGCTGCTTTTTGATGAACTACCTTGTTTGGTCTTGACTTCAGTAGAAATCTCCTTGCCAGATGATTTGGAGTCGGTCTTCTTGAATCCCTTTCTCGTGAGTGTTCCAGCCTTTACGTGATTGTCTGTAAGGGTTGCAGATAAACGGATCGCAGCCTCAAGTGTTTTGGGGTTGCTCCCGTAGACAGTGTCTTGGATCTGCATAGGCAGACCGCCAATGTACTTCTCAATTGCTCTCTCCAAGGGTGTGACCAAGTGAGGCACCAGTAGGCTATACTCGTGGAAGCGAGTATTGTAGATGACGTTCTCGCCACTATCTTGTTTGAGTTCCCAGAACTCAGTCTCCAGTTTCCTCATTTCACTGCGAGGACAGAATTCAGTGGTCATCAGATTCTTGACCTCAGTCCACGTCAAAGCTAAGGCAGTATCAACTCCCCTAGTTCGTTTTTCCCCATTCCACCAAGTCAGTGCTCTCTTTTTGAAAACGCTGGTGGCATAGCGAACTTTCAGATTCTCCGGGCAATCGCTGTTAATGAAGGTGTTCTCCATGCTCTCAAACCACTGCAGTAGACCAGTGGCAGATTCAGCACCCGTGAACTTCAGAGGATTACAGGAATTGAAATGCTTGAATGTGCAAGTTGGTGGGTTTGCACCTCCTCTGTTTTGATTGATGTTCTGATTGGCTTGAGTCAGTTGATTCACCAATCCAGAAATAAGGTTTGCTAACTCTTGTATGCCAGAGTTGGCATTACCGTTAGCATCCTCTGAGTTCGTATCGTCTCCGTTGTGATGGCGTGGCGGCATGTTTCTGAGGAAATTAGAAACATGTTACTACCGTTTACAACATAAGTCATACAAACTATGATTTAATGAGTTCATTTTAAACAGTTAGGATTACATATAGGAACTATATTTTTCTCCTATCTGTCATCAAACTCATAACCTTTATAAATTTCCTAATATTATACTAAGTGTCCTAGTTGGTCATAACTAATATTAGCTACCTATTCCTAAGTGCAACATTTCCCACCCTATACTAACACTGACAACTTCCCGATGTAATGTAACAAGCTTATATATAGGGCATATGCAGAGGTAGATCGCAATCTCCCCTACACCGTCCCACCACCGTTCCATTGCACCACGATTATGCCCTTGTTAGCATTTAGGGTGTATCATGTATCTTACCATATTCTCACTTCACAAACCTTATCCTTGGTAGGATAATTTTGAGTGAAGTGGTCTCTAGTTCCCTTGGACAATTAGGTTCACCTAATGTCTAAGTTCACCTGACATGTAGGTTTGCCTATTTTTAAGTGCACCTAATGTCTAAGTTCACCTGACATTAAAGTTTCCATAATGTCTAAGTTCACTAAAAGTCCATACCAAATCCCAATGTCCATAATCATAAATAAGGGTTCATATCATCACTGAGTGCTCTTATTGTCACTAAGTGTTCATTTCCTCCCTGAAATTTATTTGCATCAAGTGTCCATACCACTACTAAGTGTTAGTATCATCACTATGCGTTTATATTATCACCAAGTGTCTATATCATCATCCAAGTCTACAATCAATCACTAAGTGTTCGCGTCGTTCATTGATCCTATGCACCCTACGTGTCCAATGAGTGTGTTTATAAATGTGTTTATATGTGTCCATCAAATGTGATCATCCAAGAGTCAATCCAAACCATTCCAACAATCATACCATCAACATCCATCAACCATAACCTTAAAGCAATCTCTAATAATATCCTAAGTTCCTGACACTGACAGACCCCCAATATACTACAAATGGTATATGTATAGGGCATATGTAAGGGTCAGTCGCAACTGCCCTAGCCACCGTCCCACCACCTTTGTAGTATACCACCAGTGTGTCCTTGTCCGGAGTTTATAAATCAGACAAATAGTTCCCTAAAGCAGATAATTCCTAAGCAGTTAATTCCCTAAACAGATAATTTCCCAAACGGGTAGTTCCCACATTCTTCAATACTGACATCCACCTAATGTACCGTAAATGGTATATATAGGGCATATGTAAGGGTCAGTCGCAACTGCCCTAGCCAACGTCCCACCACCTTTACGATACACCACGTGCATGTCCTTATCGAATCATTAGGGCACACGTAAGCAAGAAATTAATAAGCAGTATATGCATATCAGATGTATAACAGGAGTTCAGGTAACATGTAATAAACACATAAGCATGAAATCCTGAATATACTAACTAATGTACAAAATAGTTCGTACTAGGGTATCCTACGGTTATAGACTAGGTCAACCATTTCTATTAACCTAATTCCCTATAACCCAGGCTCTGATACCAATCTGTAACACCCCGACCGATGGCGGAAACGTCGAGATGCCACGAGGGATGTGTAGATTGTTCAAAAGCTCGTGGGCATCTAAATATATATCATCACATATCAATCAAACCAAATAAATGTTTACACAAAAATCATGTTCATCAGGAATTAAATACAATCAAATACACAAAAGATTTAGCTAAACTAACTAAACTCTAATCGCCAGAAATTTAGTTAATTAACTAAGTCCAAGAATTCTATGTGATGATGTCCAAAAACGTGAATTCATCCTCCTCAACCTACTTAGCTTCATCACCTGAAACATGTAAGAAAATCAAGTGTCAACTACAAAGTAGTTGGTGAGTAATCATAAGTTTTTATACTTAAAAGGTTTTTATAAAATGAATTTAAAAGTTTAAGTTTAAAAAATGGTTTTATAAAAGGTTTCGATAAAATGAGTATAAATGCTTATGATTTTCTGAGAAAATCCACAATAATACCTGTATGAGATAATCCAACAACTCTCCAAACTCAACAATCAGACACATACACAAACACATAATCACATATCCAATCAGTGATAGTCAATCATAGATAATTATAGTCAATAATAGATAATCAACCACATAACCAATCAACCAATATCAACATCAATATTCTCAAATAATATCTGTGACTATACATGGTCATTATGAAATTAACATAAGTTAAAAACATGATCCATGGAGTGGTAGCTAACCACGTGGCAATACACGAAACCAAAGCAATTAACCAAGGTCAAAAGCAATGTTTCTCGGAGTTGTGATAATCCAAGTGACAATACATGTACTCTTTGTTATTGACCGAGGTCAATGACAATGTTACACGAATATATAAATATAAGTGATAGTCCATAAATAATGATAATTCAATATTGTGAATATCATATTGATAAACAGGTATTAGCCTTGTGTTATCAAAATAATATTTGAATTTGGTATACATGCTTCACCTCTGAGTTTTAAAACAAAAACAGTTTAAAGAAAGGGAGGTTATGAGAACTCACCTGAAGTCCTTAGAATCTGTGTTCTCTTATAATGCGCGTTCGCGTATATAACTCAAGTCAACTCAACGATCTGTAAATTTAATATGTGATCGTGTTTATAAGTACATGCGTTTTATTAGTATTGAACGTTCATCGGGATTTACTTTAAACCCATAGGTACTTTATTAACTTAGTTTTTATTTGTTTCTAAGTTAGGTAGTGACGTCTAGGGTTTATAAATATTTAACCTACAATTGTGCTTTAAACTCGTTAACTTCAATTGCTCGATATATGAGAGCCTTTAATTTATAATTCAAAAGTTTATATTTTATAAAGGTATTAACCTTAATCATAAATATAAATTAACACATACATGCATGATAAATTTAATCCATCACCATTTTCTAATTAAAATTTCCTTGTTAAAAATAATAACCCATACTCAAGTTATTTACATTCAAGTCCACATCTCAAGATAAATCTCATAATTTGATACAAGTATTTACGTAAAAGATGGTGGCCATTGTTTGTTCATGCATGCATGGTTATCATAATTTACTCCTAGTGTTTAATGTTCCTCTTAATCTTAGTCTTTGATCACTTGGGTATGGCTCACAATTAGAGCAGCGAACCTTTTAGTGTAAGGGATAGGTTCGGCCCCATCTTACTAAGGTTCGGCCAGGAGATGAAGTTTCAGCTCAAAGGTTCGCCGCTTCTAAAGTTGTATGGCCAAGGTTCGGTTAACAGTAAGGCTCGGCTGTGCATGAAGCCTCATCTGCTAGGGTTCGGCTGCGGCAAGGGAAAGGGTTCGCTATCCCTAGGTTCGGCCACCATGGTTGAGTAGGGTTCGGCCACTAGGATTTTCAGAGCCAAGGTTCGCGACCATGCGTTCAATGGGCAAGAAAAGGCTCGGCCCCTATTAGGGTTCGTGTGGTCGTGTTGCAACACAAAGGTTCGCCGGGAACATTGGTTCACGGGACTCAAATGCCTCAGCCATCAAAGGTTCGGGTGGCCCAGGGTTCGTCCGCCTCATAGGGTTCGCCCATAGTGAGGGTTCGGCCATGGCAGCCATGAACCCTGCGTGTTTCTAAATGCTCATCATCATCTTCTAGCCGTCGCATGTTATAGTTAGAACCAGGGCTTTCCCAGACTAACACTAGTTCGTTTTAGAGTTTTCCCATGTATGTAATTCATCTAGATACAATAATGTAAAACGGTTGTGATTTTAGAGTGAGAAACAAAAGAAAATTTCAAGATCTACCTCGATTTAGCTGCTATATGTCGGATTTCTTTGCAGGTTCTTGTTCCCCTTGCTCACACGGTCGTCTGGACATCGAGATCTCTTGATATCGTTAAGATTTGAAGGAGCTATGGTAGAGAGAAGGTGAGGTTCTTATGAGTGACGAAAATGGTGCTAGAGAGAGAGTGGGTATAGAGAAAAATGAAAGAAGGAGGAGGTGATCCTCTTTCTTATATCGCACATTATTCCCACGTGCCCGATCTCGTTTTTATCGCGATAAAATAAGTAAATGATCGGTTATGCACGCTTTTTATCGTAATTACATTTAAAACAATTAATTATTTAACTAGTCATGTTTTGTTATAATAAAAATGGATTTTAAACAAAATCGTTCAAATGAAGTATAACCGTTTAATTTTTATATTAATTAGTTAAATAATTTAATTCATTCGTTTTTGTTTAAGATTGTGATTCCTAATAAATATTTTAAGTTTTCATTTATTGATTTAATATCGTTAGATATTATTTAATTATCTCTTCGAAACGCGTTACTCGCGTACGTATTCGTAAAGATCGTCACCTTTGAGAATCCAACGCTCGTATCGTATTTCGATTTGATTTATAATTTAAGGAATATTATTTCAGAATATTATTCTTAATAACTATATTCGTGTGAATCGTCACCCACGCGAATACTTTTATTAAGTTAATATTTCTGAATTTATATTTGCGTTTAAATTGTGTTCGTAACCTCACCATCGCGTAATTAATTCCAGTTACACTTCCATTATTTTATTAACTTTAATATTATCTTCCCAAACCAAACACCACTAAACCCTAGTCACTGACACATCCATGATAGACCGAAATATGCATATGTATAGGGCATATGTAAGGGTCAGTCGCAACTGCCCTAGCCACCGTCCCACCGCTATTTCGATAAACCATGACCATGTGTCCTTGACTATGTTTAGTAACCAAACAACAACCAACTTAAATCCCCTTTCCATTTCCAAACCAAATCCATAATCATCAACAATATAACTGCGATAAACTCTCTGGTTCTGTTTAGTTGAGTTACAACTAAACTTCCCATGGTTTACGCGTATAATATGTTCTAAACATGTATACCAGTAACAGCGATAATCATCAAATAATGTGTCAATATTAATAATTACAAAATCTCAGGTCGTAACAGTACAATCGTACGGATGTACGGACGACCGGAAGTATAGTGATGTTACACCTTATCATAAACATGATTGATAAGAAACGTACAAGTAATGACATCTGGCATGTCTGTAGCTTCTTTAGCATTAGAAACCAAAAGCTCAAGTCATCTTTTTCGAATTTGAATCCGCTTTTGCTTTTGAACCACCAACCTCGCTAATTCCACTTAATTTGTTGAATTTAGGATCCTGTCAGCTCAACGGCTAAGTCAATGGTCCGAGGCATAACAGCCTTTACCATGTCACTAATTTCACATACCAATTCCCAGATATGACGATTGATAATTTTTGATATGGTGTCACAAGCTGTGACTTCAATCGAGCATATTTAAAGTATTCAGAAATGTATTCCTGATACCTAGCACCGACCATGCGATGGCTCAGGAATTTCCACTCAATCTCTGTGTTATTTTTCATTCATCAGTCAAAATTTTCGGGTCACCAACTCCCGAAAACTTTCCCAAGTCATAGTATATGTTTAGTTTCTACCTTTCGTTTGAATAATGGAATTACACCATTCTAAAGCTTTGTATTTAAATGAATTCGAATCGTGCACAATCATATCTTCCTCGGCACATTTGCTGATAGCAAGTACCACCTCAATCTTTTCAATCCATCTTAATGCTACGATTGCTCCTTTCGTTCAAGTGAACTTAGGAGGTTTACATGATTGGAATGTTTTATACTAACATTCATTAGTTTCAGATTGCTTCAAACCGAAAGCTTCTTAATTTTCATTTTTCATTTTAGATGCATCGTTTTCTTTTGTTATTGTTTTCGTGAGATTCGAATTTTCATTTGTTTTATTTTGCGATTATTGACAGAATCACATCTTTTATTATTATTTTTTTCTACAATCATCCATTGTATCTTAGTATTCTGAGTCACGATTTCAATAATAGCCGTGTGTTCTCTTTTGCCCACGTGTATTTGCAGAAGATTCGCTATTGTATAGATTTTTATACATTGTCTACGAAATAAGATATTTGACAAAGTCTAATAAAAATTCATCATAATTTAGCTTATAGGCTATCATCAAGATTCACTATGTTGTTTCAATCATCCATAGTATTTCAAAAATACTATTCTACCTATTCATTTGATAGGTACTTATGTCAATTTGGTTAAAGCTTATATACTATCATTAGTACCTATTTCGCTAAAACCAGGAGCTCTGATACCAACCTGTCACACCCCGGGCTCTCGGCGACCCGAGCGCTGCAACCCGATTGGTTTCATAGATAACACAATCTCGGTCAGAGTTTATTATTCATTTTCTTATGTTTTAGCGAAAGCGTTGTTTTATGAATTTCATAATTTTTCAAATGATTCACATGCATGGATGTGAAAACCGTTTTTTTTATGATTTATAAATAGTTCATACTCGTGGGTATGAAAAACCACATTTTCATCGTTTGTTAAAAACTTTTCAGGATTTCATAAAGTTTCATACGCATAGGTATGAACATCATCATTTCAATTTATAGTAAACCGGATTTTTACACACATAATTACATTTCGTTTTATAATATCCGGTTTATATGTGACTTGGAGGCATAGCTCCATAGTCTCACCACAAGATCTTATTCAAGGCGTCATAGGCCAAGAATCTCTAATCCTGCTTCTCTTTTACATTACATTATTACCTGAAAAGTTTTTGAAAATAAAACGTCAACATAATGTTGGTGAATACAAATAACAGACTCGATATGTAAGCATAGCATGTTCGGTCCTTTAACCATAATTATTATTGGCAATACTACACATTTAGCAGGTTATTTCACTGATCGATACAACTATTGCATACACTGGTTTATAACTGTCACTGGTTAGGAACTACAGCGCAGCGCGTCTTACGTTTTGTTCCCTCCGGCCCACAGCTGGTCACTGGTTAGGTTGCCTGCGGAGTACGTCTTACGTTTAACCTTCCAGCCTACCTGTACCAGCCACATATGGGAATTTCACCCATATGCGTATACAATTTGCAAATCATACGTATACTAATAGCCTAAATGTTGGTCACGTAGTATCCTTTTATGCGTCAAAGTTTAAACAAACCATGCTAAAAAATTCATTTATATTTAAAAAGAAGTTAAATGTATTCACCTGGATTTTTGATTGGCTGGGTGACAGCTTAGAACTTCTCAACATAAATTGGGCAGCGATTCTGCTTAATCTATCCTTATAACTATTTGCATGGATCATTCCTGATGCTTATTTTTCTTCTCCTAAAATGAACCATAACTTCAATATTTTATTTATTTACATAGGATCAGATCTTAACCTTAACCCTATAATTTAATACCATAACAAAAACCTTAAATTTGTAAATCAAACTTACAAATCAAACTTACAGATTAAAATACGTATATGTTCTTACAATAGTCTTGAACGAAAGAAATAGAAAGAAACTTTCATTTTTGTTTTACAGTAGAACTAATTCACATACATACGTATATATGCGAAAGTTAACCGCCTCATAAATTAGATATATATATTTGTTGAATGTTGATAAGCATTTGCTTATCCTCAAATTTTTTCTTTTTTCTTTCTTTCTTGGCAACGAATAGCACAACATCATCATATACTTATCTATATATTTATTTATTTTATTATTAAGATTAATTTAGATCAAATTTTGTTTTTTTATAAAATTATAAAAATACTGCTACGACCGGCTCATTTTTCTCTACGTTTCGACCTAAGTTTCGTTAAAAACGGAGAAAGTTCAATTATAATATATTTTATTAATTTTAGGCGGTCTCCTATAATGTTAACTAATCGTTCAAACAACGATTATTTCTAATAATTGTTTCATCCTACCTATTCGTATAAACGAACGCTAAAAATTTTGAACTTTTATTTCTACTCTTATACTCACGAATAATCATATACATAAAATAAAGTATTTTATATTATTAGACGAGACCTTACATCTTAATTGATCATTTTTCATTTTTTTTACTAATAATATTTTAATTATAAATGAGAGCATTTTATTTATATCCACAAAACGGGACGTTACACCTCGTATGGCATGGACTACCACAACCTCTGCATGAAGAATAGATACTTTCGTCCTCCATACTTGAATTATAAACTACTAAGCGGTCGTTTCGGGAAGATCCAAAATGAGTGGATGTGAATGGATTTTGGATAGATTTCCTGAAGGTTCCATTTTCTGGTTTGAATTTAGAGATGTGAACAACTTGTTTCCTAGATGCAAAACTCGGATTTGCCTTGCTGATTTCTCTACTTCCGGATGAAACACTAACGGTGTTGTCTTTCCAGAATTTCTTGTATGATGGATGTAATTGAAGATTACCTACACAACACAAAACAAAGAAATACACGCGTAAATCCGAAAAAAATCAATTAACACACACCAAGCGCACTAACTCCCGACAACGACGCCAAAATTTGACCGATGTCGAAGTGTCAGTCAAAAATAAAAGTAAAACTCAAGTCCCGGTTACCTTATTAGATATGGTAAGTCGGGTGTCGAACCACGAGGATTTTTTGTGGATGGTGTAATTGTTAATTGATTCGTGACCTAAACTTAACTAAAACGGAAAATGTAAACTTGAATTGAATGGTTTGTTTGTTAAACTTAAAAATCAATTGCAATTAACTAAATTGGTTTTAAACAATAATGAAAAAGGTGATTCCCCCGGGATTTGGATTCAAAGTGAGATTCGTAGATTAGTTACTAAGTTGGAACAACCATATAGACATGATTAGAAGATTCAAATGTTTGTGATGAACAAGGACTAGTTGCTTCGATTGCAAAACAATGGAAGATTATCACATGAACATCAATTGCATATTATAAAACCCAATCACAATCTAATATATCCTAATTGCTAGAAATCTCAGGAATTGAAAGACAATGAATTAGGTTTTGAATAAAAATCCAATCTTTACAATCAATTGAATAAACGATAAGCAAAAAGCATCGAATGCTTAGATTGCTAGTTCCAAACACAATAGTAAACTAATCTAAATCACCCGCTTACAAAAATCCTTCGCCCGGAGGAACCCACGCAGAAATTAGCCGCTCATCTCTTGGAATTGATCTTCAAATCTGAATTGGATCATCAATTGGGATGATTTGGCAATGTTTGGATGGAAGAGAATGGCTAAAAAGCTTCGATTTTGGCTTCCTTGGTCGTCCAAAATCGCCTAGAACCGACCGGGAGAAGAGAAGATACTCAAAAACCCTAAAAATCACGTTTTTATAGGTGCAGACTTCGTCAGGACCGTAAGATATGGTCTGGCCGTAAGCTACGGTTGGGACTTTCTGTTAAGGTTGACCGTAAGCTATGGTCTGGCCGTAAGCTATGGTCTGCAGATTCTGTTAGAAAGTGCAGTAAGCTATGGTCAGCCCGTAGGCTATGGTCTAGCCAGATTCCTTCCTAACTTGTTTTCTTCATATCTTTCTCATTTTAAGTCCGTTTTTCGCACCGTAAAAGCCCAAATCTTCGTCTCAAGATCCTCTATCATTTAAGTCCAAGATCACTTCAATTTCCAATCAGTTTATGCTTCCATAAAGCTCCCAATTCTTCCATTTAACCTACAAACACATGAATTTGCATAGTTATCTAATTCTAACCAATCAATCACATGAATATGCATAAAATTTGAAATTAAACACATATAATTATCATTCCAAACCTCATCCATCAGTTTGCATTAAATCTTTAAACTATATATTTATATAAACAGTATGATGTTACTCATCAACTATGCATATTTTACACATGTAAGAGGCTAATGTGAAGATTTGTGAAGACATGGATTAAGACTATAGTAGACCTAGTTAACAAACGAAAAATATATTGTCATTTTATTTCATTTTTTTTATTTGAAACTTTTGTAATATTTGTTTGAATGTTGAATGAATGTTTGATTTTATTAATATGGATGCCTTAAATACTTAAACATTAAACTAGCATCTTGATCTATTAAACAATCAAAATCACGCTCTGACATGTATATTACATCATCGATTGAGGTGTGACATGGATCTCTCTCTTTCGGCTCAGTCATATTTGCTTCTTAAAGCTTCTTTTGTTCTCGACACATAGATACAAAGTGACAAGACTTGTCACATGTGAAACACTGTATTTCTGATTTCTCCTTCTTTCCCTTTAATCGGTTGTCATTATTCCTTTGTCAAATGATCTTAGGCCCATGACCTGGTCTCTTTTTGGTCCTGATTCGAATCTTGTCCCTGAATCGACCCACATCCATGGCCTTGATCTTAGTAATTTGAATCACCCTAACAACGCCACCCAAATTGTCATAGGATTGTGAATATAGGATGGTTTACTACAAGAAAACTTCAATTTGCTCTGATTTCCAAATAAAGACTCAAAACCCTTAAGTTTTCCTCAATGGTTTTTAGTCTGTTGAGTGCCTTTTACAAGGTCATAGACTTCAAAATGTTGTACTGATGCCACTATTGGAATATATCTTGTTGGAACATAACAACATTTTTAATAATCCTCTTGTCTACATATGTGGTTTCAAGACCGATGGCTTTCGTAACCAATTGACTGATTCTTTCTGCAAACATATCAGTTGATTTTGAATTTATGAATTCAAACCTCTAACTGTTCCTATTCTCATTCAACTCTAATTAATGTATCAAGGTTTTAATCTTTCTCAGATTTCTTTTATCGTCTCATAATAAGCAACCTGGAACACAACTTCTTTAGGTATCAACAATGGGATTGCCATATTGACTCCTGTTCTACCCATGTCGCTAATAGGAATGGTTCCGTGAAATTGTTAGTTTGATAACAACGATTGAACTTGGATCTGATACCAATTCAAGTCCTAGTCGATCAAACCAAACATGAACAAACAACATGTTTGTGGAATAAAAACTTCACTTTATTAATCGAGAAAAATGACTCAAAAACTAGATTTTGTCTTCATAAACTCGGATAGCTAGGGTATTTCAGTCACACTTAGGGGTTCAAGCTCCTATCTGCAGGTAACTAAATAAAAGACATAGCTAACATAATTAATATATATATATATATATATATATATATATATATATATATAGGATATGGTTCAAATAAGAACCCACCATAATTCTGTTAACCCAATAACTCAAATTCAATGGTTTTAAATTTCCAGATTTAATAAGATGTTGTCATGTGTCACCTAACCTTTTAAAATTAAAAAAGGTATTTCAGTCATTTCAGTTAATATAAAAAAGTCAGATTTAATAAAAGAGTGACAAGTGTCACACGCTTAAAAATTCATCAATTTTCCTTTTTTTAAATCAAAGTTTCCCCCTTGATTTTTATACACTTATAACTTTTTTATACTATGTTATTTTTTTATAAAAATTACACCATTAAACTCGTTATATTTTTCTCATTAATTCCATTATAGTCATGCCAATTTTTTTTGAATTTTTTTCGAGCGTTTGTAATTACACCAACGTAACGAGTAACACATACAATAATTTTCTCTCATTTTTTCAAAATCTTTCCATCTTTAAAATGTTTTACAAATTATTTTTGAGCGTTCGTAATTTTCTCATTTTTTCGAGCGTTCGTAATTACACCAACGTAAAATCTTTCTGTCTTGTTACAAATTATTTTTTATTATAAAAATTAGTTCATTAATATTTACAAAATTAAGAACACTTTGAAAAAATCCAGCTCCTTACATCAGTGTAATTATGAAGATTTTGAAAAAATTAAGCTCGTTACGTCAGTGGAAAACGCCGTTACGTCAGTGCAAATTACGAACATTTTTAAAAAATTTGACAAAACTATACTTGAATTAAAGATAAAAAAGTGACAAATTTAATGGTGAATTTCTTATAAAAAATAATAATGTTTATAAAAGTTATGAAGGTTTAAAAATTTGGGGGTAAACTTTTTTTAAAAAAGGAATCAAGTACACTCACCAAATGTCAAAAATACCCTTAAACAAATCACATCCACTTGTTTTTTCCAGATTTAATATGAACCACTCATTTTAAAACACATTATTTTAACAACCAATCAAAATTAGTTAATAAGTTATCACACTTGGAGTGAGTTACCAATGGAACCATCCATATATATATATATATATATATATATATATCACACTTGGAGTGAGTTACCAATGGAACCATCCATATATATATATATATATATATATATATATATATATATATATATATAGGAATTGAATCCAATGAAAACCCAACCTTAGAGAGAAAACCCTTAAACCCTATGTGAGCAACTCATTTGGAATCTTGAAAATAAATATGTGGTCCACATTAACCCACATTAAAAATGATTTGTTTATTCAAAATCTAATTTTTTATTCAGGTTTAATTTGGACCACATATTTATTTTCAAGATTCCAAATGAGTGGCTCACATAGAGTTTAAGGATTTTCTCTCTAAGGTTGGGTTTTCATAGGATTCAATCCCTATATGTATATATGTATGTATATAACTCTTTTGAGTTATCTCTAGTTATATTGTATATATCCATATGCTCGATCGGGGTACTTAATTAATTAATCAATGACCCATGAGATCAAGTTTGGAATTAACCCGCGTCAGCCAACAATTTGACACCATTCAAAAGACAAGGGCAAAAGCATTGAATGATGACAAGGGCAAAAGATGGAGGGCAATTTGTCCATCTTTTCTCTGAAGAACACGAGACTCTCACTTGGTCTTCTTGAAAATATTCATACTTTCCTTTCCAATAAAGTTGCGTTACATGGGCATCCCACAACCAAAAGCAATTTTTTTTGTTTTGTTTTGTTTTTATAAAAAATTTTATATTAAATCTTTATCATGAGTCTTCTCCTTTTCCTTTATTGCAATGCGCGCAACTACTTTAATTTCTTTTATTTTTTTTCAAACACGTACGTACGTACAATGGTTGATTAATGCTAAGAAATCGATTATTATATAGCCTGTTTTCTCTGTTAGTTATAAGGTTTTGATGGATTGTTCCTTCATCTTTGATTATTTTGGTTCATCCATCCATCTCATGGATCATATTCACTCGCATTTTAATTTTCTGTGATCGATCGATACCATGTTTGCATGCAGTTTCGGATTTCACACCAAGGTCTGTTTCTTGAATTTGTTTTTCATGACGACTTAATTAAACTAGCTAGCTGGCTCCAAGTAAGTAGGTAGGTTGGTTGGTTTAATTTTGGCAATGGGTATATCTTGTTTGAAGCCTCTGATTAGGGGGTTGAAGAAGAAGGAGAAACCCATTCCATACCCTTCATCATCGAAAGCTCCCTGGAAGACAGAGATGGAAAACATGGAGAGAAAAAGATTCGACAGTCTTGAATCGTGGTCAATGATTCTGGATTCAGAAAACGTTGAAACATGGGAAGTGGCCAAGGAAGATCAGGAAGAATGGACTGCTGATCTTTCACAGCTTTTCATAGGGAATAAGTTTGCTTCTGGTGCTCATAGCAGGATTTATAGAGGGATTTACAAGCAAAGGGCCGTGGCTGTGAAGATGGTTAGGATCCCGACTCATAAAGAAGAGACAAGAATCATGCTTGAACAGCAGTTCAAATCAGAAGTTGCTTTGCTTTCAAGGCTGTATCATCCAAACATAGTGCAGGTAATTATTAATTAACTAATTATGTTTTTCATAATTCTATATATATTAATTAATTAATTGTATTAATTAAAGATGTATGTATATACATGTAGTTCATTGCAGCATGTAAAAAGCCTCCTGTTTATTGTATCATAACGGAGTACATGTCACAAGGAACCCTGAGAATGTACTTAAACAAGAAAGAGCCCTACTCCCTCTCAACGGAGACTGTTTTGAGGCTTGCACTGGACATATCTAGGGGCATGGAATACCTTCACTCTCAAGGGGTGGTTCACAGAGATCTGAAATCAAACAACCTGCTCCTCAACGACGAAATGAGGGTGAAAGTGGGTGATTTTGGGACCTCCTGTCTTGAGACCCAGACTCAAGAATCAAAAGGGAACATGGGGACTTATCGGTGGATGGCTCCTGAGATGGTGAAGGAGAAGCCTTATACCCGAAAAGTCGACGTCTATAGCTTTGGGATCGTCTTATGGGAGCTCATTACTGCTTTGCTCCCGTTTCAAGGGATGACTCCCGTGCAAGCTGCATTTGCCGTAGCAGAAAAGGCAAGTAATTCTTTATAATATATATATTATATTATAAGGTAGGTAATTAAGAGTACGTTTAGTTAATTAAATGAAAGTAGGTAATATATATATGGATGGATTTTTGCAGAACGAGCGACCCCCACTCCCTGCAAGCTGTCAACCGGCCCTTGCGCAGCTGATCAAGCGATGTTGGGCGGCTGAAGCCTCAAAGCGTCCAGACTTCACGGAGATCGTGCAGTCGTTGGAGAAGTACGATGAGTGTGTGAGGGAAGGCCTCCCACTGACACATACACCCCTCAGCATCACTAAAAACGTAATTCTTGATCCTTTCAAATGTTGCCTCCGGCCGACTGATGATGATGATGATTCCATACTTGTACATGCCTGATCGATCATCGATGCCTAGCCTACCTAACTTCTTTCATTTTTTCATTTTCATTAAACGTACAACTCCATCCATCTGCATGCTAATTAATTTAATTTACCACCAACAATTACCTAGCTTATATATATATTACTAATATTTTTTTTATATATTAATCATATATGCAATGCATGCATGCATGCATGCGCACGCCAACATATATATTTTCTATTATATACAATTTCATGTCTTGATCAACTTGTAATTAACGTCTCTTAATTTTTTACTTTACTTTGCAAATTGCAAATGCCTAATTAATTTAGTTGTATCATTGTATGGAAGCAGGTACGGGTGTTGATTGTGTCATCCTGATTGGGTTTTGGGTAAGTTGGGTTTTTCCTAAAAAATATTTGTCCGCAACTCAACCCGAATAATATTCGGGTTAATTGAATTCACGTTAGTCAGTCACGGTTTATTCGGGTCGGGTTAGCATGGTTAGCTTTTATTTGCCATTATCTTAACCCAATTTTAAGTTGCTACAAATAATTCATTTTCCAAACATATAATTCAAAAGAAAATGTGTTAAACCATATATAATTTGATTCACAGCCATAAACATATGTAGCTAACGTAATTAAATCTTTCAATGAAAAGTTAAATATAATTTATATTTATTAATTAATATATATATAATCATCCTTATTTAGGTTAACCCGAAACCCGACCCTTAAAAAGTTCGGGTTAATCGGGTGCGGGTGGGTCGGGTTAGTCGGGTTCAGTTATATTAGACACCCCTAGATGAGGGTAAGAATTCAATATATGTTTCTATTAATTTAATAAAAGTAGGTCATTCGTATATACATATATGCATGCATGCATACAGACACACACACACACACGCACATATATATATATATTCACATATACAAATTAGAGTTAATTGCAATTTGCAACCTTGTGGTTTAACTCTTATCATAGGTTGCAACCCTCCTTTATTATTTTCGCAATTTGCAACCCTGTGGTTCTAAAACACTTGCAACATGCACCTTTCCAGTTAAAAATTTAACATAACTCGGTTAATTTTTAAAGGGTAAAATTGTAATCTTATAAATATTTAGCAACAAAGATGTTGCATACATATGACAACAACCATTTTATGAATCTTTTTTAAATTTGATGTTATGTTGTCAAAACGTAGTCTCAATTGTATATTTTCCGTTCATTACAGATAGGGGTCGGTCATTACAGATGGGGGACCATAACGACCCCTCCTTTGACTTTTAAAGACAACCATAATACCATGTTTGTATATATGCACATATGTTGTCATGACGTTGTCTCATGATGCCCCTTCTTTGACTTTTAAAGTCACTAAAATGTAGGGGTGTTCATTGCTTCGGTTAACATTTTGTTTGGTTTATTCGGTTAGGTTTAATTGGTTTTCAAACAGAATTCAACCGAATAAACCGATTAAAAACCCAATAAACTGGTTAAAACCTAATAAACCAAATCGAATAAACCGAATTCATCCGAATAAACCTTATAGATTATTAATAAAAATAATAAATTTATATATGAATTCGGTCTAATCAGTTAACCGAATAAACCGAATCCAAAAAAAATAAATAAAACTAATAACTGAATCGAAAACCGAATGGTTGCTGTCATATGTATGCAACATCTTTTTTGTTAATATCTTTAAGATTACAATTTTACACCTCAATAAATAACAGAGTTATGTCAAATTTAACTGTAAGGGTGCATGTTGCATGTGTTTTAGAATCACAGTGTTGCAAGTTGCGAAAATAAAAAAGAAGGGTTGCAACATGTGGTAAGGGTTAAACTACGGGGTTGCAAATTGCAATTAGCTCTACAAATTATTATTTGAAAACCTACATAAGTTAAGAAAACCATGTCTAATATTGAATTTTTCTTATTTAGGTTTGTAATGTATGTTATTATAAAAAATAAAAAAATTATATATACTTGTTACACATATGTTACAAAATGACGTTTTTAAAGTGTAACAATAAATATATAACATGTGTGTATATACGTTTTCATAGGTTTTCTTAACTCAAGTGAGTTTTCAATTTATCATTCTCACATACATATATAGGACAGAGATTCATTGTTAACCTAGCTTAAAACAAGTCTAAGTTTACGTTATATTGTAAATATTTACTTGATATGATGACAACTTACACTGGTGTTAGATGTAAAATGAAAATAAATTTGTACAAACACATAAAAGAAAATAGTTTTGTATATTTATAATAAAGATAATGAAAAAAACTAAAAATATGGATTGATCATGATGGAGCTAGTTGGACCACCACATAAGATGAGAAATGGGTCCTTTCAGAGGCGGCCCTAAAAATTAAGGTGACCAAGACGAAACAGAACAAAAGACCCTAAAGCAAATTCAAATATTAAATTAGGAGTGTTCAAGAAAGCCGAAAACGGAGCCGTATTCGTAACTGAAAAAATCGAACTGAATTTTGAATTCGGTTTTCGTTTTGGTTCCTCACTCCGAATTTTGGTTTTATTCGGTTATCGTTCCAATTTTTTTTGAATTCGGTTTGTTTGGTTAACCGATTAAACTGAATTCAGATTTAAATTATTATCTTATTAATAATATATGAGCTTGAATTCAATTTATGATATGAGGGACACGTTTGAGACGGCTACACTTTGGGCTTTTGCGTCGGAATGAACTATTTCAATTGAATATCATTGAATATCACATAACATTTTGAGTAAACTATTTTCATCCATTTGTTTTTGTTTAAATTTGGTTTAATAAGTTTTTTCATTAAATAATAAAGTTTAAGAAAAGAATTCATTTTAAATCATTTATAAAAATAAATGACTTATTTGAATCTTTATTATGAAATTAAATATTTGTTCTAAAATCATTATTTGAAATTTATATTTACTTTTTATCTTTTTATTCAAATGAATAATTGAATTATTTAATTAAATATTATGACTATTTGTATGGAATAAACATTTAAAATCATGTAATGCCTTGGTTATAAAAATTGTTTTTAAAATAATAATGTATTAATTTCTTTACTAGTTTTAAAAATTATTATATTTATTGAGAGAGACGTGAAAACAAATTTCAGATTGTACGAGAATGTGACATGTTTTCATCAAATATATTGCTTTATAAGAGTAAGTAGATGTGATAACTCAATTTACAAGAGATTGCCTTCAAATCCTTTCATAGCCACTTATTCTTTTATTTTCGTTGGATGCCGACTGCCAAAGCCCTACATCTTCATGTACTACCTACCAAACTTCATTACTCAGTCCTATCTTCAACTATCGTTTAATATATATATATATATAGGGAGAGGTTCAAATGTTAACCCTCCCTTATAGCGTTAACCGCTTAACCCTAGCGTTTTTTGCCCGAATCTTAAATTTTTTTTTTCATGGTTTTTATTATGTAAAAATAGGGGGGGTTTCTTTTTTGTGTTTTTGCTAATTCATCACCGTTTAGAAGTTATTGTAAGTGTAAGTTACTTACACTTACTTACATTTACTGCATCAGATACGGAAATGTAAGTAAGTGTAAGTAACTTACACTTACAATAACTTCTAAACGGTGATGAATTAGCAAAAACACAAAAAAGAAACCCCCCTTATTTTTGCAAAATAAAAACCATGAAAAAAAAAATTTAAGATTCGGGCAAAAAACGCTAGGGTTAAGCGGTTAACGCTATAAGGGAGGGTTAACAAAGGAACCATCCCCTATATATATATATATATACTAGCCTAAAAACCCATGTATTACATGGATTAAACATCAATAATATGTTATAAACAATGTTTATAAAAAGATTTATATGTTATATATACTGTTAATTAAATAAGAAATATAAATATTTAAAAATTATAAATAACAAATAATAATAAGTATTTAATAATTATAATAGTATATATTCATATAAGATATAATTAAAATTTTATTATACTTAATTAATTTTAGTGAATAAGTAAATTTTTATAATAAGAAGATTTATAATTATTAATATTTACTTGTAGAATTTAATTAATAAAAAGTATTAATGTGTTTTAGGAGAGAGATGCGTGAAAAATAGTTTTCAGGTTTCATTAGGAGGTGACATGTGTCTCCTAAAAATACTCTTTTATTAGAGTAGGTAGATATATATATATATATATATGTCTCCTAAAAATACTCTTTTATTAGAGTAGGTAGATATATATATATATATACACTAGGTTAAATCTTGTGTGTTACACGGGTTAAAACTAAAATATTATATACTTTGTAAGAAAAATTATTGTTTTTTATAGAACTTATATATATTTTTTTCTAAATTAGTATAGGTTTAAGATATTTTCTGTTTTTTAAAATTTTGAATTTTTGAAAAAATTCATATTTGTAACCCCCGGAAATTTTCTCGTTGGAATTTAAAATCTCAATAGTATTAATTTTAAGAAAAACTTTTCATATGATAACTTTATTCATATTCATAAATACATACATAAAATACAACAACAAATATAATAATAATAATAATAATAATAATAATAATAATAATAATAATAATTATTATTATTATTATTATAATTAATAATTTCATTATTGTTTATAAAACATAAAAAAATGATAACACATATATTTCATGTCAAACATTATTTTTAATAATAAAAACAATAAATAAATAAAGTGATTATAAATTATTAAGTGTTTTATAAGAACAATTATTTAAATATATAAACAAACCAATTGATAACAAAACTTTAAGATTTTAAAGCATGAAATAATTTAGAGGGGTTGATTCTGAAACTATCTAAAACATCCTTTGAGTTAAAATCCTTTAAAAAAAAAACTAAAATCAGAAAATAGCCAAACTGGAGGGGCTCAAGTTGCCAACTCCACAAACTCCATATCTTTCTCACCCATTCAGCCATGTGAATACCCGACCCAAACCCAGACGAAACCCAGCTCAACCGGAGATATTTTTGGCAATGATTCAAGCGCCTTAACATCCCTAATCACGAATCACTACGAATCAATCAATAATCGAACCAAGATCAACTCATAAAAACGCGATTTACGTTCAAAAATACGAGCTCAAACCAAACAATATAAATTCGATGCAAACGATTATAAAAACAAAAATCAAGATATCAAAAACGTTCATGGGGACCATCCGAAACTCTCTGTGAAAGAATATATCAACCACGAACTCGTTTGATCGTGAATCAAAACCCCCTTCGGCAGCAAGCTTCTTGGACACGAACACCCTCAAAACGAAATCAATTCCAGGTAAATCACATACCATTCCACTCGGTTTTGTGCGTAGATCATTAGCCCTAAGGTTTCGAACTCCATCGATTGCTCAAGCGATCGAATTGGGTGGATTCAAAATCTAGGGTTTATGACGAATTTGGGGAAGAACTAATTGATATGTTATATTATTTTTGGGGCAAAGAATTACCAATTTGTAGCTTTAGATCTAACGGTTCAAGTGATGGCGCATTCGTGTTTAGCTTCGGGTTGACCCCGTTTCAAACCTTATTTGTTCCCTTTTTGCATTTTTTTTATATTATGCCCTATTTTTTATAAAAATAGTTTAAAGATTCTAAATATTCTAAAAATCAATTTCTATTATTCTGTAAAAGAAATTTAGTTATGTTTTAAAATAATTTATTTATTTACTAACCTAAAACTAATTAAATTCATATATAGTAAAAACAATAATAATGATAATAAAACAAATAAAAAGAATAAACAGAATTAGTATTACTATTCTAATTATTTAGCATTTTAAATAATAAAGTATGTTTTGAGATTGATAAAACTATCTAGTAAAAATCTAAGAATTTGTTTATAATTCTTAAAGTTTATTAAGTAAATTATAAATGAATTTTTTTAACTCAAGTATTCCTAATCTTTAAACAACTATATAATTGCATTATTTGATTTAATAATATACTATTATTAACAAGACATTAAATAAATTTTGAAATAATTATTTTAAACGAATAATCTTTATTTAAGATTTGAATAAAAGTATTTAAATCTTTACAACCATCAATTTTATAAAAATGAATGATTTTACAAATTATCCTAAACGAGTCTATATTACTCCAAATTATAGATTTCCAAAATAATTAGTTTTACACATAAACATTTAGTTTTATTTTAAAAACAATAAAACTAATAAATTCAAATGGATGGAACCTAGATTCAAATGCTATGTAGTTACAAAATGCAAATATAATATTTATTTAATTATTAAGATAAATGGATAAATATTCCAAATATTACCATACAAAACTTAGACATATCATTCTAGGACTTCCATTAAGATGCCATAGATTATAGGACATCCAAGCTTGAACTATAAACAAATACTAAGACAACTATGCTTTGAAACTCTAGGGAGAAGCACTATCTACAACTCCATCCTATATCACTACACTACTCAAACAATCAAATGAGTACATTCATATTCCCTTCTTTACATTTTGTAATGTTTTAGGGATGTTACACACGTCCTACATAAATCATGTTATTCTTAGAGTCAAAACACAAATGATGCAATGACTTAGTCTTTAGATATTGCCTTTTGTTGTATGTGATTACATGTTGAATTCTGTATGCATTATTCTAAACAATTGCAAACACATGTTTACATACTTACATTAAGGCCTTGAAAGTGTGACACCCAGATCCCACACGGACCATAAAACACTTGTTTAGACATAAAACACATTGCGGAATTTGGTCCCATAAAAAATTTTTTGCAAGGGTTTGTTTGAAAACTCAATAAATAACCCTTTATAACCTGTCACATTCAAAAACCGACACAAACTTATTTACAACATTCACACATCAACAAAACATAGTAAATTTAAGTTACAACCACACAAAAAAAAACCAACATAACGAGTGATTCCGCTCCAAAACTTGCCCGATCTGATCGCCCAATGTATATCTATTTTTGACCTGTAAACATCACATATAAATTTACAATTAGTTCATATGAACTAAGTAAGCAAACCCCAAAGTTCCCAAAACTCATTCTAACACATCCACATACATATCATATGGATGTTTATCATGTTTAGATCATAATATATCATATTTAAACATCTAATTGCACATAACTCACCATTGTGCATTAATTTCCCTTAACGGGTCATTTTCACAAATATGATTATATGATCTATTTCCAACTCCATTACTAGCACCTCTAGTTAATCATCAAATTATATTCACTATTTTGACTCATTCAATTACCCACACTCTAGTGGGTTTTTATCAATTTAACTCCCGGCTCATCCGGTTATCCACACTCTAGTGGTTTATCACTCTATCTACCGACTCATTCGGTTATCCACTCTCTAGTGGTTCAATTGATCAATTTTACCGACTCATCCGGCTATCCACACTCATGTGGTATCATGAATTCATCTACCGGCTCGTCCGGCTAATTTTATGCAATTCATATTACACATACAACTCAAGCATAACATTCATATTGAAACTAAAAATGCCTTCTCATAGGTCTTTTAACTCAATTAGTTTCATTAGTCAAGTTATGCACAATCAATATATATACACCAACATTCAAGTAGACTCTTTCTACTACTTATATGTAATGTTATAGTAAGTTGGGTAACTTACCTTGTTCAAATGGTTGGTCACATCCTACAATCTCTTTTCCACTTCTATGGATTATTCCTTGACTTCCATCACCAACACCTAGTTGCAATTCACATATATATACAACTAGTTTTAATACACACAACACATATATATATTGATTCAAACTAATTTGAATCTCAATTATCACTATATAGTGTTTAGAAGTCAAGTTACTACTTATAATCACATGTTTATGTTAAAAACATTGACTTTCAAATCTCATTTTTGTGCAGCAACTTTCTAAGTTGCTGCTGTAATCAACATTTTTGACACATTTACAATATGTTTTAGCTCTTCATGTTCAAAGATGGGTTATAGTAGACTTTTAGACCTTTCCAGTAATATAAAATACGCCTCAAACGGATACATGGTTGATTTTATACACAATTTACAAAATCAGACCTGCACCTTCATTTTCCCAATTCAGCTTGCTGAATTTTCTATGTTGCTGCTGTAATTGTCATTTTAACCCATCTTAAATTTGTTTTCAGCTTTTCATGTCAAAAGATGGATTGTAGTCCTTTCAAATAGCTTTTCAACCATATAAGGCTCATTTTCTCATGATTTTTCTATACTTTTATACAAATTTTACAATAATAGTGCAACAACATAATTTCTTTCTATTCAGCATATAATCTCTTTTGATTTAAGCATTTCACCAAACACCTTATGTGCATAACTTACTAACTCTTTTTTTTATCAATTTCAGCCATCTTAAAACCTCCCATGAACAACCATGTTCATAATCATTGACATCTAATCAAATTAGATGTTTGGTTACTTGATCACCCATCTACTCATGGTTTCTAACTCATTTAAACAACCAATTTCAAGATTTGAGCTTAACCCCCAAACTTTTTCATCACAAGAACTCACAATTAACATCAAGATAGGATCTAAAATCACTTACTAGATATTAGGCAACACTTATGGATGGATTTATAAGCTTCAATCTTGAATTTTGACCACAAAATCAACGAACTTAGAACTAGGGCTTGAAGCTCCTCTTTTCTTCTTTCTCTGGCTTCTTCACGTAAGAACACACACATACACTTGAAATTTCTGGATTTTTGACCAAGTCAATGGTCATATCCATCTTTTAATTCAATTTTGCCCATTTGGCAAATTTGGCCCCTCAAGCTTTAAACTAGTTAACTCATTTAACCAACCTAATCAAGTTAGTTACTAGTTAACTATAATACCCCAAATGTTATTATATTATTACCACAACATAATTTAAAATATAATAAAGTTTATTTATTAACACTCGTAACCGTTAAAACCGGTCGTTACAGAAAACCTTTGGTGTACAAGTATGGTTGGACACTGTTTGAGGACTATTTTAGAACTATTGAGGACTATTGAGGACTATTGAGAACAATGATTAGTTGTTTGTATGCTTTGTGTAACTATTGATGAATTACATGAACTTTTGTGCTATACCTGATGCCTTAGAAACTTGTGAGAATATATGCTTTAGGTTAATACTTTAGACTTTGAATTTGCATCTATTTCTTATGTATTATATAAACTTTGTATGTGTATTCACCAACTATGCAAATAGTTGACAAAAATTATTTTACATGTGTGACAGGATAAGGAAGACATGATGAAAACATAGGATAGGATTAAAGACCTAGTTAAGTTCTTGAAACAATGTATAGAATTTCTATTGTAATACATTAGATATTGAATTCATGAAATGTTTGTTGTGATTCAATGAATGTTGTATATAATTTGTAATACTGATGCTTTAATTATTGAAACGTTATAATAACACCATGAGCTAATGACAGTTGAGCTCGCGCCCCGGCGTGTTCCGTCGTCGGTCAGGGTATGACACATATTTTATAAACTTTTCTTGAATTGATTTTTTTATAAAAAGGATTTTATTTTGAATTTATTAAAAACTATTTTATAATATGAAAATACATATAATATATTAGTCATTAAATTTATAATTATTTGACAAAATAGACAATTTATTATTATTTAATATGAAAGAGAATTAATAGAAAATATATAGAAGTGGCACATGTCAATGGTAGTCTAATAAATTGACATGTGGCAAAAATTATCTTTGTTTATTATAATAGTAAGATAAGATAAGATATATATATATATATATATATATGATAAAGATTAAATAAAAAGTCTATTTTGCCTAAGAAGACTAATTTTTTTTAAAAACCCCGAAAACCGACCTAAACGAACTCCGATTGAACTCATTTCGATGGCATTGGAATAGTCTCATCGAACCGTACAATATTAGCTTTTAAGTTTTAGCTTTAATAACTACTTTTAAACTTAGATTTTAAGGCTTGGTTTTTGGCCTTTTAGGTTTTATGTTTAAGTTTATGGTTTGTTTTTAAAGTTTTGGTTTTAGTATTTGGGTTTATTGTTTACAATTTAATGTTTGTGTTTTAAGGTTCAACAAGCCGGTTCCAATGATTCAAAAATGAATTCAATCAGAGTTTGTTTGTGTCGATTTTCGTGTTTTTGAATATATATATATATATATATACACACACACACGCGAAGATTAATGAGAAAACTCCTTATTTTGGAGAAACCAAAAAAACTCATACTAACCAATACATTTAAAAAAAATATATATATATATTTTTATTATAAGTTAAAAAATGTTATAATAAAAAATTATATATATATATAGGGGATGATTCGAATGTTAACCCTTCTTTATTTCGTTAAGCTAATAACCACATCTTATTACTTTAGCAGCACCCGTAAAGACGGTGGACATTTTCAGGTTGCTCGGTCAAATGGACATTTGGTGGAAGAAAATCGGTCAAAGGGACAATTTGGGGATTTTCTCTTATATTTATCTTATTGGTTTAAATTTTTTTTTTGAACAACAATATTCCTACTCATAAATTACACCCAAATACACCTTGCTTGGATTTGAACCAAAGACCTCCTTTTTAAGAGCTAATGCTTCTACCAAGTGGGCTAGTCCTATATTTACATCTTATTAGTTTACATAAGATGTACATTATTCATCAGAATTTATTAGTTTTAATGATTGGTCTCGTACACATTTTATATATACCTTAATGATCAAGACATATAGGTCATATAGGAAATTTATATGATGTTAATTATTGTTAAATTAGTGAGTGTCATGTATCTTTTTTTTTTAACAGCCAAATTATATTAAAAAAGAATTACTCAAGCAAGTAACTCGGGTAGAACAATTGGACAACCACGAAATGGATAGAACTACAAAGCAAAATTACATCAATCTTTCCACGTTAGTTCATTTCACCTAGGAGTGTCATGTATTCATCAGAATTTATTAGTTTTAGTGATTGGTCTCGTACACATAACGTATATGCCTAAATGATCAAGACATATATGTCATATAGGAAATTTATATGGTGTTAATTATTGTTGAATAAGTGTAAGTCTATCAGATTTATAATGCCTCCTATCTGAATCCTACCTCCACCATTACCATTGTCCAACTGCACATTCTCTCTCTACAGCAAACACACACACACACACACCGACACACACTTACTTTCTGCAATTTCATAAAGCAAGTTCAAGCTCACACTTTTTTTTTCCTCTTTCATTATCGGTACTACTTAATTAATTTTAATTATTATAAAACAAAAGATGGGAACCCGAGTTCAATCGCACCAGCTCAGCAATGGACTATACGTTTCGGGTCGACCCAAGGAACGCCAACCCACAATCGTGTCGCGAGCCATACCCTACACCGGTGGCGATGTCAACAAGTCAGGCGAGCTCGGTAAAATGTTCGACATACCCGTCTCAGACCACCGCGCATCATCTTCCAGCAGCGGATCCGTCAGATCCGGGTCCGGACCCATATCTAAACGAACATCTGGGTCGGGAGGGCTTCATCCGACTGGTATGCTAACGTCCGGTCCGCTTGGATCGAGTAGATCATCCGGTCAGGTTGAGGCGAGTGGTAAGGGTAAGAGTGTTTACGGCCCCGCCGTGACGACGTTAGGGTATGAGGAGGTGAGGTTAGGGTTTAAGGTGTCGAAAAGGTTGATGTGGATGTTGTTGGTGATGGCGGTGATTGGTGTGATGGTGGGAACGTTTTTGACGGTGGCGGTGAAGAAGCCGTTGATTCTTGTGGCGGTGATTGCGGTTCTGCTAGTGGTGGTCGTCTTGGTTGTATGGAACTGTGGATGTAAGAAGAGAAGACTGATGTCGTTTTTACGAAACTACCCTGAGGCAGAGCTCAGAGGTGCCGTTGATGGCCAATTGGTGAAGCTGAGCGGGGTAATTGAAATCATGAGTTATAATTAATTAATGAATTAATAAGAGTAGATAATTATTGTGGTTTTGCAGATTGTTACATGTGGTAGTGTTCCTCTTGAATCATCGTTCCAGAAAGTAGGAAGGTGTGTTTATGTTTCCACAGAATTGTACGAATACAAAGGAATGCACCGCTGGGGATGCAGGAATACCGAGGTCAGCTCAGCTGGCTTAATTAATTAATTAATTAATTCATACTTATTCTTATTTAATTAATTATAATATATTATAATGGTTTATTAATTTCCAGACATACGTGGCTGATTTTTACATATCAGACTTCCAATCTGGGCTACGGGCTGTGGTGAAAGCAGGTTATGGAGCCAAAGTAGCTCCTTTTGTTAAACAAACAACAGTGATTAACATAAACAACAAGGAGGATTCGTCTCCTGGTTTTGTAAGTTGGCTTGAAGAACGCAGCCTGAACCCTTCTCTTATGCGTCTGAAAGAAGGGTAAGTAAAGGTAATTAATTATATATATATATATATATATATTATGTTATGTTATGTGTGTGTATAGTAATAATGCTCACATATGGCAGATACATCAAAGAAGGAAGCACTGTTAGTGTGATGGGTGTGGTAAGGAGACATGATAATGTGGTGATGATCGTTCCCCCGGCTGACCCAATTACCACAGGCTGCCACTGGTCTTGTGGTCTCTTCCCTGTTTACGTCCAAGGCCTTGTGTTGACTTGTGATGAAAATCAAGATGCTCATGTAATACCCGTCTAAACACCAACACCCCTCTCCTTCCAATGTATTATTAATACAAATCCAATCTAGATCATCTTTTAATTATAAATATTTGTATTAATTAGCTAGCTTCTTCATCATGATGCTTACAATCGTCACAGCAAACAAAAGGCTTCTTCACTTGCACATTCACGCTTCTTGTCTGCACCTAATTTCTACCTTTTTCCTAGTATTCATGATTTTACAATAAAAATTCCTATTCCTATTCCTATTCCTATTCCTGCAAAACTTTTTTTTTCACTATAACAAACAATTAATTACTAGTTTTTTTACTCTATAATACATACATATATATATCTATATCCTTGACCTTTGAAATGTAGGGGTCGGATAATGAATTTCAATATCCGAACTCAAAAAAGTAGTTAAAATTTTTTCCAGATATATCAGTTTTTTTTAACATCCCTAATGAAATATACATACGGATTGTATTGTATATGATTGGCCCATCTTGACATAAATTTCAAATCTTAATTAAACCCCACCACACCACACCCCAATCCATAATTGTTTTATTTCTTGGCCAGGTCACTTGTCAACACTAGTTGCATCTATCTTGATGTTAAATCATTTATTACTTGTTATGGGAATTTCCCTTGTATTCAACATATATACACACACCACATGGGTTGAATAAGAAAATAAAAGAATATGGTTATAAATCTCAAAAATATGTTTTATTAAAAAATATACAAATATTGCCTATAGTTATCACAGTATATAAATAACACCTAGTAATCCTAAATTTCTTAATATTTCTTTATAAAATGTATTTGATATTACATGGTAAGAAAATGATATGAAAATTTAATGGTATGAGAATATAAAACTAAAAAAATTAATAACAAAAAACATATCTTCCTCCAAATAAAATTAATGTGGATATTAAGTTGCTCAAATCAACTGATGAGTTGTTAATTAAAACAACTAATGGTAGATCAGATCTTTCAAAACAACTGATGAGTAAAACATATTTGTCAAAACAACTAATGAGTAGGGGTGTTCACGGTCTGGTTTTTACGGTTTTTAAGTGAAACCATAAACCAAACCGTTAATAATGGTTTTTGAACAATGAAAACCAAAACCGAACCGTTAAAAATAAAAACCGAACCAAACCGAACCGATATTAACGGTTTGGTTCCGGTTTGGTTTACGGTTTGGGCATTTTATGTTTATGTTTTTTTACTAGTTCAAAATTAAATTTGAATCGTTTCATGATTTGAGATGGACTATTTACATTGTGCGTCCAAATCATTTTTTTTTTATCAAATGACGTCTAAATCATCAAACTTATCAATCTATCTATTTAATATGTGTGTGTCTATATATGGATTTTATAATGTAAAAATTCAATCTTATAGAGAAACTCTTAAACCTCATTTGGGCATTGTAGTTGTAATCTTGAAAATAAATATGTAGTTTTATTAAAGTTGATTAAAATATTGGGTTTTGAATAAATAAATCAATTTTAATGTGGTTTAACGTAGATTACATATTATATTTTCAAGATTGAAAATAGATGACCCAGATGACATTTAAGGGTTCTCTCTTTAATATTATGTTTCGTAAAATACAATCCCAATATATATATATATATATATATATATATATATATGGGATAGAATTTTTTATAACCCTCATCTTTTGCTACAACTACATTACCCATTTCAACCAATCATAAACTTACATATAAGCTTTTTATTAAAATATTAAAAAGGGCATCATAGTCATTTTATCTTTATAAGTTTTTCCCTCCCTCTTTTTTAAATATTAATAACTTTTTTATAATATATTACTTTTTTTTAAAAAATTGCACCATTATATTCGTCTCATTTTTCTCTTTAATTCCGTTATAGTCTCGATGTAACAGCCGGCCGTATTGGATATTGTCCGCTCTGCCCCACCGGGCTCACGGATTTGCTTTTGGTTACCCGGGTGAAAACTTCCCAGGGAGGTCACCCATCCCTGGATTGCTGCCACCTGAGCACGCTTAACTGTGGAGTTTTCATGTGCTCCACAGCCAACTAAGCCCAAAACGCGTCCAATAGAGAAGGTCTCCACTCCCCCTTATAAGGAAGTTTCGTTCCCCTTACTCAACCCATGTGGGATTAGCCAGCCGCGCTGGAGTGGAATTCCTCCCCCACTGGGGAATCAGCGTCCCCGCTGATCACATGGATTCGGCCCCTGTCTCTGATACCATCTGTAACAGCCGGCCGTATTGGATATTGTCCGCTCTGCCCCACCGGGCTCACGGATTTGCTTTTGGTTACCCGGGTGAAAACTTCCCAGGGAGGTCACCCATCCCTGGATTGCTGCCACCTGAGCACGCTTAACTGTGGAGTTTTCATGTGCTCCACAGCCAACTAAGCCCAAAACGCGTCCAATAGAGAAGGTCTCCACTCCCCCTTATAAGGAAGTTTCGTTCCCCTTACTCAACCCATGTGGGATTAGCCAGCCGCGCTGGAGTGGAATTCACCCTAAAACCGTGACAAAATCGGACCAGCCTTCATTCGAGGGTCATGGTGGGTCGGTCATGAAGGATAGAGTTGATTTAGGTTTGAGTCACATGGTTTCACGTTGTGTGTGCATGGTTTTGAGGTACAAGATACATGCATGGATGAATGTGTGTATGCATGGGTTGATAGTAGGGTTCCAAATACACGCATGTGTGTGCATGGAGATGAACAAAGGATCTTAGGGTTTCTAATCATGTGAAACTAGTAAGCGGGAATCATGGGAAACAAAGTAGGGTTTACAATATGGCCTTAACCTTGGGAAGGTTAGGTGTTAAATATAAATGATAAGAACATCAAGTGGGCTCATCATAATCGGGAAGAGCATGAGAATTAAAAACAAAACAAAAATCCAAAGTCCTAGGGATATGGTGTGCTTACCCACACCTAATCCTCAAGAGTCCTAACAAGAACTTGTAACTAATTTGGATGATTTAATTGAATCGTCTAGGCTTAGTTTATCAAAGAAAGATCAAGAAATCGTTTAAAGAGCTATAAGCTAATAAATGGGCCCGAGAGTGGCCCAATGGGCTTAATCTAAGCCGTCACGTGTTAAATGTTCCTTTGTTTAAATAAATTGTATTTTTAATAAAAGATTTTTAAACTAATAACTTTATTAAATTACATTAAATAAAGTTTTTCTAAATAATTAACTTAGAATGAAATAATTTGAAACACGATTTAAGTAAAGACTTTAAATGATTAGCATGGGATTAGGGTTACTAACGGGTAATGAATTAGACTAAGTTAGATGAAGTCTTAGAAACACATTAGTAATCTAGGACACATAGTTGCACACCGAGACCAAACCCTAGATTTGGTGATTACCGTATATTCTTATCGTATGCGAATTCTTTTAAAACAACTCAGGAACTGAAGATACTTAGGCTACAACAACGAGCGCGCATTTTGTGGTAATTCAGTACAAAGCAGCACATGTGAGTTCATTGCCCCTTTTCTAAACATTTTTGTTTTAAAACGCGGGGCTGAGAAGCATGCGTAAACTGTTTTATTTAATCTGTTTATTTAAATGCTTTTATTTATTATATTTTTTTTTACATATATACATGCTTGTTGATACTCCTAGACTCCTGTCTAGGAAATTATTAAACTGATCAAATTATCAAATTAATTAAAGTACTCTTATGAGTAATACTTTAATCCTAAACTCTAAACAAACCCCTAGTCCATTCAGTTCAAATTCAATAATCTAAATTCAAAGTGAAATCATATGAACTAAAGCAAAAGATCATGTTAAAGAAACTTAACTCAGTGTGTGATCTGAGAACCAAGAATCATAATCAAGAATCAATTATCATTGTGAATCATGGAAATTCTAAAGATCAAGATCAAGAGACTCAAGGAATCAGAAATCATAAATGTGTGTGAATCATTGTAATAATGAAATCATTATAATCTAATGAAATCATTATAATCTAATGAAATCATTAATACTCAAGTCAAGGTGGATGTCAGTTGTATATGGAATCAAGACCACGTGTAACACACATATAAAGTCCCTTCAGGTATAGAAGACTCTTGTAGTCGGGCTATACGGGCAACAACGTGAACAATCATTGAAATCAATATCAAAGTCTAAGTGAATCAAGAGATCAAGAATCAAAGGATATCCTTAAAGTCCCCGCATGTACAGAAGACCTTTGGGTCAAGCTGTAAGGGCAAAACATTAAAGTCCCCGCATGTACAGAAGACCTTTGGGTCAGGCTGTATGGGCATCATGAAAATCCCGTCACGCCCAGGTATACTCCTTGTGAGTCATGCCTGGTATGGGTCACGTGTGAGAGGTTACAACTTGGACAACCACCAACAACTAGGTCTAATTGATTGAGTTAAATAAGGCCCAATCATCATGTCTTAGTTGCATTTAAATGTTTTATTTAATTATTTAATTAAATATTTGGCATTTTACTATTATCACTGACTTTTGGGAAATCATACATCTATAAGGAATTCAAGAGGATCAAAGGCAAATCAGATTTCAATATCATGATCTAAATCAGAAGTGTTGGGTAAAAATGCTTAATTATCATTAACAACAGTGTCATATGCATATTAGTATGTGGTGGGATGTTGGCTAGGGCTTGTCCCTTACATATGCCCTATATATAAGCATACCGATGTGGATATTACATGTGGAGTTAATGAGGTTAGGGTCTTTACCAAAGGAGGTTTTCAAATCATATTCAAATCATTCTCAAATCATTAACCTATATGAACTCACCAACCATGTGTTGACTTGATTTTTGCATGACTTCTCAGGTGACGAACAGGTCAGCTGAAGAGTTATCCCTTTTGGACTAGGACTTTCTATAGAAGACTTAGTATTTTGGACTTGCATACTTTTGAAGACATCATTATACAATTTATTTTGTATATCTTGTGTAAATACAAGATAGAAATTTATGATGTTGATGATAGATTTACATTGTTAAATTATAAACAATACTGATGTAATTTAACTTTGTAATTCTATTATATTTAGCATTTCTCATTTATATCATGTGCAATGTAAACAATCTGATCATCACGATTATCACTCACGATATCGCGCCCCGGGAACCTTCCGCCTGCCGGGACAACCGATCCTATCCCGCCGGCTCGGGGTGTGACACTCGACTAATTTTTTTTTACTTTTTTTAGATGCCCTATATTTACATCATTGTAACGAGCTTAAATATAACAAATTTATTTGAAAATTTTTTAAAAATGATAAATTACAGTGATGTAATTTACATTGACGTAATTTATCGTGTTGTAATTTACATTGACGTAAAATTCGGTTTCGGTTTTTTTCGGTTAATTTGGTTCCGGTTCGGTTTTTTCGGTTAATTTGGTTCCGGTTCGGTTTTTTCGGTTAATTCGGTTTCGGTTCGGTTTTTTTTGGCTTTTTGCTCATCCCTAATTTGTAACGAGCCTAAATACAACAAATTAGTTTGAATTTTTTTCGAACAATGATAAATTACATCACTATAATTATCATTGTTAGAGAAAAAAAATCAAAATAATGTGTTATATTATATCACTGTAATTTATCATTGTAATTATCATTGTTAGAGAAAAAATAAAATAATGTGTTATATTACATCACTGTAATTTATCATTGTTAGAAAAAAATTCAAAATAATATGTTATATTTTATGCTCGTTATATCGATGTTAATAATGGACAATGAGAAAAAAAATTAAAAAAACTAGTCAATATTATAACGGGAATTAAAGAGAAAATTACATCACTGTAAATAATGTGTTACGTCAACGTTAATTATGTCATTGTAAATTACTTCATTTTGTGTTACATTACTTCATTTTGTGTTACATTACTGTAATTTACCATTGTTACAAAAAATTTCTAATTAATTTGCTATCGTTAAGCTCGTTACAATGATGTAAATACATGACATCAAAAAAATAAAAAAAAAAACTAGTCGAGACTATAACGAAATTAAAGAGAAAAATGAGACGAGTATAATGATGCAATTTTTTTTAAAAAATAATATAGTATAAAAATGTTATGAATGTTTAAAAAAAAGGGGGTAAACTTTTCATAAATGACAAATGTCCTAAATGCCATTCATACTAAAAACAAAGAAATTGACACGTGGCACGATCCTATACACTTACATTTTTAAAATAACCATTGGATGATAGTTATGTAGTTGTAGCAAAAGATGAGGGTTATAAAAAATTACATCCCCTATATATATATATATAGGGGTTGGATCCACTAAGAACAAATTTTTGCCTAAGAAGAGTAAGAACCAATAGAAATTTAACACGTGTCATCATAAAACAGTAATACAGTACAAAAAGAAACAAAATCCAGTACAAAAAATCAAAAATCTAGTACAAAAAAAATCCAGTACAAAAAAATAAAATATAGTACAAAAAACAAAAATCTAATACAAAAAACCACAAAAATACCGTATAAACAAATATAGAACAAATCTAGTATAAAAAATAAGATTTTATATCTAAATTATGTGACACGTGTCAAATTCTTATTCGTTCTCACTCTTCTTAGGCAAAATGCTCTTCTTATTTGATCTTTCCCCTATATATATATATATATAGGATTGTGATCTAATTATAACCCCCCTTATGGCAATAACTCATTAACTCTAATTACCCAATCAAAATTAAACACATGGATTTATGTTATTAAATCTGATGAGGACATATTAGTAATTTGGTTTATGTACTAACTTACTCCCTCTTTTTTTATACATCCATAACTTTTTATACTATAATATTTTTTTATGAAAATTGCACCATTTTACTCGTCTTATTTTTCTCTTTAATTCCGTTATAGTCTTGACTAGGTTTTTTTATTTTTTTTTCGGATGTTCGTATTTACACCAATGTAAAAAGTATAAAAACAACAAATTATTTGCGACAAGTTGTAACGAATTTGGGTTACATTGTTCTAGAATAACAAATTATATACATTCTTAATAATATGATAATAAATATCATCTATGTTTCATGTTATATAATTTTAAATATAAAAATGTTCCTTTTATTGATTTTTTTTCTTAAAATTTTAATCTTAAGCATTAATTATAAATCTATTAACTTAAAAAAATATATTAAATATCCTTTATGCAAGTTGGATTAATCTTGATGAGTTAGAGTATTGGTCAAATGGATGAACGGATGAGATGATTTGGAGAATTTTCGTTAAATTAGTTACATGCATGTTTTCCTTATGTGTAGGGGATATCTCATCATCACGTAGAAGGTAGTGGTAGGCTAGGATGTTGCTTATTTAATGTAATTTTGGCGATGATTTAATGTAGATGTTAAAGTAGTGTACATAAACTTCCATTTAATTAATTAGGTGAGTTTTCTTGTGTCGGGTCTGAACTAACAATGCAACAAAGAGGTTTCATTAATTAGTAATTACTTAATTATTGATCAATAAGCTTTTCACAATTTGTAATAATTAATTACACATGTTGTCATGTCTTGAATTTGATTGAATCTGAAACATAGATGGCAATTGCAAGCCCTACCACAAGAAACACAACTGTAGAGACAGTACCATTACAACATGTTTTTAGCTTCATGACAAATGAAGGTCGCTTATAATACTTTTCTACAGTCTTAGGAGCATCTTCATGATCATCCTTCCCAACTGCTACTTGTTTCTTCTCAACGTTATTTGCTTGTTTTGGTTTAATGATATGATCAACAGCAGCAGTTTTAGATTCATCTTCAGGCTTTTGAACAACTGACTTGGGTTGCCTAACAAAGAGAATGCTTCCTTCGAATTTAGCGCTGATTTTGTTGAGATCACAGTTTACAGAAACAGGAAACTCCACACGAAATCTACTCCATGTGTTTTGATGGAGCTTTCGTTCCCCGCTAATGATCAAGTTTCTTGCTTTCAGTTGAACCCTGAGTTGTTCCTTTGCAAAACCTGTAGTCTCTCATATCATATTGACATGTACATATATATGCTTACGTATAATAACAAAGAAAAGAAAATAAACCAAACCAAACCAAACCAGGAAGATAGACGAGAAGGGTATCTGAATCATCTTCAGGCACCCACTCCATTGAAGGTTCGAAATCTTGATAAACTCGACCTTTTGATTCCATCTTTAACTTGATTATTAGGTAGATTGAATGAATTCCATCAACATCTTCTTGTATATATAACAATAAGCCAAGAGAATTAATTGGATGCATATATGGTTTGCATTTAGGGGAACCAAATTGCATGCGATGTTTTCTTGCCACATAAATATGCCTTCCTTCCTCTTTGATTGCTTTCCTCTTTTATTTTCCCAATTCTCTGATGAATCTTAGCTACTTTAATTTTCCTATAAACTTTTGTTTTATATATGCATACAACATTCACAATTAATCCTTGCATCAACTTAAAATTTAATATGGTCACAAGTACTTTATGCATACATGTCATGTACAACACACAAAATCATGTGAATCATAGAAAGCTAGCTAAAAAAAATACACCATGTGTAATATGGGTGAGGGTATAATGATTTATATATAAAATCACACCGTAGTTTGGTATATAAAATCATGGATTCACTACAAGGAAAGTCACCAATAGCGACGACAAAAGTCGTGTTAAAATTATATGTCTAATGTCAAATTTATGTGTAAACATGTTTGTTAAGTTGGTTAATTGCTAACTTAGTTTGTTTTCTATATGGTTGTTATTTTTTACAGGTTAAGGGACCTAATGTGTAAAGATTGGAAATGTATAGCTGAGTTGAACAGGTCTCAAAGTCTAAGGGGTTTGTTTGAAGTTTCTGGAGTATATAAGCTAAAGTTCAGCTTAGGGTTTCTTCCAGTGAGTATTTTTCATTTGTACACATCTGTGTGCGATTATCTCTCTTTCGTCTTCTTCTTTAATCGTCTGTAGGTTAGAGAGATTATGTTGTATTTCATCTTTGTATGTTCATGATATGATCTTGATGTACAAGATCTTATTGTATGTCTCGTAGTCTACAGTGTAGATTTAGGAGTTGTGTGTTGATGTAGAAGATCTTCATCAGGTCTTCAGATCTGGTTAATCAGATTCGTTTCTTTAGGGTTTTGAGTCGTTGTTCTTAGATCGAGTTGTAATATAGTAGGATCTTGTTTTTGTTGCAACTCTTTGTTTTTTGGTATTGATTAATCACAGATTCATGTGAATCTGTAAGTTGGTAAACGGTCTGATCCATTTTACAAGTCGCTATAGAGTTTTCTCAGAACCGCCAATATTTCGGTCAAACGCGCCCTTTTCATCATGAGCTATAGCGACGACAGGTGGTCGCTGTAGCTTAAAAAGTCTGAAAAAGTGCTTTTGAGCTATAGCGACGACATGTCGTCGCTACAGTCTTTGTCCCATTAGTTACCTTTTCTTGTAGTGATTAACATTTTAATTCACACATAATTACGCACCAAGATATATAAAATCATACACCGCTGTTTTACACACACATGATCACGCTCTAAGTAGATAACTATGGACTAAATCAAAAAGATAAGTTAATGATTTACAATGTTTTTCTTACATGTTGTTTTAGAAAAAAAGAATAGGTGGTTCCAGTAGGATGCAAAAATCTTTATATGCAACATGATCAGTCGGGCAAGCTGTCTTGGGATGGCGATTAATTCTAGAAAACCATAAAAAATGTTCCTATCTCTGATTTAGTTTTACTGTTTGTTTTTTGCCCGTAAAATATTATTTTTCTATTGTTAACTTTTTGTTTTAATTTATTTGTTTATTTGCTTACTTAGGTTAGGGACACTAGACGATCAAAATGTAAACTTCTATATAAATTATGAGTCGCATACATACATACATACATACGTGTGTGTGTAACATACTTTTGTCATCATATCGGATGATAACTTTACATATTGAATTATTAGTTTTCATACACACACACACATGGGTGTCTTGATACATAAAGCTTATAATTAAAACAACTGTTTAGGCTTCAATTTCTTAGTGTCATATCTTCAAGTTTATTTTGTTTATGTTTCATACAATTGGGCTTAAATTGTAGGTTTATTTTGTTTAAAAAACAAACAAAATGAGAAGAATGCTGAAAAGAAACAAGGTATATTAATTATTCTCACTATTCCCGCAATCATGCTTAAATAAATCGACAAATTAGGTTTTTGTGTGTGCGCATTCAATTTCGAGTTTTGATTATTGTTTAACTGATTATGGTTTGTGTTTGAATGTATGTTTCGGTTAAATGTTAAGAACTTTAATGATATCGTTAAATGAAATTGACCATGTGGTTTTGATCGAATTCAAGTTAGAAACGCATTACTGTTTCTAGATTGAATTTAAAAACTCACTAGAATCGATTTTGAGATCAAATTGGAACTAATGGGGTTCGAACTCATAGTAAGATGACTTCTGATCGAATTTTAGATATTGGCAATGGCAACAATAATCCTCCAAGATTCCGGTTATCTCATTTTTTTAAAGTTTATTAAAAACTAAAATCAAGTTTCCATGATTACAAGATGGTCCCTCTAGTTTATTTTGCTTAAACTTGTATACTTGATATATTTATAAAACTTTTTTGATTTTAAATAGTTTCTTGTATAAACCTTTAAAATGCTTCATTAATTTATATTTAAACCAATTAAAATTTATTAACATATCTAATAGGTATATATATTTTTTATACCTATTGATATACATATGTATAACCAAATTTTATTAGAGTCTTTTAAAATGCTTTATTAATTTGTAATTAATTTATTTTCAATTAAATCCTAAAAAAATTTATATTTATGTATTATAATAAAGCAAGGTTTGCTTCATTCACATGTCAATCAATGGAGCCACTTTTATCTTCAAATTCCTGCTCAACTAATTTCACAGTTTTTTTAAACGCGGGTCATAGGTGAGTAGGTGAGTCATGGAGCAATAAGATGATTTCTCAACCCGGGTGTAAAACAATCTTTTTCACCCCATTTGCGTCACTTATTCTTCTTCCACTGTAACCCTATATTGCTTACTCCATGAGTGTACATCTGCAATATTGTTAGGTGATGTCTCTTAGTCAGGTAAGTTTGGTCCATCTTTCAGTGTCGGCAAGGAATCTTTGTGATAGCAACAAGTCCAGCAGTGAAAGTGTTGGTTTTCTTAAGAGATAGAGAGATAGATAGAGAGAGTAGAGAGAGAGAGAGGAAGATAAGAGAGATGTTTGGTTGGTGGTTGCCAAAAAAAATGGTATTAGTTGACCGAAAATAGAGATTACAATGATAAAGAGACTGTAAACGTGGTTGCGTTATTGAGAGGGTGGTGATTCGATGGCAATGTGTCTTTGTGGAGTTATTGAAGTATTGAGACATAGAGTGGAAAAGTGATGGTGATGTTTGAGAGAATGGTGATTCGATTCAATGGTGATGTGGCTTTGTGGTGTTATTGGGAGTTTTTATATGTTTATTTTATATATTTAACCACGTTATTGTCGTACCAATACTAATGATAATCTTTTGTACAAATACTAACGATCGTAAGCGACTATTCATTTACATGTTGGTAATGATTCGAGTTGATCCACATACCGAAATATATTTTTTCTCAGAAACGAGTTGGTTCTATTATAATACATTTTCAATTGCTCAATGTTTCAACATAAATTTGTTATGACAGAGTTAGGTCAAACATAATACAACTTCATTTGACATTATAATTCGAGTTAACATAAGTTTTGATACTATCGTAATGCGTGGTGGGTATAATTATTCTTTACATTTAACCATTTGTATTTGTTTCAACATGTATTTATGCTTTTTCTTAATCACAAATAAACTAATTTATTTTGGTGAATTTATTAATTAACTAGTTTTTTACAATTTTATGATTTTGTTTCTTTTTATCATTTAGCTAAGTAGTTTTTTTTTCTTAAAGGATTAATGTTTTTTTTGCTAACTTTATTTTCTTATTTAAGTTTGTTTGTTTTTTTTTTGTTTCTTTTGATATGCTAATACTATTCCTTTTGTTAGATCAATTTTTTTTTTTGTTATAGTTTCTTAATCTTACGCATATGCTAACATTTGTTTTGAACCATCCTTTTGCTTTCGTATATACATCCTGGCTACGCACTTCTCTTTTTCAGTATGTTATGCAAAATTAGCACGAGTAGCTAGGCATTTTGTTTTTTTTTTTTTTTTTTTTTTATTTTTACTTTTACAATGATGAATATGTATTTATATTAAAAACCATTACCAGTTCACTGATCATGGGTTTAATAATTTTCTGACGGGACTGGACTGGACTCTGGGGACTATAAACCACAATTCCTTTGCAAACAGGCCGGCCCATCTGTTGCCCAAGGTTTTTACGAAGTCGAATTAGAATGATCCTCTGGTCTGGTCTGGTCTGGCTAAAGGCTCGGCAGGTGCTTCATACGTCGCTTGCTTGCGCGCCAACCCAAAGCCATTGTCCTTCAACAAGTTACGCCATCAAAACCTGTGTT
Organism: Mikania micrantha; assembly: GCA_009363875.1. NCBI lineage: Eukaryota > Viridiplantae > Streptophyta > Magnoliopsida > Asterales > Asteraceae > Mikania > Mikania micrantha. The sequence continues at coordinate 86,233,241 of CM018681.1, read as the reverse complement.
CAGCGAAGGACATCGACAATCTTTCATGGCTTTAATCCGTCGTCTTGCTCCAGCAATTCAGGCCTGCCGTACAATCGCATTTCGCAAAACCCTAACCTCTTCTCCGCTCCATCTCTCTAATTACTGTAAGTCCATGTAAACATCATCTATATCTACTTTAATATGGTCTGTCTTTTCTATGGCGATTCACTTGATCAATTTCACTCAAGTCCTTTATTCCAGAGTTTTGATGATTGACTGCGTCGTTTAACATCATCTGTTTGTATTTTTGATCTTCTGCTGGTTAAATCTTATCAGCCAGCTTCATATCATGTACATAATTCACAGCGTCAAATTAAAGTTTATCTATATAGGTTGTGTTTTCTTTTTGGGGTTTCTGGAGATTTAATTGCTGTTTGTGTGGCTGCAAAAGTTAAATTTATATATGTATATCAATTTTCTTTTCTTATGGTGACGTCCTTGTCATTATCAAATAACCGAACTTCTGTGAGCCACTGAGGCTGTCTTCTCACATGCTCAGTATTAGCCATTGCAGGTACTTTTAAGCACAACAGCTACCCTTATCATGGTAAGTCATGGGGTTCAACAAATTTTAATGGAGTAAATATTCTACCTGCTATGCTAGCTGGGTTACTTGGCATTAGCCTAGTAGAGGTAGCCTATGCGGATGCACCTGAGGTTTGTGTTTTATGGATTTTTCTTTTTTTGGCAGAGATAGCGACATCCTGCCTAGGCTATCTGCTGTGTTTTATATATGTTAAAATTTGTAGTACACAGCTCTAAATTCTGTTAATAAGATTTGCTTTTGTACAGGCTGAGGGTAAAACACCTTTGCCACCTGAATCACCTTCAACACATGTTGATATGGAGGCTATTGCCAAAAAAGAAAGAGTTCGATTAGAAAATTTGCTTAAAACCAAAGGAATGCAGTATGGTTCTTATCCTCGGTTTACAGTTGCCGTGAAGGGCCAGAAGGTTGTTCAGTTGCTTTCTATCCCTAATAAACCATAGTGAACTTGCATATCCTTATTCACTAACTTGATCGGTATTATTATGTCATGTTTCTGAAATATTATCCGGATATGGAGGTTCTGTGTTATGGGTAGTTATAGAAAGCCATTTTTTGTGTTGATGATATGTTTTTATTATTCTCGGTAGTGCTATTATATGCAACTTATTTGATCTTACATTGTAGGTAACAATCAAGTTCCAAATTCCTCCTACATGTGAAATTGCACTTTTGATTTCAAACATTGTTGCACATCTTGGTGTCAAAGTTGAGGAGCGAGCTACAGGTTCAGACATGAATTTGCGTGCTTGGGATAGGTAAGTTCAAAAGGCATTATTTGAATCTGCACTTCATTAGATTTCTTTGGGAGGTCTTTGAATGCCTCCCAATATGTCATCATGGCTGAACTTCAATTTGTAAATTTTGTTATAAGTCGTGCCCGCTACTTTATACTTATGATCGCCTGTCATGTTCAACCCCAGTGGCGTTGCCTGGCAGTTAACACTCAACCGTCCAGTGATGCAGAAGGATGGTTTCAAGGATAACAGCAGTTCTGATGCAAATATAAATGATGGAGATCTTTGCATTTTGATGTTCCGATCACTCATTAGTTCTGATAAACCAGTTATCTCCAATCCCTTTAAACTTCTTACTTCTTTTCTATTTCTAATTTATTTGCTCCTTTTTGATTCCATAATGATCTTGATATATATGTGTGTGGATTCCTGGTGATTAAACGAGTATGAAAAGGAATCTTTTATATCCTCATTGCTAGTTCCAAAAAGTTTATAGTGTGTTTATTACTAACAATAGCTACTTGGGTCGAAAATTGAAGCCAAAAGAGTTTGATGATCTTTAATTAATTTCGAAATGAATTATGTATAAACTTAGACGGTGTCAGTTGAACACAACTGGGTGGGCCTCTACAATCTATCTGTGTTTCTCAAACACTCATACCCTACCCTTCTTTTTCCTCTTTTATGTCACAAAAATTATTCAGTATGTTTTTGGGAATACTACATAAATTCTGTCTTTAATGTTTCCTGGCTTTGTAAATATCTGAAGAATACTGCCATGGGTCCATGCTCCCAGTAGCAACATAGCAGGAGCAATAATTTCTCAAGGACAGTGATTTCATTATCAAAGCCACATCTAAATCTGATTTTGTCTCTGATATCTGTCGACTGCCAACATATTAGTATCTCTTTTAAACTTGTGTAGGAAATGGAGTTCATAAAGCAAGGGAGCTTTACTGCTGAGGAGCTTGTTGCTATAGTATCTGTGTTAAAATTAGCAGGAGTGGAACATAATAGGATTTTGGATAGGAGAGGCGATACTGCACGTAACCTGTCAATGGATAAGTCAGTTGCTAGTCTAGAGGGCATGGGGGTGAAGATCTATGGTTTTAAGGAGCCTAATTTAGAGTACCCAAAGTCGGAGATTTCATGGGAAAACATTGCTGGATATAATCAGCAGAAAAGGTATGGATTATGGAACTTACTAAAAGGGTGTAGTAATATAGCAAGAATCATGCAGCTTTCAACTTTTCTTTCCTGTAAAGGTATGGATTGTTGACATATGTTTCCAATTTTTGCTTGTTTATATGTAGAGATATTGAAGACACGATACTGCTAGCTCTGCAGAGCCCTGAGGTATACGATGAAATTGCTCGTGGAACCCGGTGCAAATTTGAGACAAATAGACCCCGGGCAGTACTGTTTGAAGGCCCACCAGGTTTTTCTCTGGACTTTAGCATGCTTTTGAATACTTTTTGGATGTATGTAACTTTGCTATATGTGAATTTTTTTACATAGAAGATGACAAGTTTATATTACAAGCAAACTCCTTGTATAGAAGATATGCTAGCTGTCTAAATCCATTGAGAATGTAGCAACTGTTCATTCAACTGTAATACAATTATCCTGTCATTTAACTCTATGTATTATCTAGCAACTTGCTAATAATATTTGAAATAAAATTATGTTGGCTGTTCAAAAAATTTTTTTTAACTCTATGTTCTTGAATCATAGTAGAAGATTTAATAATGTATTACTTTGTTGAATTATTTCTGACTTGCTCTGTCTTTTAGTTAATAATTGCTGGTTTAAGGTAATTTTCCAATATGAATGTTTCTAGATACGGATTGGATTGCTTTACTTTGGTTTTTAAATTAATGTACTGTTTTACATAAGCATATTTTAAAAGTGCCGGTTATATATGTTTTGGTTTCTATTCACTTGTGATTATCCCTAAAAAGACCAATTCTACAAATTTGTTATGTCTCCTCTATAGGTAAGCTCTATATTTGATCGTTCTATGTTTTGCGTGTCTTTGAAATGCCCTATTTTATGATGTTGTTGGACTAATCTTGTAATTATTAAATAGTCAAGGGGTTAAAGCAGAAAGTTTAGTTTTAATTGTTTTAAATTTATTTAATTCAGTTTTTAAAGTTTAAAGATTAGATTAGTTTTTGTTTGGATTAGGATTGTTTTTGGTTGGCATGTTTTTAGGGATAGAACTTTGACTTTTTGAGGTTGTTTTTCTTATAAATAGGGGTTAAGGTTTTAGGGTTAATTGTACCTCATATTTTGATTAAATAAAAGTTCTGTGTTTCTGAGTTTACATTCTGAGTTTGAGGATACCAGGCTTCAGATGTCCTCAACCTCAAGCTTGTTGAGATCTTCCATTTCACTGAATGTGGAATAAAACTCAAGTTAATAACTTTAATATCTAATCTCAGCTTGCACCAAAGGTATTTGTGTATCTTGATTTAAGTTGCCTCAACTAAAAACCTAAAACCAATATGTTTGTGTTTCACTTGTTGTCTTGCTTTAATTATCAGGTACTGGGAAGACATCATGTGCTCGTGTTATAGCTAATCAAGCGGTAATTTGTTTTTCGTTGCCATCAAGTATCCCTTTCTGACTTTTGTCATTGCTAAACAATCTTATGTTTGTTGGCCTCTGTTTTTACTCCTAAGTTAATGCAGTTCTCTCTATGTAATTCTATGCCATTAGTATTTGAAGTAAATGGGCGACGTATGTAGTTCTTGCAATGTTGTTCATGTCCTTTTGTTTTGTGAGAATGGATGTTTTTTTTTCACAGAAGATGTCTTAACACATCTTGAATAGGGATTTTCAACGTTCAAACCAGACTTCTAAATAACTAAAATTCGAATTAAACCAAATAAAAAGGTGGTGTAGTGGTTAAGGAAGTTCAATTCCCACTTAGAGCGATTTTCCTTGGAGGCTAGCGACCGGTTGCTTGTGGCTGCGCTTTATCTATTCCTCCCGGTTAGTCGGGTATTGGGGGTACCCGGGGGTTTACCATGTAATTGAGTTCCCACGGTCATAAAAAAAATCGAATCGAACCAAATTTGAATTTGTTTCAGTTTAGAGATGATACCTAATTCTAATTTCGGATTTCAATGTGAGTTACGAATTTGTGATTTATAAAACCTAATTATGATTTTATATATATATTATTTCTTATATATGTTTATATACATATATTCTCATTTGAATTATTATTTGGTTTATTAAATTCAAATTGGTATGACTTTCTAGTACATATTTGAATTTTTTTTGGTTTTTCGTATGTGAATTTCCTTTAAAAATAATTCAAGTTCGAGGAAACCAAACGGATTTAGTGAATTCTAACCAATTCGAATTTAAATTGGGTATATATGTTTAAGTTTAGTTTTGGATCAAGTTCAACAGAAAGATACCTGCATGTTTCTTGTAGAGATGGTGATGCGTTGTTTATATCAATTATCATATACATATATATGAACAGAATGATTTTCTGATGGTTTACATATATGTTTTCCTGTGCAAGAATGACCGCATTTTTTTGATTTTAGGTGCCCTGTGATTCTCTGTATATACATATATGAACAGGATGATTTTAGCCTAGTCGGCCCTTAACTGATTAATTTTAGCCTAGTCGGTCGAAAAATCGCTAGGCGGTCAAAGTCGGTCAAAATCGGACCTAATCGGTCAAAATCGGCTCTAATCGGGATAATCGGACTAGTCGGGATGAAGTGGAAGATGAAGAAATTAGGTCAAAATCGTGTACAGGCAGTCGAAGATGACGAAATTAGGTCAAAATCGGCTCTAGTCGGGATGATTTGTGTACCTAATTAAAGAAATTCGAACATGAAGAGACGATTTGCGATTGAACTTCGGCCTCTTCTGACTTCCGATTCCCTCTGGCCGATGTCAGAGTTCGATGAAGGAGACGATATGTGTACCTGATGGAAGTCTGGCCGATGATTCGATGAAGGAGACGCTTTTCTTTATTATTGGGTTTTAACAAATGGGCTGGGTTTTAACAAATGGGTTTTTTAAAAGATACAAATAAATAAAATAGATATTAATTAGCATATAAATTATCAATTAAATGGTTAAAATCTTTAAATATTTGAAAATTTATGTATAAAATTTTGTATATATGTATATAATTTTGAAAATACATATAAAATTCTAATCCGATTAATCCCGATTGATCGCTAGTCCCTACCTCACCGCCCAACCAGCGCCTAGCGATTTTTACAACACTGGCAAGAATGACCGCATTTTTTTGATTTTAGGTGCCCTGTGATTCTTATCTCTGTATAGTCGCAGAATGATGTGTTGCATGTTTGGTATCGTTAGTAGCAATAGGAGCTAATGTTCTTTTGTTGGATGTTTGGTGCAAAGATGATTTTAAATCTACCTGTGTATCTGTATCCTGTTGTACTTTGAAACAATGCATTTGCACTTTTAGTTTTATAAGATCATTTGTTATATAATTAAAATGAAATGGCTTATTTGAAGAAGGATATTGTTCTAACTTGCAGGGTACCCCATTGTTATATGTACCATTGGAGGTGATTATGTCAAAATATTTTGGTGAAAGTGAAAGGTTGTTGGGAAAAGTGTTTACACTAGCCAATGAAATTCCCAATGGTGCAATCATATTCCTAGATGAGGTATTGATGCAAATAAAGTCACTGCTTATGAATGTTCATTCTGGTTCTCTTGTGAAGGAATGTTAGGTTTCAACCTTATCTGACTGTGAAACAGGTTGATTCCTTTGCAACTACTCGTGATAGTGAAACTCATGAAGCTACCCGTAGAATCTTGTCAGTCATATTACGTCAGGTAACATTTCTTTCCCTTATGGGTTGACTCTTGAGTTTATAAATAGCATAGACGGTATTTTAATTGGTCAACCCATTATATATGCTTATGTTTATTCTTGCATTGCAGATTGATGGGTTTGAGCAGGACAAAAAAGTAGTTGTCATAGCTGCAACTAATAGAAAACAAGATCTTGATCCTGCTTTATTAAGGTGCACATTTGCTTTGTTTTCAGACATAATTTTTTGTATTCAAAGAAGCATTTATCTAATATGTTGTCAACTTTCTTTCAGCCGGTTTGATTCTATGATCACTTTTGGTCTACCTGATCAGCAAACTCGTCAGGAGATAGCAGCTCAATATGCAAAGCACTTGGCAAAGAGCGAGCTAGCTGAATTTGCTGCGGCCGCTGAAGAGTAAGTAACTCTTCCTTGTATCTTCATCAATATTTCTTATTTTTCTTTGCAAGCTACTCATGCTTTAGTTTTTAAGCCAATAAATTACTTGTATATGTTGATAACTTGATATCCCAATTCCCACAATAGATCAAAAAAGTAGCCGTCTTTATTTTCTTTTAGAAAATGACTCATGTAGATAATAAATTTGGAAGGGCTTCATTTGTCACAAATATAGGAAGTGAACACCTGTTTATCAAAAACACAATAAACTAGCTGTGCTTACTAATCATTGTTGATGTTTGATTGTATTTGTAGTAATGTCTGTCATCCAAGTTTAGAGTAACGTTTTAGTTGAAGTTATTGTTTTTGTTGTTTGTGTGTGTGTGTGTATACACAATTCAGAATGTCTGGACGGGATATTAGAGATGTGTGCCAACAAGCAGAGAGACGTTGGGCATCAAAGGTAACCAGTAGAGTATGTTGTGGGATGCGTGATTATTGCAACTAATTTGATGTTGTGTGGTTTTCCAATAGGTTATACGCGGCCAAGTACAGAAAGACGAAGATGGTGCTTCTCTTCCACCACTCCAGGAATACATGGAGAGCACTTCAGAACGACGTAAGGTTCTACTTGCTGCCTCTGCAACCCAGAAACATGACCATAACTCTCCCCCCAAGTATGACTTCCTCTAAAACCATTTCTTCATCTTAGCCTGTCTGGCTGGCTATACGTATGTAAATAACATCAAGTCATATCGTTTATTGAATAACACATAATATTTTATATGCTGCATTTCTGGAAGAATATTTGAATATTTATCAGAGCCTTGGGTTGGGTTTCGTAAGCTTAATAATGTTGCTTCTTTATTGCATCACTTTACAAAATTTTATCTATAACTAATCCGATCAGATATCCTTAATAAACTTAAAAGGCTTCGGTTTAGCTATGACTTAATCAGCTTATTTGTATTAAAACCGTAATATTAATGGATGTTAACAAAAATGGATGAGATGTTAAAGGAGGTTTCACCTTTCAACGGACACATCTGGCATGCAAACAAGGTAAGCTGCAAGTGCTACTGAACTGAGCTAGTCTCTTCCTCAGGGTCTTCATCATCTCTAGCTCTGCCACATGTGTCACCCTCTGCAAAATCTTGTAAACTAATTTTTTTTATGAATGTAGACAAACGCAAGAATTGAACAAAGAACGCCAAATCTACCATGGCTGGCCTCGTCAAAATGTAAATTAGTCATTAGCATACCTTTGCTCCAACCAATCATTTGGAAATCTTGGAACATAGAAAACAACACCAATTGTATTCTTTAAAATGATTCAAATCATTGGCAAGTAAAAGCTTAATAGTATAAATGGTCTAATCTAGTCATTCAAACCAAAGAATATAATGAGGTGGGCTTATTTATAAATACAACCCCTAAAACTAGGACCTTAATGTCAGATGTGGTAGATGAACCAAGATGACCTTCTCTTCTTCGAATGCGATGAAAAGGAAGATAAGCAGTCGTGAGATAGAAAGGTGAGACCCCACTGGGAGAAACTAGATGTAATGAATACATGTAGCATCCTAAAACATGGCCGCAAACTTGAGACGTGACAAGTGAATTAAAAGGTAGCTATGTGTTACCCATTTGCACCATACTTAAAAATAGGCACCACAGTTGGTAATGCAACCAACTTGTACCATTGCATAAGGAAATACATAGCACTATTTATGTTTGTTCATATTTGTAAATTATTAAATGCGTAATATGACTTGGATAACACTTCTCATAATAAGAAATACGTTTAACATTTGTATTATCTATTTGTATAACTTAAATATTTGAAAATAAATTATATATCACAAGATTTAAGCCATATAAGAAGAAATTTGGATAAAAGTCATCAAACAAGATGTTGCACCACCTAAATATACATTAGTTCAATGAATATGCTTCTACTTTATGGCTATGTATGTGTGCTCATCGAGAGTTTAAAAAATTGTGTTTTGCATTTAAAGTGTACAAAGTGTGCGGACAATTATTACGCAATAACAAGAAACACTTGTTTTATCATGCACAAATGGAATTACCACGTATGGTGGGATTATCAAGCGTAAGGATTATGCATGATAATTTCACATAGGCTTCATATACTTCACACACAATTTAGTCTTTGTATAATAACCGACCCTAATACACACACACACACACACATGGGCAATAAAAAAATCTCTTTTGTCTAAGAAGGATAAACAATATTTCTAAAACCCCGGAACTGGCTCAAACGAACCACGAATGAACTTATTCCGATGATGTTGGAATCGTATCATCGAACTCTACAATATTAGCTTAAAGTTTTAGCTTTAACGTTTAACAATAAAGTTTAGATTTTAAGCTTGGTTTTTAACTTTTAGGTTTTATCATTAGGCTTTAAGGTTTGATTTTAAAGTTTATGTTTTAGTATCATGGTTTATGGTTTGGGATTTAACGTTTGGGGTTTAGGGTCTGACAAGCTGGTTCCAATGACACAGAAATGAGTTCATTCGAAGTTTGTTTAGATTGTTTTCAAGTTTTTAAAAATCATTTATAGCTTTCTTGGGCAAATAGACTTTTAGGGGAACCTCCCCACGTAAGTACGTACGTATGTAGTATGTATGTATGTATGTATTACCCGGGATAAAGCTAACACAATAAATCAAAAATCATCTAATATTATTATTAACTAAAATTTAATTATTTTAGTAGGTTTTAATATTTTAATAATTTTCGGTGAAAATCATGTCTAAATAATAATGACCCAGTACGAGATTTAACCACAATTGTCACACTTTGACTGACGGCGAAATACGTTAGAGCGCAAGTTTGATTGTCATTAGCTTATAGTGCTATTATAACGTTTCAATATTTAATACATCATTATTAAAATACAACCAAACATTCATTTAAACTCAACAAATCCGTTAAAATGATCCAAAAACTTCAAACAATTACAATGAAATACAAACATTGTTTTAGAGATTTAAATATGTAAACTAAACTCTAGCATAAGTCTTTAACATCTTTACCTAGCATGTTACACATGTAAAATAAGTTTCTGTCAACTATTTGCATAGTTGGTGAGCACATATACAAGTAGGGATGGCAAAAAAAACTGCGTCCGACGGGTTTGCCCGAAACCCGCTACATATGGGACGTTTATTCCCAAACCCGATGGGTATTGGGCCGGGTATGGGATTAATTTTTCAAATTCTCACGGGTATGGGATGGGCTTGGGATTTGTTCATATACCCGTTTACCCGGCCCGATTACCCGATTATATACATATTTACCCGTCCCATGTACCCGATTATAAATACTCATTTATATACATTTGAATTAGATAGAATTTGTTTCTTTTTTATTCTTTTTGAACTTTAGAAATTGTTCTTATAATTTGTTTCTTTTTTATCTTTGTTTTTTTTATGGCAACTGCAATATTTTTTTTGAACCATTTTATTGATTGCTATTTTTTGGTTTATCTTGAACGATGGTAATCAACTTATGACATTTTGAAATTTCATGCTATTTGATATATTAATAGTTTGTTCTTGTCATGTTTAACATATAGTTTTTGGTTATAAAAAAATAAATTTATTATTAGTTACCTAATACCCGAAGTGTTTTAAGCCAGTTATTCTCAACAAGTATATTTAGCTAAACCCACCGGGACACCCGAAACCCGCCGGGATACCCGATACCCGATGGGTAAATACCCGATGGGTTTTGGGACGGGTATGGTACATACTTTTATAAACGAGTATGGGACTGGGATTACTCAAACTCGTCCCAAACCCGGCCCATTGCCATCCCTATATACAAGGTTTAATAATACATAGGAAAAGATGCAAATTCAAAGTCTAAAAGCCTTGATATAAAGCATATGTTCTTACAAGTTCTTAAAGGATCATGTATATCATAAGAAATCAAATAAATCATTAATAGCCATACAAGACATACAAGAAGTATCCATAGTACTCAATAATGTCCTCAAACAAATGTCAAACATACTTGTAAATCGAGGCTTTCAAGACCAAGATTAAGCATGTAATCCACAATTTTGTAATGTGCAAAATTTCACCTTTTTAACACAAAGACCTAAATCAATACAAAGAAGTCATTTAACCATTCTTAGTCCACTTTCGTATCGAATATGCATACAAAGAATTCAAGCACACAAGATCTTTCAACATGTAATAGCATACAACTAAAGTCAATATTTAAAGACTAAGTCATTGCATCATTAATGTTTTAACTATAAGAATAAGATGATTTGTATAGGACATGTACAACATCCCTAAAACATTACAAAATGTAAATAAGGAAGCATAAATTTACTCGTCTGGATTGCTTAGGTAATCCAAAAGATACTTGACTGCATGTACGAGTCAAATGTTAAATGTCATCTAAGAGTCTCTAGGAATAGCTATGCAAGTTTTAGCATCCCCAAAGCTCAAGTGTAATGCCTTATTTCTATGTCGTCTATGGGTTTCCTAATACTAACATGTTTAAAATCTAAAGAATTATTGCCTTTAACTTGAATGCTAATTTTGAAAATATTTACTTATTATTTAAATAAATATTTCTATGGTTGTATAAATAAATGATAAGGATATATTATTAGTGTAATATATAATCTATATTTATTTATTTTAAAATGTATTGTATTTATTGATTTTAGAAAACTAGAATTAATAAGGATTATTATAAGATTTATATGCCAATTAATAGATAATAATATTTCATTTAATTAAATTTAAATAAATATTTAGAATAATTTTTAGAGAAAGGTATTCCATAATTTGTTAATATGAGAAAAAAACTTAATTTATAAAAGTATTTGAAATTATCAAAATTTGTGGTTTTTTTAAGTAAAATAATTTATTATTTTTTTAATAAATGAATTTATGTTGTTAATAAAATTAAGAACATTAAATTTTTTTATTTTTCTAAATTTATGAAATTTATCTAGATGTTATGTAATAATAAATTGATGTTATAACACATTAGTTTGATTTAACAATAGTACTTATTTAAAATACATTCCATAACATTCAAGAATTCTAAATCATGTGTGTTATATTTTTCCGAATTTATAAATATATTTTTATTTTCTGAAATCCTTAAAACTTTTTAAATAGTGTATATATAATTTAAAAACCACTTTTATTTGTGAAAACCTGAAAAACCTCATGTAAAACATACATAACAAAATTAAAATTTTATTTTTGTAAAACACACGTAAAAACGTAAAAAAATTATATCAGATCTGACGCAGTGTTACGCATAAAATTTTATAAAATATATATTTTTAAATATTTCTTCAGCGCTTTTTTGATTTTTTTTATAAAAATGTGCCCAATAATGTTACAAACCTGTAAAAAAAATTTCAAAAAAAAAAAAAACCTTTGTTTTATATGAGTTTTCAAGGTTTTCTCACTAAAATAAGGTTTTCATTTTATTAATCCCCTATATATATATTAATGGTAATTTTTTATATAAATCTTAACATGGTTTATTTTACTCTTATTTATTTATGACATAATCGTAGTTGGATTTATTATGCATGTATTATAAATATATATATATATATATATATATATATATATATATAGGGGAAGGTTCCATTGTTAACCCTCCCTTATAGCGTTAACCGCTTAACCCTAGCGTTTTTTGCCCGAATCTTAAATTTTTTTTTTTCATGGTTTTTATTTTGCAAAAATAAGGGGGGTTTCTTTTTTGTGTTTTTGCTAATTCATCACCGTTTAGAAGTTATTGTAAGTGTAAGTTACTTACACTTACTTACAAAACCGTATCTGATGCAGTAAATGTAAGTAAGTGTAAGTAACTTACACTTACAATAACTTCTAAACGGTGATGAATTAGCAAAAACACAAAAAAGAAACCCCCCCTATTTTTACATAATAAAAACCATGAAAAAAAAAATTTTAAGATTCGGGCAAAAAACGCTAGGGTTAAGCGGTTAACGCTATAAGAAAGGGTTAACATTTGAACCTCTCCCTATATATATATATATATATATATATATGGACTGGAATTTTTAATAACCCACTAAATGTGTACTAACCCAAATAACTTTGACAAGATGAAGTCAAATCTTGGACTTTTTTAACATCATTGTAACACATTTAAAACACTATGTTCTTTTATAAGTTTGTGTAAATTTATCACCGTTTAAGAAATAACATCGTGGTAAGTTTTGGGCAAAAAACACTTACAGTACTATAAGTCAAAAACTTACGACGATGTTATCTCTTAAACAGTGATGAAGTTACACAAAATCATAAAAGAACACAGTATTCTAAATGTGTTACAATGATGTTCAAAAATAAATCCAAGATTTGGCTTCATCTTGCCAAATTTATTTGGGTTAGTACACATTTAGTGGGTTATTAAAAATTCCAAGCCCTATATATATATATATAGGAAGGTTCATGAGAAAACTCATCATTTTTCTGAAACCAAGAAAACTCATACTAACTAATAAATTTTAAAAAAAAATTCATAATTTTTTATTATAAGGATAGAAATGTTATAATAAACAAAATTTAGTTGAAAAAAATATGTAGATCACGAAGTTACATGTATGTAATTAAAAAAGTTTCGTATGTAACTTTTAAAGTTACATATATGTAATCAGTATGTTATACATACTTATTACATATATGTAATAACTTAAAATACATATTTTTTTCTATTTTTTTTTACATTTCTTATCTTATAATAAAAGGAAATAAAAATGAAAAATGAAAAAAAAAACTTAATTGGTAATGATTGTGATTAGTTTTCTTAGTTTTCTCTTAAATGATGGTTTTTTTAGGAACTCTCCCCTATGTGTGTGTATAAGATGAAGAATCAATTGTGAGTGTGTGTGTGTGTATATTTGCTAGATTATATTTTACATGTATGTGTGCATGTGTACGCATACGTACATACATATATGCATGCATACATACATACACATATGTGTGTGTTTGTGAATAGTATGTGTATCCATGGTTAAGGTTATGGTTTAGTTTCATCATCTTTTTCAATGTACAATTTACTATTGCTCAAAACCCAATTGAGGCATTCATTTAAAACTTTATGTGTGGAACATACACCGTCATTATTTACACTCTACCCATATTCCATCATAGTTCATGAATTATCAAAATCATATATTTTTCTTATAATAACATAAATCTGATATACATAGAGCTAGCTTCAACAATTCTAATTCAAGGATGACGACATTTAAGTTCCTCATGATTTTTACACTATAACCTTACTATATCCCATCCAGTTAACATATGCTTCCATATTTCATACCTAACCCATGTAACATGAAAATGTAAGTAGAGATCTTATAATCTGTTACCCCAAGGTTAGGGATTCATCAAGACGGATGATTTAAGCCTTTGAATTTCAATATCTAACCCAAAAGCACAAGAAATCTGAGGAATTTCTTTGTTAGATGATGGTCTTTCCTCTTTCTCTTCTCTATATGTTGTTCACCCACACAAGCTCATGTACGACCTGATTTTGACCAAACTCATTCCATGGACCCTCTTTTAATTTTATAGCAACCTTAGTCCCTCTTGATCTATTACACAATCGTTTCGTAACATATATGAGTAATAAACAGAACTTGACATGTGGTGTGATGTCTCACCATAGTGAGGGCGATCATAGACCGCTATGAATCCCATATTAGGCAATATATACCAACCATGGAAACACGTATATATATATAATCCATGTCCAAGAAACCCGAAGGAAAAGAATAAAGTCAAGGTGTTTGACCACTTAAACACAAACACTTAAAGACGTATTATCTTCAAATATTCTTAATAACAATGATTAAATATATATTTAGCACATGAATATATGTCTAAGATCTCAACTCTCTTGACATAATCCTTTTCATAGATCATATTAGATTATTTCTTCAATAAAAAGTAGATTTGATCAATTTAAAGTGTTTGAAAGTATTTATTTTTAGCAGGATCAAAAGCATAAACTGTAAACCAAACCGGAACAAAACCCTTGATAATGGTTCGGTTTATATTTTGAACGGTTTTGTTTTGGTTTTTATTATTCAAAAACCTTTATTAACAGTTTGATTACGATTCCACTTAAAAACCGTAAAAACCGAACCGTGAAACACCCGTAGTTATAAATAAACTAGACTAGTAACCCGTATATTACACGAAATGAATAAAAATATATTATTAATTAACAGTTACCAATAAAAATTTAAATTATATAAGATGTTTTTTAAAATAAAATGAGATTAAATATAATTTCATATATTAAATAAAAAAATAATTATAAAATAATAAAATAAATATATTATTTTATGAACACTAATTTTTTAAAAGTTTGTTTTCTTTAAATATTTCGTTTTGAAAAACTATTTTTAAAAATTCAATATTTTATAACAATTTGGTTTTTTAAAAAAAATATGTTTTTTTAATATTAATATATATATTAAAGAATTAAAGAAGCCTTATTTTTAATTTAAAAGTGATTTAAAAGTATATTTAATATTATTATTTAATCTATATATATACTCTCTAATAAAAGAGTAAATATTTTGTCACGTGTCAATTTATTAGACTATTATTGCCAAATGTCATTTTTCTAAAAGAATTGTTGACACATGTAATTTTTTAATCTTTACAATCATTTTATCTAATATTAAATGATAATTATAAATATATTCTTTAATTTATTTAAGAATTTTAAATCTAATAACTAATGACTTTATATACTTTTTTTCATATTAGAAAATAGTTATAACAAATAAAAAATGAAATTTTTTTTTTATTAAAAAGCACACTTAAACAAAGTTTACAAAATATAAAAATTTTCTAAAAATGAACTTTTTTAAAAAATAAATAAGAATTTTTTTAAATTTGTAGTTTTAGGAAAAATAAAAGTTCTGTAAAAATAAGTTTTTCTTAAAAAAACAAGCATTTTAAAACAAGTTTTCTTACAAAATATATAACATTTCATTTATTAACCCGTGTAATACACGGGTTTTACCTATAATATGATATATTTAATAGTATTGCTCTAAAATTAGGAAAATTGTTTCTAGAATACTTTGTTTTATTGATCAAGCAAGCAAGAGAAGATTGATATTTAATATTAGATTCCAGCCGACGCCATCTGTGTTTCTTGTGAATCGAGTTACCAGCAAGAAACGATGAGTTCGCGTGATAAGAAGCCGGCGAAACCCTCAACAAGCCGACCGAGTGGTATCCGGACCCTCTCTGATCTGAATCGTCCCTCCGCCAACGATTCTGACAGCGACTCCGATGGCCCTCAGGAGTACTATACCGGTGGCGAAAAGAGGTTTACACTTTTGAACTCCCAAGCCCTAGCTATTTTATTTATGTAATTCTTATCCAAAATTCCAACTTTTTTCTTAATCGTCTAAATTTTAGAACATGCTGAAATTGAATACCTTTTGTGTTTCAATATTGGAGAATTCAAGGATCTGTGCCATTGTGAGTGAGTACATCTTGATTATTCAAATCACGGATTTGGTTGTGCTCATTCTTTTTCTAACCAAACCATCGTTTTCTAAAACTGAGATCTAGTTATCGAATGGAAGGACTATTTGTTTGTCGGTACCCTAATCTAAAAAAAATGATGAACATCACCATTAGGGCGCCCCTCACCGACCGGTCCACGGCCAACATGAGGGAGGTAAATCGCGTGACCAGGGAAATTGGCCGGTGCCGGGCTTTGAACCCTAGACCTCCATTATAGATTCCCACCCCATTACCATTAGGCCACCATCGCGGGGACGGTACCCTAATCTAAAGGGATGTGTGAAACTGCATTTGAAAGGTGATTGCTGCTACTTGATGAATTTAAATTCAGGTGATTTGTTCATTAAAGATGAATTGAATTGGTAATTTTTAGTCCATCTCAATAGTTACTCACTCTTGTCCCACAACTGAAAATCAATAGTTATGTCATTGGAGTTGATGTGTTGCTCCCCTTGATGTCAAGGGTTCGGGTTTGGACTCTATTAAAAAAATAGTTATGTCTTCAAGTACAATAATCAATTTAAACACACATCCAAACAATCCATAGATGTGGCTTATTTTAGAGTGCCACATGCTTTGACTTTCTCCAATGATATGTAGATTGTGCTTCTGTGCACTTGAGCTCTGTGCTTCTGTGCCACAGGCTTTGACTTTCTCCAGGTAAGTGGTTGGATTCATGCATGACATGCTAAACCGATGTTGTTTTTATTATATTTGTAAAAGGATGTGTTATACAAATGTTTGGTTTTATACACACACACACAAAGATTTTGCCAGAATTTTGCCCGATTTTGCCAGAATTGGGCCACCATGACCTATTTTGACCGATTTTTAGGGAGGTTGATTAATTTTTCGATTAGCCAAAAATCAAAGCAATAGACTGCCACCTAGCGACTAGTCCCATAGTCACACAGATCGCTGTCCGGTCCAGGAATGTGGTACGGGATCGCAATTCGCTAGGTTTCTAAATTTCGGTACGTGTTGGGGGGTTCATTTTGGTTCGCTCTAGTATGATGTACCATGCAAAAAAAAACAAATAAACCAATTAAATGAAGTTTAGTGTAAGTTTTAATCAAAATTATAATTGTTAGTAAAGATAAGTTTTAACAAAATTTTAACTGTTAAGGGTTAATATGTAATTCTAAGAAAACATAAAATATGTTAAAGTCTTATACCCAAAAGAGCTGTCATCGGTCTTCATCGCGAAAAGAGTTTGTTGTCTTCATCCTCTGGTCATTCTCCTGCCATTCATCACTTTCTTCATCGCAATTACAGATAAGTCTTCATCTCACAAATTGAGTTTTTGAATGCTAATTTCTTGATTCAAAACACAATCCCTAGCGAACCAGGATTGTGAACGTACTGTGAATGGGTATGTGCAAATGGGGTCATAAATCGTGGGGACCCTAGCGATCTCTGTGACTATGGACTAGTCGCCGATTAACCGGCTGCCTAGGGGCTATGACAATTTGATGATTTGCTTGTAAAAGTGTTGCTTGATGATTTTGTGTGGTTAACTTAAATCTATAACAAAGCTTTATAATTAGATATCATATAAAATCTGTGTTCTTTTTTATTTTCGTAACATGGTTTAGTATTTTAGTTTTAATATGAACTCATACAAGATAGTTTGTATTTCACTGACTACCATTTTAAGTTTGTGAACATTTTAAAGTTGGTTTTTTAGTAATCTCTGTACAAAGCTTTGGATGTGGTTGTCTAGCTACAGATATCATCAAAGACTGGTATATAAATTAACTATATATGTATTGCCATGATGCATTTTGTTATGCCATAATGGGGCAAGATATACAAATGCAAAGGCTGATACTTGCAGATTCAAGAACTCCAGGCAAAAATCTCTGAAAAGAGGCCAAAAGATTATCTGGTATATAGTCTTGTGTTCATTTAATTTTCTTCCATTCACTCGATATGTTGATAAGCTAAAAATCATTCTGGTTTAATGCATTTCCCAAAATGGTGCACCTTGGTGTGAACGCTTTAGTGGAAAAACACATTCTTCCCTTTACTCTTCCCTAATAATACTTAACACACTATATGTTATACACACGCAAGGGCTCATGATGTATAAATGTTACTGACATTGTTCAAAATGCTACTTGCAGTGGTATGCTTGTCCAAGATCCTAATAAGAGTCGTAACGATGTAGATGATATATTTAATCAAGCGCGGCAGTTAGGTGGTGTGGAGGGACACATGGAAAATGCCCGTCCTTCTCCAAGTTTTACAGGTACTGCAAGATCACTGAGTGGTGAGCCAGTGCCTACACCATCTGCTCCTGTGCAACCCCAGAATGTGTTCCACAACATTGTTTTCTGGAGAAACGGTTTCACTGTTAATGATGGACCTTTGAGGAGGCTGGATGACCCTGAAAATGCACCTTTTCTTGAGGTTGGCAAATAAAATGAATGCTGAGTCAAAGGTGGCAATTTTTACCCATTATAATGTATCTTCACTGATTCGGATGGGTGAAATTTGAAAACTTAGCTACAAATGTAACTTGCCAAATGGGTTGTATGTTTGTCAGAATGTATTGAAGTACTGAACAACCTCCTAAATTACTTTAGTAACTCAAAATATAATTATAATGTTTTTTTTTTTGTAACTGTATTTAATAAATTAATTATTTATAAAGTTTCAAAATTTTTTCCGTGTAAATAGCTACTTGCAATATTTTTGTCACCTGTAACATGTGAGTCCTGCTTTCAAATATAGTATTTCTGTAATTTTTTTCCCGTATATTAAGTTGGGTATCTTTACGCAGAGTATCAAGAAATCTGAGTGTCCAAGAGAGCTTGAGCCTGCAGATAGAAGATCCTCAGTTCACGTCAATCTGATAAGGAGGGATGAAAATCGTCCTGTGAGTCTCTCTTTTTTCAGTGTTTTTTTTATGGTTTTCTGATGTATAATATATACATTTTTATAATCTGTATGATTATTGTTTTTATTAATAGGGAAAAAAAAGAATACCAAGGGTCTGCTTGGTTCACAGAAACTAATGAAATTAGAATCAGAGTTGGAAAACATTCCACCTTTGGTTCACCTCATGATGGAATTGGAATATCAAATTCCTACAAACACTGGAATACAACTTTCCTTTTCGTTAGTGAAGGAACTTTCCATTGAAATATTTGTAATTTACCAAAAAACCATTGTTCGTCCTTAAAATCCATATCTCATCATCATCCTAACAAAAAAGATCCAAATTTGGGCATCAGAACATGATGTTCATCTGTAAAATCATTATCTTATCATAATCTAAAAAAAAACATCCAAATTTGAACATCTGAACATGAAGTTTGATAGAGCTTGAATAAGGCATAATATTTTTAATTTTAATCAAATCGATGGAATCGAAATGTGAAACAGATTTGATATTGTCAATTGACTGTAACCAAGATCAAAATTGACATGGGGCTTGCCATCTATCTACCTGGGGAAGCCTTGTGAGATGATACCATTGGATTTGACCTGGTTGAATTGAGTTTTAAAAAAGAAGTGGAGTAGTGGGTGGTTGGCAATTTTCATCTTTGTTTAGCTTTAAATGTCTGGGAATTGCCCATTTTAGAGGTGCCAGTATCTTGTTTGTATGTTACCTGAATTTGGAGTCTTGCTTGCTCCAATAGGGCCTTATCAATTGTAATCTTTTGATTATAATCAAGCTATTAATTTCCAGTTCATATCACCTTGCAATGGAAGCTGGGTGGATGACTGACTGAAGAAAAGATGAGTTTTGATATTGGTTAATTTAGCAATTTGACTTATTAAACTTTCCCTTTCCTTTGTTACATCTTTGAACCAAACAGCATGTTATTTTATTTTGGAGGAAATCCATCTAAATTCAAATTCCAGTTCCATCAACCTAAAAAATTCGACCAATCAAACGGACCCTAAAGTTTTTGCTCATCTTGTAGGAACCCGTGGTGGCAACCCAAGTTGCATTTCAAGGTGTAGGAAGAACATTAGGCAGGAACACAGATGAACCAGACGCTAATACTTCAAATTCAAATGATGCTGTAGCTGGCATTGAGGGTCCTGTTGTGGATGCCATGTTACCTTCAACCTCTATTCAGCTACGGTTGGCAGACGGCACTCGGATTATTGCCCACTTCAACCATCATCATACTATTGCAGATATTCGGGCCTTTATTAATGCATCAAGGCCAGATGGTTCAAGGCTTTATCAACTGCAGACAGTGGGGTTCCCCCCCAAGCTTCTCACTGATTCAAACCAGACAATTGAGCAGGCAGGCCTTGCTAACTCAGTTGTGATCCAGAAAATCTAAAGAATGATTCCTAAAACTTTGGTCATTTGTTTGGGAAGTAGTAATTTGTGATATTAATAGTCATGAACGAAAGAAGCAAGCATAATGCTTGTATGAATTTCAGATTCCAAGTAAAACCCTCAACATTGTGTGGATCTCCATGTTGTGATCTTAAAAATAGAAAAAAACTTGAGTCATAAGATGGATGTTTCTGTATAAAGTTCATGAAGCTATTATCAACCAGAAAGACAGACATCAAATATTTTTAAATAACAAAAATTTTATACATGTTTGTTGTATGTTCTTAAGATCATCCATGAGTAGAGATGCTCTGATGATGATATTTGGAAGTTTTGGACACATACATGCATACATCTGTCTGCCATGTTTGATTGGCCACAAAAAGATAAAAACCATATCTCACTTAAATCCGTCCATAGTGGGATGCCGATTTGGTAACTTCAATTGCAATGTTTGTTGTCGGCCAAAAGAAAATATTGGAATATTTGGTTTCAAAAGGGTTCCCTTCCACGAGTAAGAATTGTGTGAATCAAAATCCAACCATCTTTTGACCAAAAAGGCGCCACCCCACATCAAAATCGCTAAAAGATTTGTATAAACATTGGTTAGGTTGAAGGTTGGACCGGTTCCAATTTCATTTCGGGTACTCAGTTTCGATTTTTTTCCCCACCTTTACCCTCAAATAGGTTTAGAGAGGCTGTAAATAAAATATATTAGTATAACATGACTACTAATTCGGTCAGTATTCAATGATTAGAAGAAATGATTTCTATAACTACAATTGTTTCTCAAGTTTGTTTGTATGTTTTTTATTTTAACTTTTAACTAGTGGGTAATACTAGGGTTGTAAACGACGTTCGTTTAACTTTGACTTGTTCACGAACGCTAACCGAACGAAAAATCTTGTTCATGTTCGTTCATTAAGGAATTTAGCTTGTTTACGAACACATATTATTTATAAAATAAAAATCAACTTTCTTAATCTCAAACATTGGAGATAATCATTATCAAATATATAAATTAAAATATTATAGTATTAAAATAAAAATAACTTAAATATTATGGCATTAAACTAAAAATTAAAAATTAAAACCATACAACACATTTAATGTATAAATATAATAAATGACGTTAACCGAACATAAATAAACGCAAACGAACATGTTACCGAACGTTTACAAATACAAATGAACAAACACGACCTCTATTCATGTTCGTTCATTTAACTAAACGAACTTTCTGGCGAATGGTTCACGAATTGCTCGCTAAACGTTCGGTTCGTTTACGGCTCTAGGCAATACCAATACTCCATGGCATTAATAAACCAATATTTGATAAAAAAAAAATTAAATGGAAACAAATATGCAATAAGAAGCACAATGTTACTTAAAAAAGGAACATAGAACTTTAACAATAATAATAGACATAGACACAACGATAAACATAATTTTAAGAAACTAACACATGGTCTATATAATTTATATATGTGTAGTCTGTAACTGCAAAAATAACAATTAAACATATGTTATTTTCTTAACACATATGAATTTACACATATAAGTAAAATATGAAAGTACTGTACATATGTAATAATGATATTTGAAAACAAAAACAAATATTTTGATTGATCTTAAAAGGTTTTAACGGCTTTTCATTTTAAGAGAGAGTTCCTATGATTTCATAAACATAAAATAATTTTCTTTTACTTTTTATATAAAAAAAACTAGCAGTTATAATTTTTTTATTTCCGACTAACATTGATTTTTAATTATACATCCTTCTATATGTGTGTGTATGCATTTGTGTAATTAAAGAAAACTTTCTTTTAACCATTAACCTAATTGATTAATTAATTTATATATATATATATATATATATATATATTAAAACACACAAAAAATGAATAGTAGAATATTATTATTATATAAGTGGGCCTCATTTATTATTTTATATTATATTATTTAAGTTTTCGATCCATGTAGTGGCGTTTTGAAAATTTAAACTTTGACCATCAGAAGTTTTTTAACTTTGAAAAGTAGTTTGCAGAAATAAGGTTCTTAAATTTAAGATATTTGCTTAAAGATTTGGGTTTTTTTTAATTCGAACGATTGGTTGCCGGAGATACGATTTTGTGAGTAATTTTTTCTATTATTTTTATAACATATTTGTGAAGATTTTGTATGATTTTATGTTTTATTAAAAATTTGTCTAAAGTTCGTGATGAGCGATTTAATTTAGTTATGTAACGTATACTTTTGCAAATAATATATATAATACTAATTCTTGAGAGTAAACTGTGATAACCCGCCGCAACGTGTGAGACGAATAAAAATAGTTGTTATAATTAAGCAATGACATTATCGTAATTAATTTGGTTTTTATGGAGTTACTATTAGTCGTTACGATTATAATAAGAAAACAACATATCTTTTTAATTTGGATATCAGTTAATTCCTACAAATTCTCTCGTATATCCTCTCTTCTCTATCCTTGTTATTTGTTTCTAAAAGATCAATATGACGACTGTTTTCATCTTTATCAACAATTGACATCGTTTTCATTGTTCCTTAAAAAAAATCCAACAAAAATATTAGCCATAGCGTCTCAGAAAGAGTGTTACTTATATGCAACTTTATAGTTACATACATGTAACATGTATTACACATACTTTAATCAATTAAATAACAGTACATTACACACAACGGTACATATCAAAAAACAAACAAACAAACAAACCGAACTGAAGATGAAAATAAAATGGATAATAAAAATGAACCAAAGCCAATTTCTCTAACCATCTTGCATGATTACACATATTTAGTTATGTACTAAGGTGACAAAAAACCTCTATTTAATTTATACACATGGTTACATATATGTAATCACAAGAAATTCCATAAACCGAGTTGTAGGTGACACAAGAACTTTCATTTGCATATGGAATTGAAGACGAAAATGAATATTCAAACACCCATGTTCCACAATCAAAGCACAACTTTCAGAAAAAAAGATGTTCCAATTTTGGGTTTAATAAAACCGCTAAGCACAACTATACATATTATTTATCTCATATATAGAATTTGACAGACCACATATGCATATTCATCTTTTGGAACCAAAATCAATGAAAAATACAACATGTTCATACTATCTTACCTGACTAAGAAAAAAAGTTTCACTAATGCCTTGAAATAAGTAATATAGTAACAAATTCAGACTAAAGGATTCTCTAAGAATTTGAACATGATTACAGATTTCATTAAGTGGTTGTTGGTAAGTCGTTATGTATCTCATGATAAACGAAGTTGTGAGAGTTGATTAATCATAATCAACAACTTCGTTTACATTTAAAGTTTCACCATTCTGGTATAATTTAAATAGTTGAAAAGAACACATAATTTTAAGGGTTAAAATATTGAAAGAGTGATGATATTTAGATGATGGTATGCTTCTAATAATTTATCTGCTTAGTATATATATCCAATAATTCTATTTATTTTCCTACTTTCAAAATAACTTTTGCAAACCACCAAAAAAACCCTAAAACTATACCCAAGCCACCTATTTCAAAAAAAAAAAAAAATCATTTAAAAGCCGTGTTCGGCTGATGGCTTCTTGAAGACGCTTCCAGGTTGGAAAAAAAAAAGGTTGTGATTCTTGTCTTGATGATCCTGATGTGTTGATGGTTCCTTTCTCATCTATCAATCGGTTGTATCTGTTTGGCTATTTGAATGCTTGGTGGTGCTCATTGATCGAAGACGTATTCCTTCTTAATTGCAACTTATTATTCTTTTGGTTGTGATAATTTCTTGGTTAAAACCCAATACCATTTTGATAAATCTAAACAAAAAATTTGTTTTGGATTTACTATAGTTTTTTTATATACCTATGTAGAGGGAAGGCTACATGTCAAATCAAAAACACCCCCCATGGTGCACAAGTTACATCCATTTTTGAAAATTTAGTTTTTATATAGATACTTTTATAAATTAAATTATTTTTTTATTATTTTAAAGAATTATGCCATAAAAAAGCAGAAAAGAAAAGAAAAGAAAAATGATAACCCGTTTATCTTAGGGAAAATCACGAAAATAGCCGTTTGACCGGTCAAATAAGCAAAAATAGCCATTGTCCATAAAAATCACGTTTCAAGCCTTTGACCAGAAAAAAATCACTAACGGTGTGATTGTGCATGGAAAAAAATCGCTGACTTGTCCTTGGGATTCCAACATCAGCGATTTGTTTGGTCTACTCAGCGATATTTTCGTAGTGAGTCAGCGATTAAACTTGATCACCGGATCGCTGACATGGAATTATATATTAAATATTTAAGCATCAATTATGAGTCAGCGATTTTTACATTGAGTCAACGATTTTATCCCCATAATATCACTGATGTGGACCAAATTTATTATTAAAATAATGTAAAAATTCAAAATTTTTAAAAATTAAAATTTAAAATTACAGGAATTATGTAGAAAATTAAATAAAATTAAAATTTACGAATTATATAGTAAATTAAAAATTAGTTTTTAAAAAGATAAATTATTAATATTTAAGATAATAAAATATTAAAGTATAAATTACTAACATTGAAGAATTAAAAAAATATATTTAACGTATAAGAATTATACAAAATTAAAAAAAACTAATATTATTAAAGTATAAATTATTAAAATTTAAAAATATTAATAGAAATAAAAAAAATCGTTAGTTATTATAATTTTTTAAAAATTCAAGAGATTTTTTATTTACATTTTAATAAATTTTGTTGGCCAAAATCTTTCCCGAGGTGAGTTTTTCGTGAATCTAGGCGATATGTATGGTTTCGAGGCAATTTGATGAGACAATTGAGACACCGTATATTCCCAAGGCGTATTACGTTATTGTAGGCGATCAGATGTGACCATATAATCGTTCGGGTACAAATTTGTATTCCCTAGGCGATATTACGTTGCTCGAGGCAATCAGATGTGATTAAAATTATAAATATTTTAAAAAACGTTTGAAGATAATTTCAAATTTTAAAAAAGTTTTGTTATAAACTATTTCATATAAAATCTTAAGAAAAAATGACTATTTCTGATAATTGACAAAAAACGGTTGTACTTCAATAAAACGATTTCGTTATTATTTTTAAAACCATCATTATACATTTATAAAAACGTTTTTGTGTTAATCATCTTCAAAACAATTTTTATAAATATATATATTTTACAATTAAAAAAAAAGTTATAAATGAGCGACAAAAATTTCAATTTTTAAAATAGTTTCTGTTATAATTTTTGTGTATTAAATATTTAAAAAAGTTTGTATGTAATTCAATATTTTAAAATATTTTTTAAATATAAATGTCGTTTGTAAAAAATATATGTTAGAAAAACATTTTTCTATTAAATTAAAATACCTTTTTTATTTTTTAAATTTTAAAAAGAAATACCTAAAAAAATTACTTAAAATAAAATCGCTGACGTTTCATCATAAAATCGTCGACGTGGCATATTCTTTTATTTTTATTTAGGCGATATTATCCCATAAAACGTCGCTCACTAGGCGATTTTATCCCCCATAATATCGATTACTTGGCGATGGCTTTGACAAGTCAACGATTTTATCTATCATAATATCGCTGACGAGACGATTGTTTGACAACTAGGCGATTTTATCTTATAAAATATCGCTGACGAGGCGATTGGTTAACAATCAAGCGGTTTTATCTCATAAAATATCGGTGTGAGCGATTTTTTGCCAAATGGCATAACCTGATTGGCTGGTTTTCAAAGAAAAGTGGAAATTAAATGGCTAATATGTTAATTTGACCGGTCAACATGGCTATTTTCGTGATTTTCTCTTTATCTTATATGTATTCAACAATTTGCGATTAAATGAATACGAGGAAACAAACTAAGATACCTACATTTTAACAAAAGAAAAGCAAGAAATAAGAAAAAAAAACAATTACAATTATTTGACAAATAGTAAAACATATGAATGAAAATAAATATAAAATTGAATGTTGTCAGTATCGTTGGTAATTGAAGCTAGAGTCTTTTGCCAAGATATAAGACTATTGGGTGTGCCAAGGCACCCCACTCACTCCACGTATGCGCCACGTAGGCGCCACATAAGCACTCACCACAACCACTCACCCTACCATTTTGGTGGAAATGCCCCATTACCCCACTCACTCCACGTCATCATCCCTTTTTTAAACTTTTATATATATATATGTGTGTGTGTGAGTGTGTGTGTGTGTGTGTAAGAGAGAGAGAGAGTGTGAGTGTGTGTCAGTGTGTGTAAGAGAAAGAGAGAAAGAGAGAGAAGTGAATGTGTGTGCGTGTAGAGAGAGAGAAAGAGAGAGAGAGAGAGTGTATCTGCCGTTACCACAATCACGCCACCCCCATTCAAGCCCTCTCACGCCCCTAGGGGGGCGGTGTGTCACGCCCCATCACGCCCTCCCCACGCCCACTCAAGGGGCATACCCAAGGGTCTAATTAGGAGATTTGGGTTTAGACTTTAGAGTCCAGTCTCTTCACTTGGTTTCTTAGGGTTAGGTTCTGTACGTATATGTCTATGCTATTGATCTGCTCTTTCTAATTTATTAGTACTGTAGGTTTTTTTTTTTTTTTTTTTTTTTTTTTTTTTTTTTTTTTTTTTTTTTTTTTTTTTTTTGGTATTTAGTACTGTAAGTACGCACAGGTTTTCTTGTCATTATATTCTTACAAAATGTCACTTTAAAATTAATAATAAAATATTTTACAAAACTATACATATGTATTACCCTCTCTAGTAATTAGTAAGTCGTGTAATTAATAAAAAAATGTTTTACAAAATCATATGTATACATGCCCCGTTTTTAATCAAGCTTCTTAATGCCTTGCCATTTTATTTTACATCAGACATACAACATTTTTACAACTGCAAAACCTTAGGATTCTAGAGTGAGAACTCTTACAACGTATTCTTTTATCCTCGTTTATTTTTTTCGCATGACAAAATTCCTGTGGCAGGTAAACACATAGTTTAAAATCAAATATAAAATCTACATATATATTTTGATAAATAGCAAGTTTTAAAGGCACATAGTATATTCTTAAAACACCTTAAAAATTTTTGTCTCTTTCTTATGTTAAATATTTATACTCATCTTTTTCTATTAAATATTAATGATTTTATTTAATTTGATAAATAATGTGATTATGTTATGAGTCATATTTATGATATTTATTTAAAATAAATAATTTCAAAATTTATTTATTTAACATCTCTTGTATACATGTTTTTAACCTAGTTTTGTATACCTACAATAAAGTTCTTCATATAGTTTGAGCATCCATCTCGATCTTGAAATAGAAAAGAAATGTAATTTTCTTTAACATATATTATTAACCGTAGAAAATTAAAAAACTCATTGTCATTATTGATCGAAAACACTTCATTTGATCCCAAAAATGTTATGTTTTATCTTTTTTTTTCTCGTGATATGAGGAAATATGTAATTGACTTTTTTATTTGAAAGAGGAAATATGTTTTATGACGAGGAAACATGTAATTGTCGTTTTTACCTGTAAATATGTAATAAATAAACTTTAAAAAAAGAGAAATATGTAAATGACCCTTATTAATTTGATCGTAAGATGCGTAAATTGAAAATTTTAGCATATAAGTCGTTTAACTGAAGTGAGAATAAATATTGTAATAGAAACACTGGTAAAAAATCATAAGGTTTTAAACGGGTTGAGCCGAGCGGCACACTCGAGCTCATTGAGACTCAAGCTTATTTTGTACGAAAATTTGCTGGTTTGAGCATAGTTTAACTTAGCTTTATACTTATTATTGTTATTATGGAATACATAACATAATGTATATAATATATGTATGTATTAGAATAATATAATGCATGTTATTTTATCATATAATTTATATAAAAATAATTATTCAAAGGCCCCGTGTATAAATTAAATAATTATAAATGGTTCTTGAGCTGACTCAAGCTTATATATGCCTTGAATTCAATATAAGCCTCGAACTTAATATGTGAAACTCAAGCTCAATATGTAAAATTCGAGCTCGTACTTATATACTAAATGAGACATATTTTATGACAATAGCTCGTTCTCTAGCTCATTTAGGTTTGTCTCCTCCAAGTTTTTTATTGATTTGATTTTAGGTAACTTACCGATAGACTTGTTTACATCCCAATATATAAGTATAACCATACTAAATAAATAATGATAAAAAAAATGTTCGGATCGTATGTTTTGTATCATATATACTTTCGCGAATAATTAAATGGGGTGTGGGTTCGGGTCCATCACAATAACCAAAGGTATGCCACAAAAAGAGATACCAGAAACGTCACATTTCAGTTGCATGTATGGCACGTTATATGTTGCCACGGAGATTAAATGCTATTTTTTTATGCCTTTCAAAAAAATACATACACTATTTTTTTTTTAAGTTTGAGCCATCAACCTTCTAAAAACTTTAGAAAAAAATAAATGAAATCACATACACAAAAACAATGATCAAAACTAATAAAACCTTTAAATGGACTAACCGCTTCAAGGAAAGGGACAACCTAACGAAATAAATAACAGGAAAATAAAACTAAAACAAAACGTAAAAAAATAAACCCCGAATTAAGAAAAACAAAACATTTAAAAACACCAATACAAAAATAACTTAAAGCAAAACATTGAAAAAAATAATTATTAAATAAAGTGATTAAAACTTTTAAAATCAACAAAACACTAACAAAAAAGCAAACTAAAATATAAACATTATAAAAACCTGCAACGATAACAAAAGAGATACCTAAAAAAATTTAAAAAAAAAAAGAAGAGAAAAAAGACTCGTGTTGCCGTATAGATTCAACACCATTATTTTAAGTCTGGGGCTAACCAATTTTCAAAAGTTGGTGAAAATCTAATGGAGATGCATACACATTAGCAACAATAAAATAATGTTAGTAGAGATAAAACTTATAAAACACCGCACACAACAGTTCCGTAATAGCATACGGACCATAAAAAACAAGAAAATAATAAAATAATGGCTTACCAACCGTGCATTAACAATTAATACAATCTTAAATACATAAATGACGCAAATAAAAAACACCACAACGGCTGTCAGTTCATTACAAAATCCTAACAAAAACCAACACATTTTTTTCTTCTTAACCAACGTACCGCTCATACATCCGAAAAGCAAATGGTCAAATTTCAAACTTCACAAATTTTCAGCACATAAATGCGAGAGGCATAAACCCACATGCCACTTATACATCCAAAAAGCAAGCAGTTAAATTCATAACTTCACAGACTTTTTAGATTTCATATTTAAACTCATACATTTTTTTATTCATGTGTCAAAAGTGTGAAACTCAAAATAACACCACAAATGGATTTGACAGATAAAAAACATGTAAATGTAAGAGTTATGTGGATATGATAAAATTGGTTTGACTTAAGTATGACGTATAAATAACATGGGTGATGTATAAATATTAGGGCTTTACTTATTTCTCAAGTATAAACTTTTATAATATTCAAGAGTTTAATTTTCCCAAAACGGTGTTGCTGTAAAAAATATATACTAAAACGATGGATTTGAATATTAATTACCAAATTAGTGTTTTTAACTTAATTCATTTATTTTTAACTAATTTATTAAAAAATTTTATTCAATGAACAATTTATCATTTTTCTATTTTTTTTTCAATTAGCTCTCTTTAGTTTTTCTATTTTTTAACTTTTATAATACTTTTTTATTTTTATTTTTTCATGCCATGTTTCATGAAAAAGATTGTGTAAGAAACCTCAAAAACGAAACTAGAAGTAAAAAACAATAGCAATATCAAATACAAAAAATAAATAAATATGTTAAATACAGTCGATTTTAAGTGGTATCAATATAAATTACTAAATCGAAGAAAATATGTATCTTTGTTTTTATTTAATAGATTAAGTTATTTATTGTTATAACTAGGTTTATTCATCCTCAGTGGCGGAGCTTCAAACAATTGTTATGGGGCGAAAATTTACTTGACCTAATTTTTTTTCAACCGATCGATATGTCTCGGTTAGTCGGGTTAAATATTTGAGTCAATGATTCGGGTCAAGTTGGGTCAAACAATAAAAATATAAGCATTTAATAATTATTATGCGTGAAAAAATTGTAAGTATTCGAAAGAAAAATTACAATTCACCTCGACAACCTTTGAGATTGTTTGAAAATTTTTTACGTTTGTCTTTATTTTGCATCAACATTTTTTTTTTTTGAAAAATAAATCAATAGTTTCACCATTCCTATGATATATTTTTTCAAAAATTATGCACCAATTCAACATTTCAACTAAATTACGACATAAACACTAAAATCTGTAACAATTAAAATTACTAACTAATTAACGAAATCTGCAACAACTAATTAACTAAAATCACCAATTCAGCTAATTAAATGTGGTGATGGACTGGTGGGGCGGTGTGGACGGGATTCGGGAAAAAAAAGGCTCTGTGATCGAGAAAAAAATAAACAAATTAGGGTAGGAATTAGAATGAAAATAGTCAGGGGAAGGAGGGATTTAAATATTTAGAGGAGTAAATTACGGTTTTGGCACATGTGGTTTAACTATTTCAACCTAAAATAGAATCCTCTATCAATGAAGCACATGTGGTTTAAAAAACTAACAGTTTTGGCCTCTAACTATAGTTTGGTTTGGTGATCATAACTGTTAGAATAGTCAAGTTTAGGAGTCAAAATCGTTAATTGTTTAAACCACATGGACTGTAATGATAGAAGATTCTATTTTGTGTTAAAATAGTTAAAATTTTTAAACCACAAGGGCAAAAAATCGTAATTTACTCTGTTTACGGTAAATAAAGGGAAACAAAAAAAATTAGGGATCTTAATATGTAGGTAACTTTTGAAGTTAATTTTTTTATTTACTAACTACAAAAAAAAAATATTAGAAGAGATGGTAATATAATTTTTTTAAACGAGGGGGGCGAAATCAATTTTTTTTAAAAGATTAACCTTTCGGTTCGAAAATTAACACTACTTACGAAAAAAGAGAGGGGGCGGTCGCCCCTCCCGATCCCTTCAAACCTTTGCCCATGTTCACCCCGCGCGTAGCGGCGGGTATCACAGTACATTCATGAGAACGAGTATTATATATCATATGCAAAATCATAAGTTGTATAGCAAAATCAAAATTTTCATCACGAACTCTATACAAATTTTTCATAAAACATAAAATCATACAAAAATTCTCACAAATATATTGTATAAAAATAATAGAAAAATTACTTACAAAATCTGTCTTACAAATATGTTGGTATTTTCATTGATTTCATTAAAGTAGAACAGTAGAAGAGAAATTATTATTTTTTTGTTAAAAAATACATAATGTGAGCTAATGTATAGTGTAAAAATTGTGGGTAAAAATATATATACTTAATTAAAAATGGTTTTTAACGACATTATAACTATTCATTACCATTTAAATTTTAAACGGCTTCCAAGGGTTAACGAACCAGAATGAACCAAATAGGGTTGTGTTAGTGTTTCAATTGAACCCACTCGAACCCGAACCTTAAACATGCACACGTCTCCCTTCACCCTAATACAAGAAAACTAGAATCAATTTATAACTTTCATTTTTCTTCATTTAAAATTAAATGAAAAGGGTATAACCTCTTAAGAATAAAGTATCTATATTCTAATCAATTAATTACCAAAATTTCTCTTTTCCATTTATCTTATCTTGCAATAAGATTGTAAATAAATGGTGAACGCCACCGTTAGACGCCCTCACCTACCGGTCTCACGGCCAACATGAGGGGGTAATCGCGTGACCTAGAGAAAATTGAGTGATGTCTGGCTTTGAACCCTAGACCTTCATTATAGATTCATATCTACTTACTACTAGGCCACCATCACGAGGACAAGATTATAAATAAATTATAGCTAGTCTTGTTTAGATTATATATAAATTAGGTGAATCAATATAAGTGTATGCTTATAAAAAAAACTAATTACATATAGATTTATTATTATTATTATTATTATTATTATTGAGTAAAATACTGAAATGGTTCATGTGAATTTGTTAGTATTTCATACTTAGTCCCTAGATGTTATAAATTATTTTTACAAACCCAAACTTTAAACATTTTTATCACATATGATCCTTATGTTACCAAATTACCCTCACATATTTGATTAAATCACCTTGAACTAAGAACTATATGTTACAATTGTTTAAAATTTAAGTCATATAAATTAACTATAAAACTTAATGA
Source organism: Mikania micrantha (assembly GCA_009363875.1). Taxonomy (NCBI): domain Eukaryota; kingdom Viridiplantae; phylum Streptophyta; class Magnoliopsida; order Asterales; family Asteraceae; genus Mikania; species Mikania micrantha. Next base: position 86,200,494 of record CM018681.1, on the reverse strand, counting down.
GCAATAATGAAATATTAAAAAATCACACTAACATCTCATCAATTTAGTCATATTAATATTATTACTATATATAATTAAAATAGATGAAAAGGAATAGTATTAATATTATTATCATATATTAGTGGGTCTCATTGATTTTATATGTTCATGATCATACATATTATATTTTATATATGTATTATTTAGGTGTCTGATCCATGTAATGACGTTTTGAAAATTTAGACTTAAACAATCAAAAGTATTTTTAACTTTGAAAAGTAGTAAACAGAGATAAGAGTATAAAATTTGAGAGATTTGCTTAAGGATTTGAGTATTTATTAAATTTGAGATATTTGCTTAAATATTTGAGTTTTTATTAAATTTGAGATATTTAATTAGAAATTTGGGTTTTTCTTTTAATTCAAACGATTGGTGAGACGGAGTTTGTAAGAAATTTTTTGTTATTTTTATAACATATTTGTGATGATTTATGTATGATTTTATGTTTTTATGAAAAAATTGTGTAGAGTTCGTGATGAGAGATTTGATTTTGATATGCAGCTTATGATTCTACAAATGATATATAATACCCGTTCTCGAAAGTGTACTGTGATAAACCGCCATAACGCGCGGGGTGAATAAACCTAGTTATTATTATTTTTGATTATGCATGGTTAGGTTTTGTAGAGCCGGAAGTAACTATGGATCAGAAGTGTTAAACAGAAGAGATCAATTGAGTAGAGGAAAAAGTTGTTTTATAAATTGCTTTACGTCATGTCTATAAGCTGTAACAGGGCAGTGATGTTTTTTCTATCTTTCTTTTCTTCATCATGAGAGAGAGAGAGAGAGAGAGAGAGAGAGGCTTCTAATTAAGGAAGCATCAAAATACTAGTTGCAATAGCAAGCATCTCAAATCTGCCCTTTAGGTTAAAGGGTAGTATCTAGTAATTAAAAGTAAAGTTTCAAAATCGATCATAAAATGAGGGTTTAAAAACCTTATACAATATCAATGCTCACTTAAGTTTAAAATTGAATGCAACAATTCATTTTTTCGTATGTAATATATTTTATTATAAGATAAATATAAAACACAATAAAACAATCATAATTACTTGTCACATATACTTACACTTAATGCAAAATGTTATTTTGTTGTTTTTGTTAACCAGTATGTTATAGCAATTTGTAAAAAAGAAAAATACAATTTGATACATGTGTGAAATAAGTACTTCAATTTTATTTAACTTTATATTTTTTTGATTTTCTTACTATAATATAATAAAAAATAACTTTATTTTACTTAACTCAAGTGAGTTTCATTTACCTTTCTCCTACACACACACTTATATAGAGTTCTTATCATATGATAACACAATTTTAAAGAGACAACACTTAAAAATGCTCATGTTTAATCATGACAAAGAATGTGTAATTCACATTAAAACACATTAAAATTAATTATTTTATTAAAAACTCACTTTTTTTGATATGGTTTGATGTGTATCATACATTTTTTGTTATGATAAAAATCTATACTATATAATAAATAAAAGTTTTATAACGACACATTTCAATTTTTATGAGTGCATATACTTTGTTTTTCTGCCTATCTCTCCTATATACTATATTATTTAAACAAATAATTTTAAAATTCAAATATTTAACATTTGTAATGGGCATGTTTTAACCTAGTTAGAGTATATGAAAATGATTAACAATGATCTTTTAATGATTGGGTTACCATCAATGTGAGATTGGGTTATCATCATTTTAAGATTGAGTTATCATAAATTGCATGATCAACGTCGAACGATCAATCAAAAGATGAGTCTAAAACTCGTGTCTTAGCTACCTTTAACAAGTAAGAGTAAGTAAGATCGTATTCACAGGGAATCAGTGGAAAGTGCTAATTGGTTATCAATTTACTTACTAACTAATAAAAAGAAAACTTAATTTTGATTTGAATTAAGAGAACTATGGTAAAGCAAATAACTTGATTGATGATTTCATAAAGCTTAACAAAATATGATTACTTCCGGGTTTAGGTTAGAGATTCACAATGATTTATATCAAAGTTAGATGTAGTTCACATGAATAAACTTAATTAATTGGTTTAATCGAAGTGACAAAATGGAACAAACGTTTAAAGACTTGTTTATTCATACAAATGTCAATCTAAATATAACAAGCAACCCGCAAATACCAATGAGTTTACAATGCAAGGAAACCGAAAACTGATGGCAACACAAAATCACTCAATCATAAATAAATTGTTTTAATCAAGCAAACCAACGTAAAATTCGCGAAAAAAATGATCAAAATAGGAATAATTTTCTAATTTGATTCCATAATGATTCGAAAAGAGTTTCATTTTAAAACGAAATTACACGACCCAATAATAAAATAAAAGAAAGATTTGTTTTAACATTCTAAAATATATAAATATAAGACAAAATAGTTATTGAATATATTTAGTGTAAAGGCCAATAAAGGCTCATGCTCACCAAACTTCAATTTTGTCTAAGTACCAGACACTACAAAGACAAACAGCCTTCGAAAGGAAGGAGTTACTCTTCAGAAGCATCATTGCTTCCGAAGGGTAACTCACTCCTGCTGAAGGCTGTACAAGACAAATCACTTCGGAAGGCCAACACTTAACAAAGATAAAGCTTCAGAGCTTCCGAAGACAATAAAGCTTCTGAAGATCAAAGGCTTCCGAAGATTCTCCTCTGCAACTTCCGAAGACAAAGACAAAGAATTCCGAGGATTATCCTCTGATAAAACTGTAGCTGATTACTTTCATAGTACAAAAGGAACTGACACAAGACATGCTGATCTGAGTAAAAACAAAGATAACATTCCGATAGTCAGACACAACACCTTACTTCCCTTCCTCAGCATTAAATGCAAAAGATCATCTGAAGCCTTGAAGATCAACAACATTAAATGCCTTTTGTATTTTAGCTAGTCTTTTGTAAAGTCAATGTCTATATTTGTAATGATTGTAATTAAGTGTCTTAGCCTGTTAAGACACTTTATATACTAGAATAAGCTTTACTTTACGTATTGTCTAGTATACCCAACTTGTATTCCTAAGAGTATACGGTTGTAGCCTTGGCTATATAACCTCTCATTGTAAACTAGTATAGTGTGCTTGTCTGATTGTAACTTGCAATACTTTGAGAGAAATATATCTTTGAGCTTGAATTTGTTCTTGTGTTCTTACTGTTATTCAAAGATTATTAGTTTACCATTGAGTGTTTGAGAGATCCCTCTAACAGGTATTACGCATCTGTTAGATTGTAAGAAAGAAATATTTGTGAAGTGTTGTTTATAGTAAACAATCGATCCAACAAGTGGTATCAGAGCTTTGGCTCTTGAACTTAAGTGATTAATCATCCTTAAGTTACCAGTTCTATTTCTTCTAAAATCTCACTGCTTCAAAGCTCATATTCTGTTTGTTTGTTCAAATGGCTGCACTTAACAAACATGATACATAAAATGGTACTCTCAACAAGCCACCAATGTTCACTCCAGAAGACTATGACACTTGGAAAGTTAGGATGGAGGAATTCATCAGGAACCATGACTTCAAACTCTGGAAGTCAGTTTTTGAAGGGTCTTTCATTCCAACTGTTCCTGCTGCTGGCGCTGGTGGAGTACCTCTGCCAAAAGATTCAGCTCTCTATTCGGATGAAGACTACAAGAGAATGGAGGTGGACTCAAAGGCTTTATGGCTCATCCAGATGGCGATCCCTAACTCAATCATACATGCATTCAAGAAATGCAAATCTGCTCAAGAGCTGTGGAACTCTCTATAGCAAATGTATGAAGGATCTGAAGATGTCAAAGAAAATAAGAAGGACATGCTGAAACAGAAGTTTGAGAATTTCTGTCAACAAAACAATGAGAAGATGACCTCTCAATATCTCAGGTATGTTCAGCTTGTAGATGAGTTAGTAGCAGCAGGTGTCAAAATAGAGAACCAGGATGTGATCAGAAAATTTCTTAGATCACTCCCTCAAGCTTGGAACATATACTCTGTGGCCATCCGAAGGACAGAAAATCTAAGGACTCTAAAGCTAAGTGAACTATTTGGTATACTCAGTGCCTACCAGATAGAAATAGATGCCCAGGAACCTAAACCCTCTCATGTAACTCCTGGTTCAGCAGCACTCTATGCACCCATCAACAACCCTCCTTACCAGAGTTATCAACCCATTTACCACCCTACCTCCACACCTATTGTTAGTTTCCCTGAAACACCAACTCTATCAACCAATTACTTTCATTTGTGTCAGGAAGACTTAGATGGCATTCCTGCAGATGATCTTGAGGAGATGGACATCAATTACCAGATGACCATGATCTCCTATAGAGCAAAGAAGTTCTACCAAAGAACTCGCAGGCAGTTCAAAAAGCACAATATGAAGACTGGGTTTGGTCTTGACAAGTCCAAGCTCAAATGCTTCAACTGCCAACAATTAGGGCACTTTGCTAGGGAATGCAAGTCCACAGGCATTCAGCCATCAACTTCTGGGCAACCATCTCAAAGACCACCAAGCTCATCAAACAGTGCAAACATTGCAGAGCAAGACTTTGCAGATTGGAGCTTCCAAGCTGAAGATGATTTCATTTCCAACAGTGCTATGATGGCAAATGATTCAACTTCTTCATTCAAGGTAACTGATGATATGTGCACACCTGAATGTTTAAAAAAGTTAAATGTTTTTAAAAGAATAAATTCTCAACTTTGTAATGAACTCGAGTCATTACAAGTAGTCAAGGAAAATTTCTTTGAATCAGAAAGAAATTACAAAGAAAAGATTGAAGAAATAGAAAAGACCATTTCTAGCTTAAAACATGAAGACACTAACAAACAGTGTCAAATTAACAATCTTTTAGAAAGACTAACCACTGCCAAGACTGAACTTGTATTGGCTGAGTCGTATAGAGACAAATTTTTAAGCCAAGGTGAAAAGTATGAACAACTTTTCAAAATGAACAGCACAACTGAACTGGTGAATAAGAAGGGGGCTGGTTTGGGTTATAACAAAGTAGAACCTCCATCTGCCTACACTCCCATGGTGGAGATTAGGTGTAAACCAGTAGTTGACCTTGCGTATGATGATGAATTGGACATACACAAGGTGGCCCAAACTGATAATCTCTCTGATCTAAACCCAAGTAATTCAACATGCTCAGATGAGGATGATATTCCAACAAACTTAGAAACAGAAAAACCAGCTTTGAAAATTAATAAAAGAACTAAGAAAAGTAAGAAACATCAATCAGTTTTTGTCAAAGCTAAGAACATTAAAAATAGGGATACCTCCTCAGATGACTATGCTACTTATCCATGAGACAAGACCAAAAGGGGTACATCCAAACCATCATCTCCTGTGAATCAAAGCTCAACTTTCTTCAACAAAAATCAGCTTCAACAATTCCCAAACAATCAGACTGTATGTTTGATGTGTGGTGATAAAAATCACTTTGCTGCTGATTGCTTCTATAATCCAAGAAGCAGAATGTTTTCTGAGAAACAAGGAAGAGGAAGAAAGGAGAGTTGGAGCAAGTCATCTGTTTCTTCGGAAGAACCAGGAAGAAACTCAAGAAAGAAAGTATCAGAAACAGGTACTTCTGATAGTCGGAAGAAACAAGACAAGAAGGGTTTCGGAAAGAAAGTATCGGAAGCAAGCACTTCTGATAATCAGAATAAGAAGGCTTCCGAAGGAAAAAGAACATCGGAAGAACGTGCAAAGAAGGCTTCCTACAAATCATAGAAATCTTCTCCCTTCGGAAGAAGAAGACCTTTGGAAGTGAAGCCCAACTGGTCAGCAAAAACCAAGTCATCGGAAGGGAAGACAAAAGGTGCTTCCGATGACTGTCAAAAGAAGCAAACTCTTCCGACAACCTCAAAAGTCAAACAGATATGGAAGAAAAAGGAAATAGCTGAACCATCTGTTCAACCATCAGTCCTATCAACAACAAGCACATCATCTGTCCCAACTAAGATGATGTCAAATAAATTTACTTACAATGATGCTAATGGAAAACCCAAGACCACATGGGCTTGGGTTCCCATAAGAAACTAATTCACTTCTGGTCATGTGCAGGGGCAGCAGGAATCAAAGAGCAACTTGTGGATTGTTGACCGTGGCTGCTCTAGGCACATGACATGCAATAAGACACACCTGCACAAATATGAACCATTTGGTGGGTCTGTTGCATTTGGAAGTGATCCAGTGGGAGGATACATCACAGGTAGGGGCACAATCACAAATGGCAAGGTATGCTTTGAGAATGTGCATTTTGTAAAGGAACTAACTTACAATTTACTGAGTGTATCACAGGTGTGTGATCAAAAGCACAACATGTTGTTTACTGAGCATGAATGCATTGTTCTAAAGCCAGGATTTGTAGTCCCAAATGATCAGATCCTGCTCAGAGCTCCTAGAAGGAACAACACGTACATGCTAGACATGAGCACAGCTGCACCACTCAGTAATATAAGTTGCTTTGTCTTAAAAGCTTCACTTGATGAGTCATCTCTTCGGCATAGGAGACTTTGTCATGTAAACCTTAAAAATATAAATAAACTTGTCAAAAACAATCTAGTAAATGGCTTACCAACAAAAGAATTTATATGTGTTGATAAATGTATTGCATGCTTGAAAGGTAAGCAGCACAAAACATCTCATCATGCCAAAGAGATAAACTCAATCACAACAGTCCTGCATTTACTCCACATGGGCTTGTTTGGCCCCACAAGTGTTAAAAGTCTTGGTAGAAAATCATATTGCCTGGTAGTCACTGATGATTTCTCTCGGTTCACCTGGGTATTTTTCTTAAGTACCAAAGATGAAACTGCTGAGACCTTAAAGTCATTCATACTTAGGGTGGAGAATGAAAGTGATCACCATGTAAAAATAATCAGATCAGATCAAGGAACAGAATTCAAGAATCATGTTTTAAATTCTTTTTGTGAATCTAAAGGTATCACAAGACAATTTAGTGCTCCTAGGACTCCACAACAAAATGGTGTTGCTGAGAGAATGAATAGGACACTAATTGAGGCTGCAAGAACCATGTTGTCTGATGCCAAACTTCCAATAACTTTTTGGGCAGAAGCAGCCAACACTGCCTGCTATGTCCAAAATAGAGTATTGGTAGTTAAGACACATGATATGACTCCTTATGAAATTTGGCATAAGAGAAAGCCATTTATTGGATTTCTTAAACCATTTGGATGTCAGTGCACCATCTTGAATAACAAAGATCATTTAGCCAAATTTGCTGAGAAATCAGCAGAGGGCTACTTTGTTGGGTACTCTTCACATGCTAAAGGATATAGAGTATACATCAAAGCTTCCAGAATTATTGAAGAGTCTGCAAATGTTCAGTTCAATGAACATACTATCAATAAGCCTGGAACCGGTCCTGATTGGCTATTTGATCTTGATAGCTTTACATCTGCATTTAATCTTATGAAAGAGGTTGTTCCAGATTTACAGTTAACTACCATAGACTCCTCCCAGTCTACAAGAGAAGAAGATTTTCGTGTTGAACTGCCAATAGCTTCAAGAAAAATCTTGGTAGAATCCACTTCAGCACAAAATGATGTCTCACAGTCTGAGACAGTGAATACATCTCACGTTGTTCCTGTAAGTGACTCTACTTCAGGTCCAATAAGTCAAGAAGAAGATGTGAGTCCCTCAACAGTCCAATCAGTTCCAAACACTTTGGAAAATTCTTCTCCTAGAGAAAGTCTTCCCACTACAGTTCAATCTCAGAGACCTCAAGACCTACCAGAAATCCAGCTTGAGGTACTACTTCCGAACCTTGAGCTCAGCAATTTGGATTTGAATTCTCTGCTGGATGTGATTCCTAGAACTCGCATCCATAACACTCATCCAGTTGAGAACATTATTGGTAATGTTGAAGAAGGAGTAAAAACAAGAAGCTCCATGCACGAAGCAAACATCTGTTTGTTTTCCTGTTTCCTATCCTAAGTAGAACCAAAGAAAGTTGCTGAAGCATTGAAAGATAACAGTTGGGTAGAAGCCATGCAGGAAGAGCTTCTTCAATTTGAAAGGCAAGGTGTTTGGAAGATTTTTGTTGATACATGTTTTTGTCCCTAGTTCAGTTTTGTAACTCTTATCATGTAAATGTTCAAAGTATTAATGGAAGTTGTCTTTATTTATATTTCTTAATGTTTGTTACTATTCCTTAATGTCTATTAATGTTTATCTATTTAGTTGAATTGATTATAAACTGAATTGAGTATGAAGGTTACTCATTCGGCGAATGACTCTAGAATGAAGTCATTCGCCGAATGAAGGTTATAGCGAATGTCTGGATTGAGAATGAGTCATTCGCCGAATGACTCATTCGAATGATAGCTCATTCGAGCTTAGTCATTCGCCGAATGAGCTGCTTCGGCCACTCATTCGGCCGAATGACTACAGCTTATATATAGAAGTTCAAATCATTTCAACTCTAACTTTCCAGAGCCCTCCTTCTTCCCTGAGACTCAAGTGTCAAAACCCTAGAAGATTTGAGCGGTTCTTGATCATCCAAGTTCGATTCTCAACCCGTGGTGTTCGATTGTTGCTTCCACGTTGTTCTTACAACCTCGGATCACCACGGTTTCTGTTGGTTTCGATTGGAAAACCCTGGAATAGGATTCCGCACTATTCCAGAGGCTGTCGAGTAGTTTTACATTGGATTCGGATTGTTTCCGAGCTCCCAATCGGTCCAACAAAGTGGTATCAGAGCTTTGGCTCTTGATTCTACTCGATTTCCACTCAAAATCAACAGATCTGAGATTCCCAAAACCCTGATTTTCGTAATTTTCAAAAACCCTATTTTTCTTGCTTCCCAAGTTACTATTTCATTGAAATATCAAGGGTTTTTGTGGTTTGATTGTTCTAATTCTTTCCCAATTGGTTTGTTATCATGTCTTGAACTTCTGTACCAAATTTGGTGGTTAGATCTGGTCAAAATCTCAAGTTATCACGATTTTCGTTGCTGAAAACCCCAGATCGCCGAATGACTCTGGCGGCCGAATAAGTTCAGCCGAATAGCCCCTCATTCGCCGAATAGGTCTCATTCGGCGAATAGCTCCTTCGCCATTCTCATTCGCCGAATAAGCCTCAGTCTCCACACTCATTCGGCGAAAGAACTCATTCGATCTGCCATTCGCCGAATAGGTCATTCGACTAACTCATTCGCCAGTTGTCATTCTCAGCCTCCATTCGCCAGTTTCAAGACATTCGGCCCCCGACATTCGCCCAATATAAGTTCATTCGCCAGTCACTTCTGAAATTTTTCTAAGTGTTGAATCTTATTACTTCTGATCAAATGGAGGATCTAGTACTCATGGCTAACCAAAACCATCGCATTCAGACTCTCTTGTTGACAGAAAATGAAACCGGGAACTCAAACAAAGCTCCTAAGTTGTTGATTTTAGATGACTACCCTCACTGGAAGTATAGATTTGAAATCCACATCAATGGAGTGGATACAAATCTGTGGATGATGATAGAGGGAGGTTACTTGAGGCCTTTAAACGAAGATGGTACTCCTATGCTTGTTACAAGGATGACCGAGCCTCAAAGGAAGCTATATGACTATGAGAAGAAAGCATATTGTATTCTGTCACAGTCCATTGCTACAGATATCTTTCATCAATTTAGACAGTTTACATCTTCCAAATACCTCTGGGATGCCTTGCAGCAAAGATATGAGGGGAATGATGCATTGAAGAGCATTAAGTCTAAAGCTTTAAGGAAAGAGTTCAACAGCTTTATGTATGTGGGTAATGAGTCCTTTGATGAGCTGATTGCCAGGTTCTATCATCTGTTGAGTGAGTTGTTCAACCACGAGGTCAAAACTACAACTCAAGAGAAGATTCAGTGTTTAGCAGATGCCCTACCTCCAAAGTGGGAGTCCTTCTTGATGGTACTCTAGCAAAATCAGATGATGGCTCATATGGACATCAATGATTTCATTCAAAAGTTGAAGGAACAGGAGATAGAGAACAAGTGGAAAGCCAAGAGGGTTGTGCAAGTTCAAGATCCTTCTCTATACTACTCCACTCCTACAGTTGATAAATCTACAACTCATGCTCCTTTGAAGACTGCTTTTGTTTCTAAAGCATCTGAAGCTCCATCTGCAGCTCAGATGCATTTCAGTCCATCTTCTTCATCAAGCTCACAACAAGAGCATCATCAACCTACTGCAAGTATGAAAACAGAGAATTTTGACAAGGTCACAGTAGAGATTGCTAAAGAGCATATGGGTCTTCTGTCAACATTGGTTAGCTCATATGATGGATTAGTTGCTGGTCAGATCGGCAATCCATATTTGACCAATGATGACTACTCCCAGATTGATCCAGATGATATGGAGAGGATTGACATTATGTGGGCATTGGCTAGTGCAGTTAGAAGAGCAAAGGAGTTTGTAAAAAGGACTGGGAAGGATATCAATCTAAACAAGGAGTCCAAGTTTGGATTTGATATGACATCTGTCACATGCTACAACTGTGGTGAGAAGGGTCATTTTGCCAGACAATGCAAGCAGCCGAAGAAAGCTGGCAACAAGAATCCATTTCAGCATCAGAAATCCTCTACTGCCAATCCAGAAAGGAGGTTAGTTCCCATTGATTCTCCTTCTCCAGCTGGATCTTCATCTTCTGGTAGTAAAGCTTTAATGGTTCAACAAGATGAAGGGGTGAACTGGGACTTCAGATTTAATGCTGATAAGGAAGATCAAGATAAAGCTTGTGTGGCAGAAATTCAGCATTCTGAAGATCATAATGAAGAAAGCAGTCAGGAGGATTCTTTGGTGATTGATGATAAGATATCAAGTTCAGAATCAGACAGTCTGACAGATTCTGAAACTCAAGAATCTGATGGTGAAGCTGATGACTCTTCTACTCAATTTGCTTTGATGGCAAATTCTTCTGCTTCTACAGACTCTTCTGAGCAGGTATACACTGATTGTTCATCTTCTCAATCTGATTGTTTTAATTGTGTTGACCTTAGGACTAAGGTTCTTGCTTATCAGAAGCATAATAGTGACTTGCTGACCGATCTCGACCTATGCATTGAGGCAAACAAAGTTTTAAAATCAAATGAAAAAGATTTTCAGATTAAAATTGATCTTTTAAATCGACAATTGCATGAGGCCGAGATCGCTGTTCTGAACAAACAAGATGCTATCATTTCTTATCTCAATACCATCAATGAGATCAAGAAGAAGTTAGCAATAGTTGAATGTGATTATGAGACTTTAGGTCAGAAGCTCAAGAGTTATGAAAGCTCTTCTTATATCATTGAGCACATGATCAGTAGGAGTGCTGATCAGGGGAAGGAACAGGTTAATTATCAAAATTGTCCTCCACCAATCCTCAATGCCTTTGTCAATACTCCAAATGACAAAGATGTAAAGGATTTTCAAGTTACTACTCTGTTAGTAATTGATCCAGTTAGTCTGAGTGCAAATCAGAGTTCATCTCAGACTAAGGAGTCAAGGGTGGATGGAGTTGTTGAAGATTGGGTTTCCGATTCCGAGGATGAATCAGAGTATTCACCTAAGCATAGCATTCCTCGGAATCAAACTTCTGTTGTCATGAAAGGTGACCCAATCTCCAAATCAAAAATTTACAAAGAATTATGCTTTGTTAAAGCTTCACAGGGGTCTGAATCTGACTGTGTTACCAAATCAGCTCAGTTTGGTAACAAAGGAAGAAAGGGTTTGGGTTTTGAGCCAGATTATCAGAAATTAAATGTTTTTAAATCAACTAAAAAGTCATTTTCTGATTTAAAACATTTTCATAAAAAAGGTGATAAAGTTTGTTTTGAGTGTGGTGAGTCAGGGCACATTGTGAGATTTTGCCCTCAGTTGATCAGACCTAAAGTTGTGCCTTTCAAAGACTTAAAATCTGCTTTACCAAAACCGGTAAAGTCTGTACCTAAGTCTTTTCAGCAAAAGTCTAAACCACCCATTCAGTCTAAAAATTCAGACATGGGAAAAGGAAAATTGGAAACTTTGGAAGTTCCAAATGTAGTCAAAGTTAATCAATCAAAATCATCATCCATCTATCTGAAAACCTCTTTTGATAAAAATGCAATTTGGAAAGTAAAATCATCTGAGGAGTCTGTTCCCCCAATTTCAGATAAACCTATTCCTAAGGGAAAATGGATCGATGTTTGGATCCGAGACTCTATGGGTCAACCCAAGACTGTAAAGGCTTGGGTTCCCAAAGTAAACTGATTGTCTCTTTATTGTGCAGGTTGCCCCAAAAGCTGGAGTGAACAGCAATTGGATCGTTGATAGTGGGGCTTCCAGACACATGACCGGTGATATTTCTCTGCTCACCAATGTGAATGCAGTTCGAGGTGGCTATGTTGCCTTTGCTGGAGACAAAGGTGGTTTTATTACTGGAGAGGGAATTTTGACAAATGGACAGGTTTCGTTCGATAATGTCAGATATGTTAAACAGCTAGAAAACAACCTCCTGTCAGTCTCTCAGATTTGTGACAAAGAGTACAAGGTTCTATTTGATGACTCCAAGTGTTACATTCTCAAGCAAGGTGTGCAGATACCTGAAGATTGGATTTTGATGTCTGCTCCGAGGAAGCAAGACTTGTACGTTCTCAATATGGCCACAGCTTCAACTACATCCTCCACAGCTTCATGTTTTATGACAAAGGCAACTGAGAAAGATTCAATCCTTTGGCATAAGAGGATGGGCCATTTGAGTTTGCGCAAGATGAATCATTTGGTACACAACAGTCTGGTTGAGGGAGTTAGCTTGAAAAATTTTAAGCTGTCTGATATCTGTGTTTCGTGCAAGAAGGGAAAGCAGTCTAAACAGTCTCATAAGCTGAAAAAGTATCATTCAATCAATGTTCCTCTTGAGCTTCTCCACATGGATTTGTTTGGTCCAGTGAATAGGAAGAGTATAGCTGGAGATCAATACTGCCTTGTTATCACTGATGAATACTCCAGATACTCTTGGGTCTTCTTTTTGAAAGAGAAATCAGAAACGTTTGATTGTATTCAAGTTCTGGTTACTAAACTTGAATCGCTTTATAAGCTCAAGATTCGTCAGTTTAGAACTGATAATGGAACGGAGTTCAAAAATCACAACATGGAGAATTTTTGTAATGCAAGAGGCATTGTGCAACAATTTAGTGCTCCATACGTTCCACAGATGAATGGTGTTGCTGAACGCAAGAATAGGACATTGATTGAGGCTGCTAGAACTATGCTTGCTGATTCTTCTCTGCCGGTTCAATTCTGGAACGAAGCTGTTGCTAATGCTTGTTATACATTAAACCGGGTTCTTATTGTGAAGAGACATGGGAAGACTTGCTTTGAACTGCTCCATAACAGAAAGCCAAATCTTAAGTATCTAGAACCATTTGGTGCTCCATGCACTATGCTTAAGAAACATGAGCAGGGCAAGTTTAATGAAAAGGTGGAAGAAGGGTACTTTCTTGGGTACAGCACTCCAAATAAACGAGTTTACAACATTTCAACTCATAATGTGGAGGAGTGGTACCATGTGGATGTTCAGAAATATACAATGCCCCCACCTGGAAAAGGGCCAGATTGGATGTTTGATTATTCCAGTCTCTTTGATTCATTCAATATGCCCCCCATGTATTCAGATGAAGATGTTGCTGTTCAGATGTTGTATGATGTACAAAATGCACCTGATGAACCTATGCAACCTTCATCTGCATCTGTTCCTACTACACAGATAAATGATGACAGCTCAGACACATATGACAATCCTCCAGCTGCTCCTGAACCGGTTGTTGGTAACCTTGTACCTGGTCTTGAGGATTTGAATTTGAATAACTTAGATCCTGAGGTTGAGGTTCCCGCTCATCCTGTTGGAAGAATCAATCGTATTCATCCTCAAGATAACATTATTGGGAGTCCTCTAGATGGAGTGAAGACTCGAAGTCAGATTTCTTCAGGTGGTCTTGCAGACATTCTTGATTTTGCAGATGTAAGCTTTTGTGCTCATTCATGCTTTATCTCTCAAGTTGAACCGCGTACAGTCACTGAAGCCCTCAAAGAAGAATCATGGGTCGATGCCATGCAAGAGGAACTTTTACAGTTCAAAAAGTTGGGGGTCTGGCAATTAGTTGATAGACCCAAAGGTGCAAAAGTCATCGGTACAAGATGGGTTCTTCGGTGCAAGAAAGATGATCACGGGATTATAGTGAGAAATAAGGCTCGTCTGGTGGTTCAAGGATTCAGACAGATAGAAGGATTGGATTACAATGAGGTGTTTGCTCCAGTTGCTCGACTGGAAGCCATTCGTATTTTCTTGGCTTATGCATCCTTTAAAAAATTCAAGGTTTATCAAATGGATGTAAAGAGCGCGTTCCTTCACGGAGTTATTAGTGAAACAGTGTATGTCAGTCAACCTCCCGGATTTGAGGATCCATTGCATCGTGACCAAGTCTACAAGTTAGACAAAGCCCTGTATGGATTGCATCAAGCTCCGCGAGCGTGGTACGAGACACTTTCCACTCACCTTCTGAACAACGGGTTCAGAAGAGGTGTCATTGACTGCACTTTATTTATCCGTGAGAAGGACAGTGATTTACTCTTGGTGCAAGTGTATGTGGACGACATAATTTTTGGTTCCACAAATGATGATCTGTGCAAGGAATTTGAGAATGTTATGAAAGAAAAATTTGAAATGAGTTCGATGGGAGAAATGAAGTTTTTCTTGGGTTTGCAGGTGGATCAGTCTGAGGCAGGGATTTTTATTCATCAAACCAAATACGTTGGTGACATTCTGAGCCGGTTCAGTATGTCTGATGCAAAGCCTGCTGGTATCCCACTGGCGATTAATCACGGGATTACTCCAGATAAAAAGGGGGAGTTAATTGATGCCACTCTGTACCGGGGAATGATCGGATCTCTCATGTATCTTACTGCTTCTCGGCCAGATATCATGTTTGCCACTTGCTTGTGTGCACGTTATCAATCCAAACCAAGAGTATCTCACCTTATTGCTGTCAAAAGGATTATGCGTTATCTGAAGGGTAGACCGGAACTTGGCTTATGGTACGCTAATGATGATAACTTTGAGCTTACTGCCTACAGTGATTCAGATTATGGCGGATGCAAAAGAGATTTCAAGTCAACATCTGCGGGATGTCAGTTCTTTGGAAACCGATTGGTCACCTGGCAGTGCAAGAAGCAGACGTCGGTGTCTACTTCAACCTGTGAAGCTGAATATATTGCTGCTGCTAGTTGTTGTTCACAAATCATCTGGATTCAACAGCAACTCAGGGACTATGGGTTACATTTTTCTAACACTCCTATTTATGTTGATAATACTGCCGCCATTGCTGTCACTAAAAATCCAGTACAGCACTCCAAGACCAAACACATCGACATAAAATATCACTTCATACGTGATTGTTTTGAAAAGAAATTAATCGATGTTGTTAAAATTCACACCGATCACCAAAAAGCCGATCTTTTTACAAAAGCTTTTGACAAACCCAGATTTCTATATCTGTTATCGGCTAATGGTGTTTTCCAAAAGGATGAAGTTCAATCCTCATCTGAGTCTCACAAATGATCATCATTTTACTTAGATAGTCTTTGCTTTGTTTATTTTATTTCAGTATTTTCATTTTCTCTTGTACAGGTATTTTTTATTACCAAAAACACAAAAAGATTTTCTATTTTTAGGTTTTTAGGGGGAGAAATAGAAAATTTGAAAAACCAAAAACATTAGAAAATTTGAAAAACCAAAAACAATAGAAAAATTAAAAAAAAACCAAAAACAATAGAAAAATTAAAAAAATGAGATGGTCTTGTTTAATAAAGTAGTACATTGATTTCATTATGTCATAGAAGCAGAAATGAATGTGTGAACTAAAATCACAAGAGAATTGTGATGGGATGTACTGATAGGCTGGCTATACAAAATAAATAAACAACTTATGATAACTTAGAAAGTTTGATTTGTGGGATCCATTTTATTAAATCTTTTGAGTGAAAAACGGTTTTTGACTCAAATCAAGCATACACCTGTCATCATGGAATCAAATGAGGTTTCATTCAAAGAAAAATTAAAGGCAAGCTGGTATTAAGCTTGAGGAAAATCAAAAACAAGCTGGTATTAAGCTTGGTGAAAAACTAAAAACAAGCTGGTATTAAGCTTGAAGAAAACCTAATGCAAGCTGGTATTAAGCTTGAGAAATACTTAAACAATTAAAGTTCGATTCCATACATGTACCATATTGCTGGGACTGACCTAGCTGAAGCCATCCATTTGGATAGAACAAGAAAAACAAAAAAAATAAAATAATAATAAATGTTTGAATCTTATTGAATTCATGATGACTGGTTTTAAGATATGCTGAAATGAGTTTTGAACTGATTTTGATCTTGATTGATGAAATGAATTGGGGAACTCAATCAGAAAATATGAGTGATCATATAGTTTGTTTAGGAGTTATGTATTGTTCAGTTTAAATTTGGACAAATATATCAGTAATCGTATCAAAATGAAATTGTGTTTGAAGTGAAGCATTCATTGAAGGCAATATGATGTGATTAGAGATATGTGTTATCTTATTAATGGACTTCTCACAAAAATATGTGTTTATGTGTTTTAAATTCTTGTTTGTACAGTTGTAGTGGTTGCTTCAGAAAAATACAAAAAGATTTTCTATTTTCAATTTTGTTTTAGATGATCATTTGTAGATTCGGATGTCTGTCATATCTGAATCCTGAACCAACCAGACATATCTTCATAAATTGTTAAAAGTTTGTTGCTCATAATGTCAAATGTTGAAAAATTTGAGGTTTGGAGATTTTCATCTCTCATTCGTCCGAATGAGAGGTAGAATGAACTCATTCGGCCGAATGAACTCATTCTGCGAATGAGTCATACGACCGAATCAATCATACAATGTGTTTTTCATTCGACGAATGAAGGGTGTCGAATGTCTCATTCGACATTCTCATTCGGCGAATGAGTATTGTCGAACGACCTATTCGCTACACTCATTCGGCGAATGAGACTGAATGTCAGGTGACCTTTCGCCTAGCTCATTCGGCGAATGAGAAGGGACTATATAACGGTCCTTCGGCCGAATGAAGGTCATTCGACCAAAAACTCTTTCGCGACTACAGAGAGAACCCTATTCGGCGATTAGCACACAGTGTCTTTTCACTTGATTTTCTCTGATCTTTGTTGACTCTGCCTCTGATAATCTTTTTATACTTCATCTCAGGTATATGGGGATCAAATTTCAGATCATTCCAACCGTGGAATCGTGCCAATCAGATCAAAATTTAGGGTTTTAGGGTTTTGTTTTTCGCCGTGCAAATAGACCTGCTTAATGGACTTGAAACTAACTATGATCTGTTTTAAATGTCTTAGTCGGTTGATTCTGAGTGTGTGTACAATTTTTATGAACTGATTGTTGATTTTTGAAAAAGGGATTTTGAATTCAAATCAGACGCCGAATATCGTCATTCGGCGAATGACTCAATCGGCGAATGAACCTCATTCGACGAATGGCTCATTCGACGAATGACCAGTCATATTCATGTCTCATTCGACGAATGAGAGTCATTCGACGAATGAACCTCATTCGACGAATGGCTCATTCGACGAATGACTCATTCGATCCTATGACTCATTCGGCGAATGTCTTTCATTCGGCATATCAGATTAACAGTTAATCTGATTTTTGGCTAATTTCAATTTGCTGATTGAGTATCTCGTACTGACATGTTTATTTCTTGTGTTATGCAGTATGGCAGGATACAAGTCAGTTCCTAAGCACAACATCTGTGCTCATCTAGACTTGACCACTCCGAACGCGAAGCACTACTCAGACATCATCACATTTCTGAGGCGTTCTAGGATATTCACAGCTATATCTACTGTACATGTGCCCTATCTATCACATCAGCAGGATTTTTGGTCATCGGCTGATATCGATTGCGAGGCCGAGCCTACAGTTATACGGGGCAAAGTGCAAGGACATGATGTGGTTGTCTCAGCTGAGCACATCCAGAGAATATGTGGATTTCAAGACTCTCCTGATCAGCCTGCATTACTTGATCGATTTCTGGTTCGTGGATGCTTTCTTCGATGCAAGTATGAGGGTGACATTGGAGCTGGCATCCTCAACAAGGCGTTTATGTCTCCGCAGTTCAAGTACTTAGCTCATGTACTGGTACACTGTCTTGGATCTAGGAGAGGTAGTTTTGATGATATGCGTGAGACCATCCAGTGCGCATTTGCTGCTTTAGTGCTCAACAAACCCTTCAACTTCTCAGAGATGATCTTCATTCACATGAAGGAGAACGTGGTTCTGAAGGGTGAAAAGAAGTCCTTATGTACCCGAGATTTCTACAGCAAATCATTGATGCCCAAGTTCCAGATCTTCCGAAGATCAATGCGGATATCATTCGGTTGGAGCATATGAATGACATTACTCTTAACAGAGTTTTGTCATACAGAGGGAAGGAGAGGAAGCCCACTACCAGGTCTTTATTTGGTCACCTCTCTCGACCTGATTATAGGGCTCCTGCTGGACGGAGATGGAGGCATGATGACTCCGACTCAGATGTAGAAGACATTGTTGTACCAGCTGGAGGTGATGATAGTGATGGAAGTGATGATGATGGTGGTGCAGGCCCTAGTGGTGCTGGAGCTGGTGAAAGCACAGTGTTAGTGAGTACTGCTGCTATGATGAGTACTGGTGCAGGTGAGATGATTTCTGGACACATGACCACTGCTGCTTCAGTGAGCATGGTTGATGTTGTTGATTCTGTTGCTGGTGGTGATGCTGTTGTTTCTACAGCACAGGAGGAGGATGTAGATATAGATTCTTTGATGGATCTAGACTTTCTGACCACCACTACTACTACTACTACTGTTTCCACTTCTATTGTTGCTGATACTTCAGTTCCTCACATGTCTGATGATGATGATGAGTCAGAGGACTCGGGTGATGAGGGTGTTGTTGGTGATGGTGATGAGGAGAGCACTGATTCAGATGATTTCATGGAGGAAGGGTATGAGAAGGTGATGGTGGCTGGGAAGATGGTTGTTCGGAAGAGGAAGAGGACAGAGGAAGAGAGGGAGGAGATCACTGATCCGTCTTTTATTCCTGAGTTTGATATCTCACCTCCACCTCGGTCTTCTGCTCCTGCTGCAGCAGCTGTGATTGTTGCTGCCACTCAGCCTGCTTCCTCTAGGGCTGGAAGAGGAAAGAGATCAAGATTCTCTTTCCAAAGGAGGTCAGAACTGACATCAGCTGCTACAACTACTGTCACATCAGTAGCAGCTGTGTCAGTTTCTTCACTGACACGGACAAGGGCTATTCCTACTCAGACCACTACTGCCCCTCTGTCCACTCCTTTTATTCGTGAGCCGATTTATGTTGCTGCTTCTTCGGGCCCATCTACATCACGAGCTGATACGTTTATACATACTGTGTCAGTTGTAGATCAGCTTAGTACACTGAACAGTATGGTCTTGAGATTGATGGAGAAGAACATGGAGCAAGAGTCTAAGATTGCTCAGCTCACACAAAGGATCCATGATCAGGATGCCTTGTTGCTGCAGGCAGCTGATCAACGAGCTGATCTTAGAGCTCGGTCTGCTCAACAAGAAGAGCAACTGCTTAAGTATATCGATGAGCACAACCAGTTGGCCTTGACTGCCACTGGTTTCAACGAGAGGATCCTTCTTCTGGAAGCTGAGAATGCTCGCCTTGCTGAACTTGTCGAGAGTTCCAAGGAAGGCACTCCCAGGCTCGAAGGTGTGGAAGTCCATTCCGATGATTCAGACAAGCAGATAGATGAAGAAGAGTCTGATGAGGAACAAGTTGACTATGAGGATTCCGAGAAGGATGAGGAATCGGATGAAGATGATGAAGCTGATGATGATGACAAAGACGGATCGGGGAGTGGGTCTGCAGAATCATCTGGTACTGATGATGATGATGATGATAACAACGATGATCAAGACCCTCCCACTTCTGAGATCCGGTCAAAGAAGACAAATGACAAGAAAGCTCAGGCTCCTCCTCCTTCGTCTCCATCAAAGACAACTGAGCCAGAAGCTACTGAGGAAGTTCAAGCTGTGCCTTTGAGACGTCAGCTAGATGAGACGTTGACTATGATCTTGGACGCTCAGGGCATTATACAACACTCAGTGAGCTATGACAAGGAGGAGGGAGAGATTATACACTGTCTATCAAAAGAGCAGATAGCCGAGCTATTCAGGTTGAATCCTGACGAGGTTGTTACTGATGACACCTCAGTTCCCAGTTTTGAAGAGCCCGAACCAGAACCTTTTGATGATATAGATGAGGTTATTCTGGAAGACATCACAGATGAAGAATATCCAAAGTATACATCGGCCGAAGACGAGCTGCCTACATTCACTGAGCCATTTGATCAGGAAACAGAGGATCTCTTGGTCAGATATCTAGAAGAACAAGTAGAGGCAAGCAAGGCTGAAGCCGATGATCGAAAGAAGAGAAAAGAGGAATGGGCTTCTTACTGGGAAGTGTTAAAGAAGCAAAGCACTGAGAAGATGCCAGCCACGCACAAGAAGGTTTACAGGACCAAAGGCTACAAAGCTGGAGGTCAGATCCTTAGCTGGGCATACTTCCATGATCTTGGGTGCTATGCTGTGAAAAGAGAGAAAGGGATCGACTACTTCAAACACCCACATGATTTCAAGACGTTGCCTGGATTCGAAGTCAATCAGCTAGCACGTCTGAACATGCTATACAGTGGTGACTCTGGGATGTCTGCTTGGTTTTCTCGACAGATCAAGTATGAATACCGGAAGAGATGGGTGAACTTTCAACCGCAGCAGCCAGAACGATACTATTTGCCAGAGATTGATGGTGATACCCGCAAGCATAAAGTGATCCTGAAGTGGCTTCCCCCTAGAGTTTTGAAGAAGATTCCCTTGCGGAAAATGAGACAAGACTTTATGGATGGCTTCCGATGGTGGTACTATGACGGGAGAACTGGTGAAGCTGTGATAGTCCTTTGCAAAGACAAGAAGTGGGAAACTGTCAGAATTTTTGATCCCATGTGGCTGACGAACCTGTCTCATAAAGATGTCCAAGCTCTATTCAGGAATCAGATCTTCTTTGATGTTCCAGACATGGTTCAAGCCTTGCAGTTTATGAGAGTGATCCGTCTCTGCAGCATTTTCAAGATACACGCTGGAGCAGATTGGAAAGCTATTTCAGCAAAGTATTTCAAGAAAGAAACTTCCAAGAGTTGAACTAGGTCCAAGGGGGAGTTTGTTGATACATGTTTTTGTCCCTAGTTTAGTTTTGTAACTCTTATCATGTAAATGTTCAAAGTATTAATGGAAGTTGTCTTTATTTATATTTCTTAATGTTTGTTACTATTCCTTAATGTCTATTAATGTTTATCTATTTAGTTGAATTGATTATAAACTGAATTGAGTATGAAGGTTACTCATTCGGCGAATGACTCTAGAAGGTTATAAACTGATTTGGATGTCAGTGCACCATCTTGAATAACAAAGATCATTTAGCCAAATTTGCTGAGAAATCAGCAGAGGGCTACTTTGTTGGGTACTCTTCACATGCTAAAGGATATAGAGTATACATCAAAGCTTCCAGAATTATTGAAGAGTCTGCAAATGTTCAGTTCAATGAACATACTATCAATAAGCCTGGAACCGGTCCTGATTGGCTATTTGATCTTGATAGCTTTACATCTGCATTTAATCTTATGAAAGAGGTTGTTCCAGATTTACAGTTAACTACCATAGACTCCTCCCAGTCTACAAGAGAAGAAGATTTTCGTGTTGAACTGCCAATAGCTTCAAGAAAAATCTTGGTAGAATCCACTTCAGCACAAAATGATGTCTCACAGTCTGAGACAGTGAATACATCTCACGTTGTTCCTGTAAGTGACTCTACTTCAGGTCCAATAAGTCAAGAAGAAGATGTGAGTCCCTCAACAGTCCAATCAGTTCCAAACACTTTGGAAAATTCTTCTCCTAGAGAAAGTCTTCCCACTACAGTTCAATCTCAGAGACCTCAAGACCTACCAGAAATCCAGCTTGAGGTACTACTTCCGAACCTTGAGCTCAGCAATTTGGATTTGAATTCTCTGCTGGATGTGATTCCTAGAACTCGCATCCATAACACTCATCCAGTTGAGAACATTATTGGTAATGTTGAAGAAGGAGTAAAAACAAGAAGCTTCATGCACGAAGCAAACATCTGTTTGTTTTCCTGTTTCCTATCCTAAGTAGAACCAAAGAAAGTTGCTGAAGCATTGAAAGATAACAGTTGGGTAGAAGCCATGCAGGAAGAGCTTCTTCAATTTGAAAGGCAAGGTGTTTGGAAGATTTTTGTTGATACATGTTTTTGTCCCTAGTTCAGTTTTGTAACTCTTATCATGTAAATGTTCAAAGTATTAATGGAAGTTGTCTTTATTTATATTTCTTAATGTTTGTTACTATTCCTTAATGTCTATTAATGTTTATCTATTTAGTTGAATTGATTATAAACTGAATTGAGTATGAAGGTTACTCATTCGGCGAATGACTCTAGAATGAAGTCATTCGCCGAATGAAGGTTATAGCGAATGTCTGGATTGAGAATGAGTCATTCGCCGAATGACTCATTCGAATGATAGCTCATTCGAGCTTAGTCATTCGCCGAATGAGCTGCTTCGGCCACTCATTCGGCCGAATGACTACAGCTTATATATAGAAGTTCAAATCATTTCAACTCTAACTTTCCAGAGCCCTCCTTCTTCCCTGAGACTCAAGTGTCAAAACCCTAGAAGATTTGAGCGGTTCTTGATCATCCAAGTTCGATTCTCAACCCGTGGTGTTCGATTGTTGCTTCCACGTTGTTCTTACAACCTCGGATCACCACGGTTTCTGTTGGTTTCGATTGGAAAACCCTGGAATAGGATTCCGCACTATTCCAGAGGCTGTCGAGTAGTTTTACATTGGATTCGGATTGTTTCCGAGCTCCCAATCGGTCCAACAAAGTGGTATCAGAGCTTTGGCTCTTGATTCTACTCGATTTCCACTCAAAATCAACAGATCTGAGATTCCCAAAACCCTGATTTTCGTAATTTTCAAAAACCCTATTTTTCTTGCTTCCCAAGTTACTATTTCATTGAAATATCAAGGGTTTTTGTGGTTTGATTGTTCTAATTCTTTCCCAATTGGTTTGTTATCATGTCTTGAACTTCTGTACCAAATTTGGTGGTTAGATCTGGTCAAAATCTCAAGTTATCACGATTTTCGTTGCTGAAAACCCCAGATCGCCGAATGACTCTGGCGGCCGAATAAGTTCAGCCGAATAGCCCCTCATTCGCCGAATAGGTCTCATTCGGCGAATAGCTCCTTCGCCATTCTCATTCGCCGAATAAGCCTCAGTCTCCACACTCATTCGGCGAAAGAACTCATTCGATCTGCCATTCGCCGAATAGGTCATTCGACTAACTCATTCGCCAGTTGTCATTCTCAGCCTCCATTCGCCAGTTTCAAGACATTCGGCCCCCGACATTCGCCCAATATAAGTTCATTCGCCAGTCACTTCTGAAATTTTTCTAAGTGTTGAATCTTATTACTTCTGATCAAATGGAGGATCTAGTACTCATGGCTAACCAAAACCATCGCATTCAGACTCTCTTGTTGACAGAAAATGAAACCGGGAACTCAAACAAAGCTCCTAAGTTGTTGACTTTAGATGACTACCCTCACTGGAAGTATAGATTTGAAATCCACATCAATGGAGTGGATACAAATCTGTGGATGATGATAGAGGGAGGTTACTTGAGGCCTTTAAACGAAGATGGTACTCCTATGCTTGTTACAAGGATGACCGAGCCTCAAAGGAAGCTATATGACTATGAGAAGAAAGCATATTGTATTCTGTCACAGTCCATTGCTACAGATATCTTTCATCAATTTAGACAGTTTACATCTTCCAAATACCTCTGGGATGCCTTGCAGCAAAGATATGAGGGGAATGATGCATTGAAGAGCATTAAGTCTAAAGCTTTAAGGAAAGAGTTCAACAGCTTTATGTATGTGGGTAATGAGTCCCTTGATGAGCTGATTGCCAGGTTCTATCATCTGTTGAGTAAGTTGTTCAACCACGAGGTCAAAACTACAACTCAAGAGAAGATTCAGTGTTTAGCAGATGCCCTACCTCCAAAGTGGGAGTCCTTCTTGATGGTACTCAAGCAAAATCAGATGATGGCTCATATGGACATCAATGATTTCATTCAAAAGTTGAAGGAACAGGAGATAGAGAACAAGTGGAAAGCCAAGAGGGTTGTGCAAGTTCAAGATCCTTCTCTATACTACTCCACTCCTACAGTTGATAAATCTACAACTCATGCTCCTTTGAAGACTGCTTTTGTTTCTAAAGCATCTGAAGCTCCATCTGCAGCTCAGATGCATTTCAGTCCATCTTCTTCATCAAGCTCACAACAAGAGCATCATCAGCCTACTGCAAGTCTGAAAACAGAGAATTTTGACAAGGTCACAGTAGAGATTGCTAAAGAGCATATGGGTCTTCTGTCAACATTGGTTAGCTCATATGATGGATTAGTTGCTGGTCAGATCGGCAATCCATATTTGACCAATGATGACTACTCTCAGATTGATCCAGATGATATGGAGAGGATTGACATTATGTGGGCATTGGCTAGTGCAGTTAGAAGAGCAAAGGAGTTTGTAAAAAGGACTGGGAAGGATATCAATCTAAACAAGGAGTCCAAGTTTGGATTTGATATGACATCTGTCACATGCTACAACTGTGGTGAGAAGGGTCATTTTGCCAGACAATGCAAGCAGCCGAAGAAAGCTGGCAACAAGAATCCATTTCAGCATCAGAAATCCTCTACTGCCAATCCAGAAAGGAGATTAGTTCCCATTGATTCTCCTTCTCCAGCTGGATCTTCATCTTCTGGTAGTAAAGCTTTAATGGTTCAACAAGATGAAGGGGTGAACTGGGACTTCAGATTTAATGCTGATAAGGAAGATCAAGATAAAGCTTGTGTGGCAGAAATTCAGCATTCTGAAGATCATGATGAAGAAAGCAGTCAGGAGGATTCTTTGGTGATTGATGATAAGATATCAAGTTCAGAATCAGACAGTCTGACAGATTCTGAAACTCAAGAATCTGATGGTGAAGCTGATGACTCTTCTACTCAATTTGCTTTGATGGCAAATTCTTCTGCTTCTACAGACTCTTCTGAGCAGGTATACACTGATTGTTCATCTTCTCAATCTGATTGTTTTAATTGTGTTGACCTTAGGACTAAGGTTCTTGCTTATCAGAAGCATAATAGTGACTTGCTGACCGATCTCGACCTATGCATTGAGGCAAACAAAGTTTTAAAATCAAATGAAAAAGATTTTCAGATTAAAATTGATCTTTTAAATCGACAATTGCATGAGGCCGAGATCGCTGTTCTGAACAAACAAGATGCTATCACTTCTTATCTCAATACCATCAATGAGATCAAGAAGAAGTTAGCAATAGTTGAATGTGATTATGAGACTTTAGGTCAGAAGCTCAAGAGTTATGAAAGCTCTTCTTATATCATTGAGCACATGATCAGTAGGAGTGCTGATCAGGGGAAGGAACAGGTTAATTATCAAAATTGTCCTCCACCAATCCTCAATGCCTTTGTCAATACTCCAAATGACAAAGATGTAAAGGATTTTCAAGTTACTACTCTGTTAGTAATTGATCCAGTTAGTCTGAGTGCAAATCAGAGTTCATCTCAGACTAAGGAGTCAAGGGTGGATGGAGTTGTTGAAGATTGGGTTTCCGATTCCGAGGATGAATCAGAGTATTCACCTAAGCATAGCATTCCTCGGAATCAAACTTCTGTTGTCATGAAAGGTGACCCAATCTCCAAATCAAAAATTTACAAAGAATTATGCTTTGTTAAAGCTTCACAGGGGTCTGAAGCTGACTGTGTTACCAAATCAGCTCAGTTTGGTAACAAAGGAAGAAAGGGTTTGGGTTTTGAGCCAGATTATCAGAAATTAAATGTTTTTAAATCAACTAAAAAGTCATTTTCTGATTTAAAACATTTTCATAAAAAAGGTGATAAAGTTTGTTTTGAGTGTGGTGAGTCAGGGCACATTGTGAGATTTTGCCCTCAGTTGATCAGACCTAAAGTTGTGCCTTTCAAAGACTTAAAATCTGCTTTACCAAAACCGGTAAAGTCTGTACCTAAGTCTTTTCAGCAAAAGTCTAAACCACCCATTCAGTCTAAAAATTCAGACAAGGGAAAAGGAAAATTGGAAACTTTGGAAGTTCCAAATGTAGTCAAAGTTAATCAATCAAAATCATCATCCATCTATCTGAAAACCTCTTTTGATAAAAATGCAATTTGGAAAGTAAAATCATCTGAGGAGTCTGTTCCCCCAATTTCAGATAAACCTATTCCTAAGGGAAAATGGATCGATGTTTGGATCCGAGACTCTATGGGTCAACCCAAGACTGTAAAGGCTTGGGTTCCCAAAGTAAACTGATTGTCTCTTTATTGTGCAGGTTGCCCCAAAAGCTGGAGTGAACAGCAATTGGATCGTTGATAGTGGGGCTTCCAGACACATGACCGGTGATATTTCTCTGCTCACCAATGTGAATGCAGTTCGAGGTGGCTATGTTGCCTTTGCTGGAGACAAAGGTGGTTTTATTACTGGAGAGGGAATTTTGACAAATGGACAGGTTTCGTTCGATAATGTCAGATATGTTAAACAGCTAGAAAACAACCTCCTGTCAGTCTCTCAGATTTGTGACAAAGAGTACAAGGTTCTATTTGATGACTCCAAGTGTTACATTCTCAAGCAAGGTGTGCAGATACCTGAAGATTGGATTTTGATGTCTGCTCCGAGGAAGCAAGACTTGTACGTTCTCAATATGGCCACAGCTTCAACTACATCCTCCACAGCTTCATGTTTTATGACAAAGGCAACTGAGAAAGATTCAATCCTTTGGCATAAGAGGATGGGCCATTTGAGTTTGCGCAAGATGAATCATTTGGTACACAACAGTCTGGTTGAGGGAGTTAGCTTGAAAAATTTTAAGCTGTCTGATATCTGTGTTTCGTGCAAGAAGGGAAAGCAGTCTAAGCAGTCTCATAAGCTGAAAAAGTATCATTCAATCAATGTTCCTCTTGAGCTTCTCCACATGGATTTGTTTGGTCCAGTGAATAGGAAGAGTATAGCTGGAGATCAATACTGCCTTGTTATCACTGATGAATACTCCAGATACTCTTGGGTCTTCTTTTTGAAAGAGAAATCAGAAACGTTTGATTGTATTCAAGTTCTGGTTACTAAACTTGAATCGCTTTATAAGCTCAAGATTCGTCAGTTTAGAACTGATAATGGAACGGAGTTCAAAAATCACAACATGGAGAATTTTTGTAATGCAAGAGGCATTGTGCAACAATTTAGTGCTCCATACGTTCCACAGATGAATGGTGTTGCTGAACGCAAGAATAGGACATTGATTGAGGCTGCTAGAACTATGCTTGCTGATTCTTCTCTGCCGGTTCAATTCTGGAACGAAGCTGTTGCTAATGCTTGTTATACATTGAACCGGGTTCTTATTGTGAAGAGACATGGGAAGACTTGCTTTGAACTGCTCCATAACAGAAAGCCAAATCTTAAGTATCTAGAACCATTTGGTGCTCCATGCACTATGCTTAAGAAACATGAGCAGGGCAAGTTTAATGAAAAGGTGGAAGAAGGGTACTTTCTTGGGTACAGCACTCCAAATAAACGAGTTTACAACATTTCAACTCATAATGTGGAGGAGTGGTACCATGTGGATGTTCAGAAATATACAATGCCCCCACCTGGAAAAGGGCCAGATTGGATGTTTGATTATTCCAGTCTCTTTGATTCATTCAATATGCCCCCCATGTATTCAGATGAAGATGTTGCTGTTCAGATGTTGTATGATGTACAAAATGCACCTGATGAACCTATGCAACCTTCATCTGCATCTGTTCCTACTACACAGATAAATGATGACAGCTCAGACACAGATGACAATCCTCCAGCTGCTCCTGAACCGGTTGTTGATAACCTTGTACCTGGTCTTGAGGATTTGAATTTGAATAACTTAGATCCTGAGGTTGAGGTTCCCGCTCATCCTGTTGGAAGAATCAATCGTATTCATCCTCAAGATAACATTATTGGGAGTCCTCTAGATGGAGTGAAGACTCGAAGTCAGATTTCTTCAGGTGGTCTTGCAGACATTCTTGATTTTGCAGATGTAAGCTTTTGTGCTCATTCCTGCTTTATCTCTCAAGTTGAACCGCGTACAGTCACTGAAGCCCTCAAAGAAGAATCATGGGTCGATGCCATGCAAGAGGAACTTTTACAGTTCAAAAAGTTGGGGGTCTGGCAATTAGTTGATAGACCCAAAGGTGCAAAAGTCATCGGTACAAGATGGGTTCTTCGGTGCAAGAAAGATGATCACGGGATTATAGTGAGAAATAAGGCTCGTCTGGTGGTTCAAGGATTCAGACAGATAGAAGGATTGGATTACAATGAGGTGTTTGCTCCAGTTGCTCGACTGGAAGCCATTCGTATTTTCTTGGCTTATGCATCCTTTAAAAAATTCAAGGTTTATCAAATGGATGTAAAGAGCGCGTTCCTTCACGGAGTTATTAGTGAAACAGTGTATGTCAGTCAACCTCCCGGATTTGAGGATCCATTGCATCGTGACCAAGTCTACAAGTTAGACAAAGCCCTGTATGGATTGCATCAAGCTCCGCGAGCGTGGTACGAGACACTTTCCACTCACCTTCTGAACAACGGGTTCAGAAGAGGTGTCATTGACTGCACTTTATTTATCCGTGAGAAGGACAGTGATTTACTCTTGGTGCAAGTGTATGTGGACGACATAATTTTTGGTTCCACAAATGATGATCTGTGCAAGGAATTTGAGAATGTTATGAAAGAAAAATTTGAAATGAGTTCGATGGGAGAAATGAAGTTTTTCTTGGGTTTGCAGGTGGATCAGTCTGAGGCAGGGATTTTTATTCATCAAACCAAATACGTTGGTGACATTCTGAGCCGGTTCAGTATGTCTGATGCAAAGCCTGCTGGTATCCCACTGGCGATTAATCACGGGATTACTCCAGATAAAAAGGGGGAGTTAATTGATGCCACTCTGTACCGGGGAATGATCGGATCTCTCATGTATCTTACTGCTTCTCGGCCAGATATCATGTTTGCCACTTGCTTGTGTGCACGTTATCAATCCAAACCAAGAGTATCTCACCTTATTGCTGTCAAAAGGATTATGCGTTATCTGAAGGGTACACCGGAACTTGGCTTATGGTACCCTAATGATGATAACTTTGAGCTTACTGCCTACAGTGATTCAGATTATGGCGGATGCAAAAGAGATTTCAAGTCAACATCTGCGGGATGTCAGTTCTTTGGAAACCGATTGGTCACCTGGCAGTGCAAGAAGCAGACGTCGGTGTCTACTTCAACCTGTGAAGCTGAATATATTGCTGCTGCTAGTTGTTGTTCACAAATCATCTGGATTCAACAGCAACTCAGGGACTATGGGTTACATTTTTCTAACACTCCTATTTATGTTGATAATACTGCCGCCATTGCTGTCACTAAAAATCCAGTTCAGCACTCCAAGACCAAACACATCGACATAAAATATCACTTCATACGTGATTGTTTTGAAAAGAAATTAATCGATGTTGTTAAAATTCACACCGATCACCAAAAAGCCGATCTTTTTACAAAAGCTTTTGACAAACCCAGATTTCTATATCTGTTATCGGCTAATGGTGTTTTCCAAAAGGATGAAGTTCAATCCTCATCTGAGTCTCACAAATGATCATCATTTTACTTAGATAGTCTTTGCTTTGTTTATTTTATTTCAGTATTTTCATTTTCTCTTGTACAGGTATTTTTTATTACCAAAAACACAAAAAGATTTTCTATTTTTAGGTTTTTAGGGGGAGAAATAGAAAATTTGAAAAACCAAAAACATTAGAAAATTTGAAAAACCAAAAACAATAGAAAAATTAAAAAAAAACCAAAAACAATAGAAAAATTAAAAAAATGAGATGGTCTTGTTTAATAAAGTAGTACATTGATTTCATTATGTCATAGAAGCAGAAATGAATGTGTGAACTAAAATCACAAGAGAATTGTGATGGGATGTACTGATAGGCTGGCTATACAAAATAAATAAACAACTTATGATAACTTAGAAAGTTTGATTTGTGGGATCCATTTTATTAAATCTTTTGAGTGAAAAACGGTTTTTGACTCAAATCAAGCATACACCTGTCATCATGGAATCAAATGAGGTTTCATTCAAAGAAAAATTAAAGGCAAGCTGGTATTAAGCTTGAGGAAAATCAAAAACAAGCTGGTATTAAGCTTGGTGAAAAACTAAAAACAAGCTGGTATTAAGCTTGAAGAAAACCTAATGCAAGCTGGTATTAAGCTTGAGAAATACTTAAACAATTAAAGTTCGATTCCATACATGTGCCATATTGCTGGGACGGACCTAGCTGAAGCCATCCATTTGGATAGAACAAGAAAAACAAAAAAAAAAATAATAATAAATGTTTGAATCTTATTGAATTCATGATGACTGGTTTTAAGATATGCTGAAATGAGTTTTGAACTGATTTTGATCTTGATTGATGAAATGAATTGGGGAACTCAATCAGAAAATATGAGTGATCATATAGTTTGTTTAGGAGTTATGTATTGTTCAGTTTAAATTTGGACAAATATATCAGTAATCGTATCAAAATGAAATTGTGTTTGAAGTGAAGCATTCATTGAAGGCAATATGATGTGATTAGAGATATGTGTTATCTTATTAATGGACTTCTCACAAAAATATGTGTTTATGTGTTTTAAATTCTTGTTTGTACAGTTGTAGTGGTTGCTTCAGAAAAATACAAAAAGATTTTCTATTTTCAATTTTGTTTTAGATGATCATTTGTAGATTCGGATGTCTGTCATATCTGAATCCTGAACCAACCAGACATATCTTCATAAATTGTTAAAAGTTTGTTGCTCATAATGTCAAATGTTGAAAAATTTGAGGTTTGGAGATTTTCATCTCTCATTCGTCCGAATGAGAGGTAGAATGAACTCATTCGGCCGAATGAACTCATTCTGCGAATGAGTCATACGACCGAATCAATCATACAATGTGTTTTTCATTCGACGAATGAAGGGTGTCGAATGTCTCATTCGACATTCTCATTCGGCGAATGAGTATTGTCGAACGACCTATTCGCTACACTCATTCGGCGAATGAGACTGAATGTCAGGTGACCTTTCGCCTAGCTCATTCGGCGAATGAGAAGGGACTATATAACGGTCCTTCGGCCGAATGAAGGTCATTCGACCAAAAACTCTTTCGCGACTACAGAGAGAACCCTATTCGGCGATTAGCACACAGTGTCTTTTCACTTGATTTTCTCTGATCTTTGTTGACTCTGCCTCTGATAATCTTTTTATACTTCATCTCAGGTATATGGGGATCAAATTTCAGATCATTCCAACCGTGGAATCGTGCCAATCAGATCAAAATTTAGGGTTTTAGGGTTTTGTTTTTCGCCGTGCAAATAGACCTGCTTAATGGACTTGAAACTAACTATGATCTGTTTTAAATGTCTTAGTCGGTTGATTCTGAGTGTGTGTACAATTTTTATGAACTGATTGTTGATTTTTTGAAAAAGGGATTTTGAATTCAAATCAGACGCCGAATATCGTCATTCGGCGAATGACTCAATCGGCGAATGAACCTCATTCGACGAATGGCTCATTCGACGAATGACCAGTCATATTCATGTCTCATTCGACGAATGAGAGTCATTCGACGAATGAACCTCATTCGACGAATGGCTCATTCGACGAATGACTCATTCGATCCTATGACTCATTCGGCGAATGTCTTTCATTCGGCATATCAGATTAACAGTTAATATGATTTTTGGCTAATTTCAATTTGCTGATTGAGTATCTCGTACTGACATGTTTATTTCTTGTGTTATGCAGTATGGCAGGATACAAGTCAGTTCCTAAGCACAACATCTGTGCTCATCTAGACTTGACCACTCCGAACGCGAAGCACTACTCAGACATCATCACATTTCTGAGGCGTTCTAGGATATTCACAGCTATATCTACTGTACATGTGCCCTATCTATCACATCAGCAGGATTTTTGGTCATCGGCTGATATCGATTGCGAGGCCGAGCCTACAGTTATACGGGGCAAAGTGCAAGGACATGATGTGGTTGTCTCAGCTGAGCACATCCAGAGAATATGTGGATTTCAAGACTCTCCTGATCAGCCTGCATTACTTGATCGATTTCTGGTTCGTGGATGCTTTCTTCGATGCAAGTATGAGGGTGACATTGGAGCTGGCATCCTCAACAAGGCGTTTATGTCTCCGCAGTTCAAGTACTTAGCTCATGTACTGGTACACTGTCTTGGATCTAGGAGAGGTAGTTTTGATGATATGCGTGAGACCATCCAGTGCGCATTTGCTGCTTTAGTGCTCAACAAACCCTTCAACTTCTCAGAGTTGATCTTCATTCACATGAAGGAGAACGTGGTTCTGAAGGGTGAAAAGAAGTCCTTATGTACCCGAGATTTCTACAGCAAATCATTGATGCCCAAGTTCCAGATCTTCCGAAGATCAATGCGGATATCATTCGGTTGGAGCATATGAATGACATTACTCTTAACAGAGTTTTGTCATACAGAGGGAAGGAGAGGAAGCCCACTACCAGGTCTTTATTTGGTCACCTCTCTCGACCTGATTATAGGGCTCCTGCTGGACGGAGATGGAGGCATGATGACTCCGACTCAGATGTAGAAGACATTGTTGTACCAGCTGGAGGTGATGATAGTGATGGAAGTGATGATGATGGTGGTGCAGGCCCTAGTGGTGCTGGAGCTGGTGAAAGCACAGTGTTAGTGAGTACTGCTGCTATGATGAGTACTGGTGCAGGTGAGATGATTTCTGGACACATGACCACTGCTGCTTCAGTGAGCATGGTTGATGTTGTTGATTCTGTTGCTGGTGGTGATGCTGTTGTTTCTACAGCACAGGAGGAGGATGTAGATATAGATTCTTTGATGGATCTAGACTTTCTGACCACCACTACTACTACTACTACTGTTTCCACTTCTATTGTTGCTGATACTTCAGTTCCTCACATGTCTGATGATGATGATGAGTCAGAGGACTCGGGTGATGAGGGTGTTGTTGGTGATGGTGATGAGGAGAGCACTGATTCAGATGATTTCATGGAGGAAGGGTATGAGAAGGTGATGGTGGCTGGGAAGATGGTTGTTCGGAAGAGGAAGAGGACAGAGGAAGAGAGGGAGGAGATCACTGATCCGTCTTTTATTCCTGAGTTTGATATCTCACCTCCACCTCGGTCTTCTGCTCCTGCTGCAGCAGCTGTGATTGTTGCTGCCACTCAGCCTGCTTCCTCTAGGGCTGGAAGAGGAAAGAGATCAAGATTCTCTTTCCAAAGGAGGTCAGAACTGACATCAGCTGCTACAACTACTGTCACATCAGTAGCAGCTGTGTCAGTTTCTTCACTGACACGGACAAGGGCTATTCCTACTCAGACCACTACTGCCCCTCTGTCCACTCCTTTTATTCGTGAGCCGATTTATGTTGCTGCTTCTTCGGGCCCATCTACATCACGAGCTGATACGTTTATACATACTGTGTCAGTTGTAGATCAGCTTAGTACACTGAACAGTATGGTCTTGAGATTGATGGAGAAGAACATGGAGCAAGAGTCTAAGATTGCTCAGCTCACACAAAGGATCCATGATCAGGATGCCTTGTTGCTGCAGGCAGCTGATCAACGAGCTGATCTTAGAGCTCGGTCTGCTCAACAAGAAGAGCAACTGCTTAAGTATATCGATGAGCACAACCAGTTGGCCTTGACTGCCACTGGTTTCAACGAGAGGATCCTTCTTCTGGAAGCTGAGAATGCTCGCCTTGCTGAACTTGTCGAGAGTTCCAAGGAAGGCACTCCCAGGCTCGAAGGTGTGGAAGTCCATTCCGATGATTCAGACAAGCAGATAGATGAAGAAGAGTCTGATGAGGAACAAGTTGACTATGAGGATTCCGAGAAGGATGAGGAATCGGATGAAGATGATGAAGCTGATGATGATGACAAAGACGGATCGGGGAGTGGGTCTGCAGAATCATCTGGTACTGATGATGATGATGATGATAACAACGATGATCAAGACCCTCCCACTTCTGAGATCCGGTCAAAGAAGACAAATGACAAGAAAGCTCAGGCTCCTCCTCCTTCGTCTCCATCAAAGACAACTGAGCCAGAAGCTACTGAGGAAGTTCAAACTGTGCCTTTGAGACATCAGCTAGATGAGACGTTGACTATGATCTTGGACGCTCAGGGCATTATACAGCACTCAGTGAGCTATGACAAGGAGGAGGGAGAGATTATACACTGTCTATCAAAAGAGCAGATAGCCGAGCTATTCAGGTTGAATCCTGACGAGGTTGTTACTGATGACACCTCAGTTCCCAGTTTTGAAGAGCCCGAACCAGAACCTTTTGATGATATAGATGAGGTTATTCTGGAAGACATCACAGATGAAGAATATCCAAAGTATACATCGGCCGAAGACGAGCTGCCTACATTCACTGAGCCATTTGATCAGGAAACAGAGGATCTCTTGGTCAGATATCTAGAAGAACAAGTAGAGGCAAGCAAGGCTGAAGCCGATGATCGAAAGAAGAGAAAAGAGGAATGGGCTTCTTACTGGGAAGTGTTAAAGAAGCAAAGCACTGAGAAGATGCCAGCCACGCACAAGAAGGTTTACAGGACCAAAGGCTACAAAGCTGGAGGTCAGATCCTTAGCTGGGCATACTTCCATGATCTTGGGTGCTATGCTGTGAAAAGAGAGAAAGGGATCGACTACTTCAAACACCCACATGATTTCAAGACGTTGCCTGGATTCGAAGTCAATCAGCTAGCACGTCTGAACATGCTATACAGTGGTGACTCTGGGATGTCTGCTTGGTTTTCTCGACAGATCAAGTATGAATACCGGAAGAGATGGGTGAACTTTCAACCGCAGCAGCCAGAACGATACTATTTGCCAGAGATTGATGGTGATACCCGCAAGCATAAAGTGATCCTGAAGTGGCTTCCCCCTAGAGTTTTGAAGAAGATTCCCTTGCGGAAAATGAGACAAGACTTTATGGATGGCTTCCGATGGTGGTACTATGACGGGAGAACTGGTGAAGCTGTGATAGTCCTTTGCAAAGACAAGAAGTGGGAAACTGTCAGAATTTTTGATCCCATGTGGCTGACGAACCTGTCTCATAAAGATGTCCAAGCTCTATTCAGGAATCAGATCTTCTTTGATGTTCCAGACATGGTTCAAGCCTTGCAGTTTATGAGAGTGATCCGTCTCTGCAGCATTTTCAAGATACACGCTGGAGCAGATTGGAAAGCTATTTCAGCAAAGTATTTCTAGAAAGAAACTTCCAAGAGTTGAACTAGGTCCAAGGGGGAGTTTGTTGATACATGTTTTTGTCCCTAGTTCAGTTTTGTAACTCTTATCATGTAAATGTTCAAAGTATTAATGGAAGTTGTCTTTATTTATATTTCTTAATGTTTGTTACTATTCCTTAATGTCTATTAATGTTTATCTATCTAGTTGAATTGATTATAAACTGAATTGAGTATGAAGGTTACTCATTCGGCGAATGACTCTAGAATGAAGTCATTCGCCAAATGAAGGTTATAGCGAATGTCTGGATTGAGAATGAGTCATTCGCCGAATGACTCATTCGAATGATAGCTCATTCGAGCTTAGTCATTCGCCGAATGAGCTGCTTCGGCCACTCATTCGGCCGAATGACTACATCTTATATTTAGAAGTTCAAATCATTTCAACTCTAACTTTCCAGAGCCCTCCTTCTTCCCTGAGACTCAAGTGTCAAAACCCTAGAAGATTTGAGCGGTTCTTGATCATCCAAGTTCGATTCTCAACCCGTGGTGTTCGATTGTTGCTTCCACGTTGTTCTTACAACCTCGGATCACCACGGTTTCTGTTGGTTTCGATTGGAAAACCCTGGAATAGGATTCCGCACTATTCCAGAGGCTGTCGAGTAGTTTTACATTGGATTCGGATTGTTTCCGAGCTCCCAATCGGTCCAACAATTTTCCCTTTACCTAAGGGTAAGTATCCAATTGGAACACAATGGGTGTTCAGAAACAAGAAGGATGACAAGGGAGTGGTCATCAAGAACAAGGCAAGGTTGGTTGTTAAGGGTTATACACAGGAAGAAGGCATTGATTATGATGAAGTTTTTGCTCCAGTTGCAAGAATTGAAACAATCAGTATATTTTTAGCCTTTGCAGCTGCCAAGAACTTCAAGGTTTTTCAAATGGATGTGAAAAGTGCATTCTTGTATGAAAGGATCGATGAGGAGGTGTATGTGTGTCAGCCTCCTGGTTTGAAGATCCAATGTTTCCTGACCATGTATGTAAGCTTGATAAAGCTCTTTATGGGCTGCATCAAGCTCCCAGAAAGTGGTATGAAACTTTATCTTCTTTTCTGTTGGCTAACAATTTCAAGAGAGGAACAATAGACGAAACCCTTTTCTTCAAGAAGTCAAATCAACATATCATGCTAGTACAGATCTATGTTGATGACATTATCTTTGGCTCTACTAATGAATCTCTCTACAAGGAATTTGAATCATTGATGAAGTCCAAGTATGAAATGAGTTCAATAGGAGAACTCACTTTCTTTCTTGGACTACAGGTGAAACAAGCTCTTGCAGGAATTTTTATTAGTTAGTCAAAGTATGTTAAAGACATTCTTGAAAGATTCAAGCTTACTGATTGCAAAGCTCTGGGAACTCCAATGTCCAAGACAACATCTCTTAGCCCTGATCTTGAGGGGGAGGATGTTGCTCAACACCAATACAGAGCAATGATTGGTTCCTTGATGTATCTCACAGCAAGCAGGCCTGATATAATGTTTGCAACCTGTTTGTGTGCAAGATTTCAGGCCAACCCCAAGGTTTACACATGCTTGCTGTGAAGAGAATCTTTAGATACCTCAAAGGAGCACCAGGTCTAGGATTGTGGTATCCTAGAAATGAAGACTTTCAGTTCATGGCTTATACTGACAGTGATTATGGAGGTTGCAACATTAGCAAGAAATCCACATCAGGAGGAAGTCAATTTCTTGGATCCAGAATTGTGTCTTGGCAATGCAAGAAACAGTCATGTGTTTCTACCTCTACAGCAGAGGCAGAATACATAGCTGCCTCTAGCTGCTGTGCACAAGTTATTTGGATTCAAAATCAGATGAAGGATTATGGAGTAGAGTTGTTCAACACTCCTATACAAATAGACAATTCAAGTGCAATCTCCATCACCAACAATCCTGTCAAGCATTCAAAGACCAAGCACATTGATATCAGATATCATTTCATCAGAGATTGTGCAGAGAAGAAGTTAATTTATCTAGTCAAAGTTGATACAGAACATAATCTAGCTGATCTTTTCACCAAGGCATTTGATGAAAGAAGATTCAGGTATTTAATAACAGCCATTGGCATGATTAACTTTGAATAAATGAATTGATAAGGAATTAATAATTCTTTGGAAGATAAACTTAAATTATCTTCTGATGAGTAATTACTCCTTAGAAGATAGTTTAAGTCTTCGGAAGCATTCTTCACTCCTATAGTCGGAAGAAGTCACACTTCAGAAGATAAATTCCCTTCTGAAGTATTATCCTTCCGATACATCATACCTTCGGAAGCTTTATCTTCTGAACTTACTCTTTAGAAGAAGATGTCGTCCGAAGAACATTTCTACTGATAAATGTATCTAAGTCTTCAGAAGATACACTTCCGATGATATATTTATATGCTTCGGAAGTAACTTCTGAAGAACATTTTTGGTTCTATAAACTACTTCTGATGACTAATCCCCTCGGAAGCAACTCTGTCCTTAGAGAATTTTGAACATTAAAACAGCTGTTCTCGAAAGACCTTTTTCTGACATCCGGATCTCAAAATTTAATGTAACTCTATATTAAATGTTGACATCCGAAGGTATAAAAGGATCTCCCACTCGTTCATTTTCTCTCACCGTTTCATTTCAAATTAATTTTCTCTTTTCTCTCCAAATTAAACCTAAAAACCGTCGATCGCCATGGAATTCATTGCCTTCAGACCCTCTCACAATCTTCCTGCGGAGTTATCAGCAGACAATGATGCTGATTTTGCTCCGATCATCTCCTTCCTTCGAAGGAGCAGGTATTTTTTCGCCCTCACAGTTCAACCCCTGGTGTATGAGTTGCATCACCAGCAATTTTGGGGTTCATGTTCCGTTTCTACATCTTCCAATGGTAGAACTCTTCATGTTACCATTGATGCTCATCCTATTGTTATCACTGTGGAGACCATCTGTCTGCATCTTCAACTCAATGATGCCGGGGGAAGGGTCTCATTCACAAAGAATGAGGTAGCATTGACCTTTAGGTCAATGGGGTACGAAGGTCATCTCCCTTCAACAACTTATTTGAAGGGTAGAGTGTCATATAATTATAAGTACCTCATACATTTGTTTTTGCACTGCCTGTCCAATAAGACATGTGTTGGGATCAAGTTCCATCTGACTTAGCTTTGGCTATTCATGGCTTGGTCTCAAACCAACTTTTTAACTTTTCTGCTTTCATTTTCAATAATTTGGTAGACAATATTTCGTCTCCATAGAAATTTTGTATGTATCCCGGATTTTTGCAGCACATCTTTGATAGTGAGTTGGGTTCTGTCCTCTCACTTACTAGGAATACATACAAAGTTCCCTTGGTCTCTTCCAAGGTTTTTGTTCAGTTGAATAAGAAGAGTAACCAGTTCTCTGGGAACTTCACTCCTCTTCTTCCCTCTATGGAGATATCTACTCCACAAGGTGACAGCTCTGTTGCACCCACAGATGCTAAACCCACACCTTCTCCATCTGTTCCACATCCCATAAAGATCGCCTACAAACGCCGCCGAACCCCTGAACAACTCTCTACAGCTGTTCAGGCCCCTTTATCCGAACCCATTAAGAAAAAGGTGGAAAGAACTGCCAAGGGCACAGTTCCACCTAAGGTGAAAACCACACCTGCTGTCACTCCACAGGTTCTTCCTCTGGAACCTGTGGCTGCCCTTAACCAGCCTGAAAGCCCTCAGAGTATGTCACAACACATACCTGAGAATATCCAAAGGGATGCCTCCATCATTGAGTCTGCTTCTGATGAAGCAACTCCATTAGATCAGAGACTGTCTCCCAGGTCTCCAGGTTCATATCAACCAGAAATGCCCCCCGCCCATTCTCTTACCCAGGCTCAAGGAACTTCTGCTATGGCTGTGGAGGAACCACTCTCTCCCACTACCCAAACAGTAATGAGAGTGGTGACACAGTTACAAGCAAGGTTCCCTGACCCAGAGCCTACTATTTCAGAGGTTGACCCCAGGAGTTTAGAAGGGGTCAATGTAGATGAGGCTGCCACTACTGATGCACCTTCTCAGGTTCTTCAGGACAGTGGTACAGGCAATAGGACCTCATCTGTGGCAACACACACTGGGGAGGACTTGTTTGAAACTCTTCTCAATGCGGGGAACCCAGGGTGTCAAGAAACCACATCTGGTGGTGGAGGTGCAGGAGCTAGGCTCAGGACTCGATCGCCCAATGACTCCACTCAACAGGATGAGGGCACCACTACTCAGGAATTGACGGCCACCATTTCATCTCTCCAAGCCAGGGTAGCTCACCTGGAAGCTGAGGTTGCTACCCTGCGGCTTGAGGTCGAGGCCAAAGAAGCTACTATCCTGGATCTCAGGAGCAGACCGCCAATTGTCTGTGCTCCATTTTGTCTTGATCCTGCAACTACTACCTTCGTTTCCCCTGATGCAAAGGGGGAGAAGGTACCATCTGTAGCAGGGTAGGATCAGAAGCCAGAGAAGAAGAAGTTGCACAAGAGGCCAACCCATCCATAGTCACATTGACTAATGAATGGGATGACTTCTTGGGTACTTACTTTCATTATTCTACAACTTCTTCTTCTAATGATGGTGAGGCTGCCATAGAGTTTGAGCAGGAGCTCACAGCAGATCACTCTGTGGAGCCTCAGTCCCCTGTTGGGACTCAACAGTCCCCCTCTGGGACTAAGTCTCCTCCTGTGACTACAGCTCAGGTTGCCATGGAGGATACCACTCAAGAAGAACAACCTATCTCCATGGAACATGTGTCCCCTTCTGGGACAAAGGCTGCTGAAGACCTCTCCTCCACTCCTGAGCACTCTGTGGATGTTGCTAAGGAATCACCCAAGGTGGTTGGTCAATCGGAGGAGGCAGCCAATGCTAAGGTTAACTCCGAAGCTGCAGCTGCTTCCGAAGACCCAGTCATTCTTGATGATTCCTCCACAGAGGAGCTAGTTGCCAATGAACCAACTAGTGAGGCTACAGGATCCATCTCCTCTGGGGCAAAGTTAATGGACAAAGGAAAAAGGAAAATAACCCCAGAGGAGGAAGCAGAACTAGAGGAGAGGATGCCAAAGAAAAGGAAGGGCCGACCAGATACTTCCCTGGATAATGAGCTTATCAGACTTTCTGCTCTTCTCCAGGAGAAGGGATATGATCTTGATGAAGTCTTACTCTGGTCGGTACCTGAAGTGGCTGCCGAGCTGGACAAGGTGCTGCAGCAGCCAGCAGGAACATGCAACTGCTGCACCCAAAGCCATGGTGAAGCTGACAAAGAAACATAAGGATAAAGCCTACAGAGACAAGTTGAAGGCTTTCCTCCTTGAGTATGGCTTCCATGCTCGGCAGCTAGGCCCAATGAAGAACTCAACCCTGGATATGCGTGTTAGAGAAGTAAAAGCCAAGATTGCCAGATGTGAGTTGCTTTCTATAGAGCAAATACATGCTCAAAGGGAAAGCCTAAACTTAGGCTTAGGTTTAGGGGGAGGAGCAAGTATTGAAATACCCCTCTCTGGTGCTGGAATCAGAGAGGGTGAAGAGGTCATGTGTGGGGAAGCAACAAAAGCCATGTTCCCTAACATGTTCCCCCTAAACCCTAAGGAAGAACAAGCCTCTCCTCCATCAAGTCCTTCTTTGGACAACATGCCAATATCTTCAGTGATTAAGATCAACAAGGGTCAAAAGGCTGCAAGGAAACAACAATCAACAGACCCTGATCCTGAGAGACAATCAAAGGTTGATGAGAGGAGAAAAGAGCATTTCAGTTCTAAGGATGCAGGCCAGAGCCCACTGCAAAAACAGATGCAACAGTGGGCTCTAATGAAGAAGAACAACAGGTCAGATATCAGAGGATTCAAGCTATTGCCCAAGACAAACCAAGATTCAGAAAAAGAAAGAGCATAGCTAGAAGTAAAAAGAGAACTATTGCCATATCTTCTGACTCTGAGCCTGATACAGAACCCTCAGAACCAAGAGTCACACCAAAACCTCCAATGCCTGAGGAACATCCAAGAGACATTCACTCCTTAAAGCATGATCATTCATACATTCCTATGGTGAAGTGGAGCTTTGATGCACTTCATAAGGTGTTTACACTCATTCAGATCAATGGAGGGATAAAAGTTTTGGATCTTGTTCAACTGATGGTGTTGGCTGATCCCTTTGTGTTTGATCTGGATAAACTCCCTCTTGAAAATCCACATAATGGATCAGATGGGAGAGTAGCAGTTAAATGGGTAAAGACTAGGGCACAACATCTGAGGGGAGAGAGGGTGACAAGGAGAATTTGATAAGAAGTTTTGGTAGCATCAGCCTAGGAGGAGACTGTAAAGGCCAATAAAGGCTGATGCTCACCAAAGTTCAATTTTGTCTAAGTACCAGACACTATAAAGACAAACAGCCTTCGGAAGGAAGGAGTTACTCTTCAGAAGCATCATTGCTTCCGAAGGGTAACTCACTCCTGCTGAAGGCTGTA
Organism: Mikania micrantha; assembly: GCA_009363875.1. Lineage (NCBI taxonomy): Eukaryota > Viridiplantae > Streptophyta > Magnoliopsida > Asterales > Asteraceae > Mikania > Mikania micrantha. The sequence continues at coordinate 86,158,395 of CM018681.1, read as the reverse complement.
CAAGACAAATCACTTCGGAAGGCCAACACTTAACAAAGATAAAGCTTCAGAGCTTCCGAAGACAATAAAGCTTCTGAAGATCAAAGGCTTCCGAAGATTCTCCTCTGCAACTTCCGAAGACAAAGACAAAGAATTCCGAGGATTATCCTCTGATAAAGACTGTAGCTGATTACTTTCATAGTACAAAAGGAACTGACGCAAGACATGCTGATCTGAGTAAAAACAAAGATAACATACCGATAGTCAGACACAACACCTTACTTCCCTTCCTCAGCATTAAATGCAAAAGATCATCTGAAGCCTTGAAGATCAACAACATTAAATGCCTTTTGTATTTTAGCTAGTCTTTTGTAAAGTCAATGTCTATATTTGTAATGATTGTAATTAAGTGTCTTAGCCTGTTAAGACACTTTATATACTAGAATAAGCTTTACTTTACGTATTGTCTAGTATACCCAACTTGTATTCCTAAGAGTATACGGTTGTAGCCTTGGCTATATAACCTCTCATTGTAAACTAGTATAGTGTGCTTGTCTGATTGTAACTTGCAATACTTTGAGAGAAATATATCTTTGAGCTTGAATTTGTTCTTGTGTTCTTACTGTTATTCAAAGATTATTAGTTTACCATTGAGTGTTTGAGAGATCCCTCTAATAGGTATTCTGCATCTGTTAGATTGTAAGAAAGAAATATTTGTGAAGTGTTGTTTATAGTAAACAACCCGATCCAACTGTAACACCCCGATCGATGGCGGAAACGTCGGGATGCCACGAGGGATGCGTAGATTGTTCAAAAGCTCGTGGGCATCTAAATCCAATCATCATATATCAATCAATCAACCAAAATAATTACACAAAAATCATGTTCATCATGAAATAGTTACAACAATTACAAAAGAGATTTAGCTATCTAACTAAATTCTAATCGCCAGATATTTAGTTATTTAGCTAAGTCCAAGACCCTATATGATTGTCACACCCCCAAATTCCCACTCGTGGTGTCAGTCCACGTGGGTGTGACGTGGCCAGGATCACAGCTCATGGTCATATAGAACGACTCTATATGAGTTTCACATTCACACAGATTTGCAAAATAACATAGTTTCATTTAATATGCAGCGGAAAATGTTTCAACATCATAAGTAAATAAGTTTGCAGCGGAAAGTAAATTGTTTAACAGACACTACATAGTTTAAATTGTTTTAAAACACATCCAATGCACACAATGCCTAGGACAAGAGTCTATATGCAAGCCAGACTCCTTAAAGCTTCCTTGTGCGCATCCTAGCGTGTGCTCCATTAATTACCTGAGAATACATGCGAAAAGTGTCAACTAAAAAGTTGGTGAGTTCACAGGTTTAGACAGACTGAAAAGTAAACAGACATATACTGGGTATGTTAAGTTTAGTTGTTGGATACTACGATCCGTGGAGTGTGTCAGTTCATCTTACCGAAACTAGACTGTTTCCGTTTGCCTCCGCGAGTCATCGCTGAACTCGCAATTCACATCGAAATTACACTCGTTATGACCTCCAGTCAACATTGGTGCCGAGTGGGGCTAGTCAAACCCAGTAGTACTACGTAATTACGACTCGTTTGTTACACAACTAACGGTAAGGATAAGTGAGGACTTTAAGCGATAATAGTTACACTCAAAAATGGTTTTCACAACATACCAGCTATATATCTAAAACAGTTGCATTGTATTCTCACCCCAATAGTTTAGCAAAACAGTTAAAGAGTAAAAGTGGGGCCGTAAACTCACCTGAGTTAAGTAGTGCGTGTTCTTCACGAGAACAGTGTAGCTCGCCGGCTAGTGGTTACCTATATCACATAGGTACCATAAGTTTGTGTTTGCATACATGTGGGTCTCACGAGACCGTGTTTGAGTTCAACAACTCCAAGTTGTTTTGTGGGTCGCGTTGACCGTGTTTGACCGTGTTGACCGTGTTTGACCTAACGACCCGTTGGTGACGGTTTTGGATCAAGTGTTTGTGTAACGTGCGGTTTTGTGTCGTGTGAAGTGTACGGATACCAAAATCACTTTCGTGAGGAAACTTACTATTTATAGTAAGTTCCTACTTTAAGAAAGTTTCCACATTTGGCAAATCAAGCAATAAATCATAATCCGATTATTCTATTATACATATTTATCCTAAGTGAGCATGTTATCACATATCACATAGTTACACATAGCCGGTTTAACATGGTTTGCGCATAAAAGTTTCTATAAATAGAAGGTTACAAAATAAGCATGTGTCGCTAAGTCTAGCTAACAATCTCATCATAATATCGTCATCCTAATTCAAAATAACCGTTAGATCATATTCATTACAACAAATATGTCATCATTTATAGACTTTGTAAAATAAAGTCACTATTCATGGTACTATTCATAATAATCATATATTTGGGGTTTTTAACAATTTTACACATCAATAATCATCCTTTTTGTTTCTAAACATCATTTTGAACATAACTTATAGATATAATCACATGCATTAAGCCATTTCATCATAAATCAACCTTTCATGATATTAAAGTTACCACAATTAGTAATAATCATATTTTGACATATCTTGCTATTCATAACACTTCTAAATCATATTCCATAACATTTCTATATCAAATTTCATGTAACTCCACCTAGATCATACATACATGTTGCTAGAACATCCATTTGTGACCAAATCGTTATCATGCATATTGACATTATCATGTTTCATCATAAAATTTCAATCTATCATCATAGATCACTAATAAACATAGAAGCATCATCAAACCCACATTCAAACAACAGAAAATTCGTGTATGTGTAGATCTAGTGTGTGTATGCAAGCTTTGAACCTTGCATGTGGGTTGGTGTGTGTTACATGTGTGTTTTATGCTACATAGTCTCAAGATTTACCTTCCCAAGTTTCAAAATGTGGCTAAGCTAGCTTTAATCACGAGAGGGAATGGAGTGTGGTGTTCTTGGAGCTCCTTTGTGCTTCAAACCTTCAAGACCTTCAAGAACTAGCTTCAAATCTCCCATCCATGGCTTCCAAGACTTCAAATGAGTGTGATATGGTGTTGTAGTAGTGAAATCAGATGTTTTTGAGCCATTAAATAGAGGAGTTTACGTATGGTATTGGGTAAAAGGGGTATGGTGTGATAATCATGAGATTTACAAGATTTTTAAGTGTCAGAGTAGCCAGGCGTATCGCCTGACATTGACCACCAAGGCCAGGCGTTACGCGCGAGGCAGCCAGATGTGAGGCGTCCCTCCTCATCCGCGCGTATCGCCTGGTTAGGGATCCTCGGGTCAGGCATACCGCCTGGACCCTAGATCCGGCCCAATTTGGCCCATTTTCATGTTTTGATCCATTCTTCGCGTATTTTTCGATTACGAGCATCGTTTCTCGTCATATGAACATCGTTCTACTAACTTAGGTTCCCCGGAACTTAATGTGCAGTAAAAGTGTTCTATGGTTTGATCCGTTCACCAACGTTCGTTATTCAAGACACGTGTTAGAGTTGTGCGATAGTTCCTTGAACCATCGGTGTGTTTGGTCTGTTCTGCCACGTGTCACACTAAATACAATTATTCTAGTGCCACGTATGAAATAATAATAAACATTATTATTAAAATAATATAAGCGCTGACCTGGAATTTGCGAGGTGTCACATCATCCCCCAGTTAATAGGAATTTCGTCCCGAAATTCAGTTCGTGTTGCTGGTGTTAGTCTGGTTGGAGAATAGGTGAGGGTATTTCTGTTTCATCTGGTCCACTCGCTCCCAGGTGTATTCCGGTCCTCGCCGTGAGTTCCAACGAACTTTTACAATTGGTATTTTACTGAGTTTCAACTTCTTGATTTCCCGATCCATGATTTCCACCGGTTCCTCAACGAAGTGAAGTTGTTCATCAATCTGGATTTCCTCCAAAGGAGCGTCTCGTCCGATAAGCATTTCTTGAGGTTCGAAACATGAAACACATTGTGTACGCTACTCAATTCATGTGGTAGCTGTAGTTCGTAGGCTACGGGGCCTATTCGTTTAATGATTTCAAATGGTCCGATATAACGAGGATTTAACTTTCCCCGCTTCCCGAATCGGATCACTCCCTTCCAAGGTGAGACTTTAAGAAGTACTCGGTCTCCCACTTGGAATTCCAAAGGCTTGCGCCTTTTATCGGCATAGCTTTTCTGTCGATCCCGAGCTGCTGCCATTCGGTTACGTATCTGCATGATCTTTTCAGTTGTTTCGTGCACGAGCTCAGGTCCGGTCAGTTGGCTTTCACCAACTTCTGCCCAACAAAGTGGTGATCTGCATTTACGTCCATAAAGTGCCTCAAAAGGTGCAGCTCCGATGCTGGTGTGATAACTGTTATTGTAAGAGAATTCCACCAAAGGTAGGTGAGTCTCCCAGCTGTTACCGAAGTCAATCACACAGGCCCGAAGCATGTCTTCTAGGGTTTGGATGGTTCGTTCACTCTGACCATCCGTCTGTGGATGATAAGCAGTACTCATATCCAATCTCGTCCCAAGTGCCTTGTGTAAGGACTTCCAAAAATGTGCCGTGAAACGGCTGTCTCGGTCAGATATAATAGAGATTGGGACTCCGTGTCTGGATACGATTTCCTTCAAGTAGATTCGGGTTAACTTTTCCAACTTATCAGTTTCCTTAATCGGCAGGAAGTGTGCCGATTTCGTGAGTCGGTCTACAATAACCCAGATGGTATCGCAACCACTTGTTGTCTTTGGCAGCTTGGTGATAAAATCCATGGATATCTGTTCCTATTTCCATACTGGAATTTCTGGCTGTTGGAGTAACCCTGACGGTTTCTGATATTCGACCTTAACTTTGGAGCAAGTCAGACACTTACTCACATAGGTTGCGATTTCTGATTTCATATTAGGCCACCAATAAGTTGTCTTTAGGTCGTGGTACATCTTGTCAGAACCTGGATGTACCGAGTATCGACTCTTGTGAGCTTCATTCATCACTACTTCTCTCAATCCCCCATAACGTGGAATCCAAATTCGGTCCATCAGATAGTAAGCTCCGTCGTCTTTCTGTTTCATCTGTTTATCCATACCCCGCGTAGCTTCGAGGATAAGGTTTTCCTTTTTCAGAGCTTCTTGTTGTGCGACTCGAATCTGATTAGGTAGCTCAGAATGAATGGTAAGTTGTGGTGCTCGTACGCGTTTGATTGTTTCCTTTCTACTTAACGCATCGGCTACTACATTGGCTTTCCCGGGATGATACTTGATTGCACAGTCATAATCACCTATCAACTCAACCCATCTGCGTTGTCTCATGTTTAGCTCCTTTTGGTCGAAAATGTGCTGCAGGCTCTTATGATCCGTGAATATAGTGCACTTGGTGCCGTACAGATAGTGTCTCCAGATCTTCAATGCAAATACTACGGCTCCTAATTCCAGATCATGAGTCGTGTAATTTTTCTCGTGCACTTTCAATTGTCGTGACGCATAAGCTATGACCTTCTCGCGTTGCATCAGTACACAACCGAGAGTCCTTGCTTCGATGCGTCGCAGTAGACTACAAAGTCTTCGCACCCGTCTGGTAGTGATAAGATAGGTGCGCTGCACAACTTCTGTTTTAATAAGTCGAAAGCAGCTTCTTGTTTTTCTCCCCATTCGAACTTCTTGTCTTTATGCGTAAGGGAAGTCAATGATTGTGCGATCTTCGAGAATCCCTCGATAAACCGCCTGTAGTACCCGGCCAATCCCAAGAACTGTCGTACCTCTGTTGGAGTCTTAGGTGCAGTCCAGTTCTTGATTGCCGTAATCTTAGTTGGGTCTACATGTATCCCTTTCGCGTTTACTACGTGCCCAAGGAACTGAACTTCGCGAATCCAGAAATCACATTTGGAGAATTTCGCGTACAATTGTTCCTTCTTCAGTAGTTCTAAGACACGTCTCAAGTGTACGGCATGTTCTTCTCGAGTCTTAGAATAGATCAGGATGTCATCAATGAATACGATTACGAACTTGTCGAGATATGGTTTACACACCCGATTCATGAGATCCATGAATACGGCCGATGCGTTAGTCAGTCCAAAAGGCATTACCAGAAATTCGTAATGTCCGTACCGTGTTCTGAAGGCTGTCTTCGGTATATCTCCTTCTTGTACTCTGAGTTGATGGTAACCAGATCTTAAATCGATTTTTGAATAGTAGCTTGACCCTTGCAACTGATCAAACAGGTCGTCTATTCGCGGTAAAGGGTATCGATTCTTGATCGTCACCTTGTTCAGTTCTCGGTAGTCTATACACATACGAAATGAACCGTCTTTCTTCTTCACAAACAAGACCGGTGCTCCCCAAGGTGAGAAACTCGGTCGGATGAACCCTTTATCTAACAACTCTTGTAGTTGATTAGATAATTCCTGCATTTCAGTAGGAGCCAATCGGTATGGTGCCTTGGCTATTGGTGCTTCTCCTGGTGTCAGATCTATCTGAAACTCCACTTGTCGTGCTGGTGGTAGTCCCAGAAGATCGTCAGGAAAGACTTCCGGATAATCGCGAACAATTGCGATGTCCTCGATCTTCCGTTCCTTCTTTGGTTGTTCGGTAATAAGGGCTAGGATAGCCGTATATCCTTTCTTCAGATATTTGTTCGCCTTCATGCAGGACATAATGTTTAACGGTATCCCACGCCGTTCTCCTTGGATTGAGATTTGCTCTCCGCTTGGCAATGTAATTCGCACAATCTTCTCATTGCAAACAATCTCAGCGTGGTTTGCAGATAGCCACTCCATTCCAATCACCACGTCGAAGCTCCCAAGAGTTACCGGCATCAGGTCAATCACCAGTTGATGGTCTGCTAGTGTTAGAACACATCCCTTGATGATATGTTGTGTTTCGATCATCTTGCCGTCCGCTAACTCTACGGTGTACTTATAGTCTAGTGGTGTTGGTGTCATATTAAATAATCTGCTAAAGTCGCTAGAGATAAAACTCCTATCGGCACCGGTATCATATAATATACTAGCATAGACATTATTTAAAAGAAACGTACCGGTGACGACATTGGGGTCATCTTTAGCTTCACCTGATCCAATTACGAATGCCCTTCCCCTTGCCAGGTTGCCTCCAGTGTTCTTGTTTTGTGGACAATCTCGGCGCATATGCCCTGGCTTCCCGCAAGTGAAGCATCCCTTTAAAGTGTCAGTCTTGTTGAGATTTGGATTGGGGTTTGATCGGCATTCTTTGGCCAGGTGTCCGTTCCTGCCACAGTTGGTGCACTTGCCCTTTTTACATGGGCCAAAGTGATGGTAGTTACAGATGTTGCACTTCGGGCTGTTGCCCTGGTATCCCCCTTTGCCCTGAGTGTTTGGCTGAGTGGCAGTGAAAACTTTGGCAGGTGCTGGGCGGTGTTGGGTTGGTTGCTGAGGTGAGAAGGTGCGGTTGTTGCTGGGCTCCCACTTTCGCTTGGGTTCTTGGGGTTTCAGATGTTCACCCCTCTTAGGTAGCTTTCCCTGGGTTACTGCCTGGTCAGTTAGTTTGTGTGCCAAGCGAATCAGTGGTTGGATGGTGGTGCGATCGGAAGCAGTCACCGTGCTCTGAATCTGCTCCGGCAATCCACTAATGAATTGTTCAATCTTCTTGTACTCTGGCGTTACCATTGCCGGGCATAGCTTGCACAGCTCATGAAACCGAGTACAGTATTTCTCGATTTCGGATCCCACCATCTTGTGTACCCAAAATTCTTCCTCAAGCTTCCTGATTTCGTCCCTAGGACAGTATTCTTCATGCAGCATCCTGGTGAAGTTGTCCCATGGAATGGAGTTTGCAGTTTCAAGTCCAAAGGTTTGGACATATGTGTTCCACCATGTGAGGGCCGGTCCCTCCAGAGTTCCTGTGGCGTATTTTACCCGGTTCTCATCCGAGCATTCAGCTATAGAGAAAACTGACTCCAGCTTCTCTATCCAACGAAGCAGTCCCACGGCTCCTTCAGTACCTTGAAACTTGTGAGGGTGGCAGCTCAGGAACGCCTTAAACGAGCATCCCTTCGTCGCTCCCCCGTGGGATCCGTTGTTAGTACCACTTGTCTCGCTGGCGTGACGGTTGGCCTCGTACTCCGCGAGTACCTTGTTGAATTTGCGTTCGACCATCATGTCGATTCGTGCCTTTTCTGCCTTACGTTTGAGTCGAAGGGCATGGTTTCCTCTTCCGGACATGTTTCTATATGGAAAGGTTAGAATGTTAGTTAGCATGAGTTAGAGTGTTATTCAATTGTTAAGTCAGATGGCATGTTAACAGTAGTCATAGTAATGATATATATAAGCAACAAAGTAAAGCATCTTTCCATTAATGATAATAAGTTTGTGTACAATATTTTCCAAAAGAGATGCTACAAAATTTGCACGAGCACATCCCGCTCGGCTAAGTGATACAAAAGTAGAATACTGAAATAGAAATCCTAACTAGAAAATCGTGGAGTGTGAATCTCCACTATCAGCAGGGCCATCATCGTCATCCTCATCAGGATCCTCGTCTGGATCCTCATCAAAATCTTCCTCATCGAGATCCACCGGCTCGAATTGGGGTTCTGGCTCAGGCTGTGGCTCCACAATAAACTGTTCGACCCATGCATTCAGCATGGCGTCGCTTGCCTGGATCATGGCAAGGTTCTCCTCGTTGGCGTCCTCCACAGCTGCCAATCGCCCAGCGTGTCCTTGTGTCACTCCGGCTAAGAAATCCTGTTGCTCCTCGAGCAACGTAGTCCTATCATGGATGTCGGTGACCTCAGTAGTGACCTCCTCCTGTCGCTGGATCACATCCTGAGTCCTAGCGACCAAATCATCCTGCGTCCCTTTGACGCGTGCGAGTCTCTCCTCCAAGTTATCCACGCGTTTCTGGAGATGCTGATTATGCTCCAAGAGATCCCTAAACCCATCAGTCATCACGCGTAGCTGGCAGGACTCACGTCTATAACGCGAGATCAGTGCAGCGAATGCCCGCTCCATATGCATTCCAATAGGTGGTAGTGATGGTCCAGTAGATGCGTCACCTAACAAAGGTAACTTAGGTACTCTCTCTTCCCTTGCCCAAACAGCAAGGGTGGTAGGGTACCAGTCCCATGGTCCCCTGCTGGTCGAGGGTCGAAGTCTCTTGGACTCTTGAGAATATACCTGCTCCACTATCTCCTGAATCTTCTGCTTGTCCTCCTCAGTAAGCTCATACTCATACGAGCGTTTCCCCGTGTCCTTCCCTTTCGGATCTTTGTTATTGTCCATCCTGTAAGTTCTAAGTCAGTCAGTATTAGTTTACAGTGGTAACAATAATGCAAGTGTGAAAATTCTAAGTGTAGTGTCTAATGTAGAGCAGTGGCTATAGTCTAAGTTTACTATATGCAAACCTAGTTCCCTATAACCAAGGCTCTGATACCAGTCTGTCACACCCCCAAATTCCCACTCGTGGTGTCAGTCCACGTGGGTGTGACGTGGCCAGGATCACAGCTCATGGTCATATAGAACGACTCTATATGAGTTTCACATTCACACAGATTTGCAAAATAACATAGTTTCATTTAATATGCAGCGGAAAATGTTTCAACATCATAAGTAAATAAGTTTGCAGCGGAAAGTAAATTGTTTAACAGACACTACATAGTTTAAATTGTTTTAAAACACATCCAATGCACACAATGCCTAGGACAAGAGTCTATATGCAAGCCAGACTCCTTAAAGCTTCCTTGTGCGCATCCTAGCGTGTGCTCCATTAATTACCTGAGAATACATGCGAAAAGTGTCAACTAAAAAGTTGGTGAGTTCACAGGTTTAGACAGACTGAAAAGTAAACAGACATATACTGGGTATGTTAAGTTTAGTTGTTGGATACTACGATCCGTGGAGTGTGTCAGTTCATCTTACCGAAACTAGACTGTTTCCGTTTGCCTCCGCGAGTCATCGCTGAACTCGCAATTCACATCGAAATTACACTCGTTATGACCTCCAGTCAACATTGGTGCCGAGTGGGGCTAGTCAAACCCAGTAGTACTACGTAATTACGACTCGTTTGTTACACAACTAACGGTAAGGATAAGTGAGGACTTTAAGCGATAATAGTTACACTCAAAAATGGTTTTCACAACATACCAGCTATATATCTAAAACAGTTGCATTGTATTCTCACCCCAATAGTTTAGCAAAACAGTTAAAGAGTAAAAGTGGGGCCGTAAACTCACCTGAGTTAAGTAGTGCGTGTTCTTCACGAGAACAGTGTAGCTCGCCGGCTAGTGGTTACCTATATCACATAGGTACCATAAGTTTGTGTTTGCATACATGTGGGTCTCACGAGACCGTGTTTGAGTTCAACAACTCCAAGTTGTTTTGTGGGTCGCGTTGACCGTGTTTGACCGTGTTGACCGTGTTTGACCTAACGACCCGTTGGTGACGGTTTTGGATCAAGTGTTCGTGTAACGTGCAGTTTTGTGTCATGTGAAGTGTACGGATACCAAAATCACTTTCGTGAGGAAACTTACTATTTATAGTAAGTTCCTACTTTAAGAAAGTTTCCACATTTGGCAAATCAAGCAATAAATCATAATCCGATTATTCTATTATACATATTTATCCTAAGTGAGCATGTTATCACATATCACATAGTTACACATAGCCGGTTTAACATGGTTTGCGCATAAAAGTTTCTATAAATAGAAGGTTACAAAATAAGCATGTGTCGCTAAGTCTAGCTAACAATCTCATCATAATATCGTCATCCTAATTCAAAATAACCGTTAGATCATATTCATTACAACAAATATGTCATCATTTATAGACTTTGTAAAATAAAGTCACTATTCATGGTACTATTCATAATAATCATATATTTGGGGTTTTTAACAATTTTACACATCAATAATCATCCTTTTTGTTTCTAAACATCATTTTGAACATAACTTATAGATATAATCACATGCATTAAGCCATTTCATCATAAATCAACCTTTCATGATATTAAAGTTACCACAATTAGTAATAATCATATTTTGACATATCTTGCTATTCATAACACTTCTAAATCATATTCCATAACATTTCTATATCAAATTTCATGTAACTCCACCTAGATCATACATACATGTTGCTAGAACATCCATTTGTGACCAAATCGTTATCATGCATATTGACATTATCATGTTTCATCATAAAATTTCAATCTATCATCATAGATCACTAATAAACATAGAAGCATCATCAAACCCACATTCAAACAACAGAAAATTCGTGTATGTGTAGATCTAGTGTGTGTATGCAAGCTTTGAACCTTGCATGTGGGTTGGTGTGTGTTACATGTGTGTTTTATGCTACATAGTCTCAAGATTTACCTTCCCAAGTTTCAAAATGTGGCTAAGCTAGCTTTAATCACGAGAGGGAATGGAGTGTGGTGTTCTTGGAGCTCCTTTGTGCTTCAAACCTTCAAGACCTTCAAGAACTAGCTTCAAATCTCCCATCCATGGCTTCCAAGACTTCAAATGAGTGTGATATGGTGTTGTAATAGTGAAATCAGATGTTTTTGAGCCATTAAATAGAGGAGTTTACGTATGGTATTGGGTAAAAGGGGTATGGTGTGATAATCATGAGATTTACAAGATTTTTAAGTGTCAGAGTAGCCAGGCGTATCGCCTGACGTTGACCACCAAGGCCAGGCGTTACGCGCGAGGCAGCCAGATGTGAGGCGTCCCTCCTCATCCGCGCGTATCGCCTGGTTAGGGATCCTCGGGTCAGGCGTACCGCCTGGACCCTAGATCCGGCCCAATTTGGCCCATTTTCATGTTTTGATCCATTCTTCGCGTATTTTTCGATTACGAGCATCGTTTCTCGTCATATGAACATCGTTCTACTAACTTAGGTTCCCCGGAACTTAATGTGCAGTAAAAGTGTTCTATGGTTTGATCCGTTCACCAACGTTCGTTATTCAAGACACGTGTTAGAGTTGTGGGATAGTTCCTTGAACCATCGGTGTGTTTGGTCTGTTCTGCCACGTGTCACACTAAATACAATTATTCTAGTGCCACGTATGAAATAATAATAAACATTATTATTAAAATAATATAAGCGCTGACCTGGAATTTGCGAGGTGTCACAATGATGATGTCCAAAATAGAAGAGATCATTCTCTTCATCCTACTTGTCTCCATCACCTGAAACATGTAGAAGTCAAGTGTCAACTGCAAAGTAGTTGGTGAGTAATCATAAGTTTTTATATTTAAAAATATTTTACAAAATAGTTTTATAAATGGGTATAAAGTTTAGAGTCTTCTTTAGAAATCCATATGACACCTGCGAGATAATTCATTACAGTAACCACGCACAAACCCAATCACATAATCCAATGCATAACCACACATCTCAATTAATCATAAATAATCATAGATAGTCAATCATATAACCTTTCAATCAATTTCATTTATCAATCATCTCAAATATTATAAGTGACTATACATGTATCCTTGTAGTTGACCGAAGTCAAAGACTACGATACACGGATGTGGCAACCTCCACGTGACAATACATGCATCATTGTAGTTGACCGAAGTCAAAGACAACAACACACGGATGAGGCAAACTCCTCGTGACAATACATGCATCAATGTAGTTGACCGAAGTCAAAGACAACAACACACGGATGAGGCAAACTCCTCGTGACAATACATGCATCAATGTAGTTGACCGAAGTCAAAGACAACGACACACGGATGAGGCAAACTCCTCGTGACAATACATGCAGCCATTACGAATGACCGAAGTCAATAGTAACAACTCATGGAATATGATAATCCATAACTATGGATTTCATACAATTATGCAAGTGTCATCCATGTAATATCCAAATAATATTGAAAACGGGTATACATGTTTCACCTCCGAATTTGAAAACCAAAACAGTTTAAAAGAAAGGGAGGGTATGAGAACTCACCTGAATCCTCAGAATCAGTGTTTTAACAGAACTCGCGCTCACGAAGAAGAATCTGGATCAACTCAATAATCTGTAATTATAGTGCGTTTCATTATCATGAGCATATGCGTTTCGTTTAAATCAAGCGATCTTGCATGTTTACTTTTAATCATCAAGTGTTTCATCACTCTAGTGTTTTAAGCTAATTTAAGTTGTACCCCTCAATTCTTATTAAGTTGTCATCACAACCATATCTCATACTTTTGTAGGATCAGATGTTCTCATTTGATCAATAATTGATTATAGCAGCGGAATTCAAAGATGAATTAGCTCAATATTAGCAAGAACAAAAGTAAATTCAATCAAATAGTAAAGAACAAGTTTGTTATAGAAAGAGAAATTCTGCAAAAGTAATAATTCATTCAATCGCACTAACTTTGTTTCCAATACAAAATGTCAACTGCCCTTATATAGAAACAGTGACGTCTGATGATGTCACATGATGTTGACACCTAACAGACAAAAGATAACTACTGATTTAACTAAACTACTGAGAATGTCTACAACATCTGAAGACATTCTCTTACAATTACTGAAGACATAAAACTACTAAATTAAGACTACAACGTCTGATGAGTAAAATACTCATCAGACTTTTTACAAGTACTGAATGAAAACTACTGAAGACAAAACGAAACACCACAACATCTGAAGACTTACACTTCAGCTGTTGTATATAACTTCAGATCTTGTAACTTCTGCAAAGTGAATGTCAGCCGTTGTGTTCTTCTTCAGTTGTTGTAAGTGTTGTGAGACTTAGAGATTTTTCTGATCAGGCTCATTGGTTCTTTTAGTCCAACAAACTCCCCCTGAACCAATGCAGCCAAAAACCTCTAATTTATTGATTGTCTCACTTATTTTTATCCCAGGCAGAATGATTTGTCTTTTTCTTTGAGATCAGTATCAAAATGACCAGTTTAAGTGTATGCCTGATAATCAACAGCTTCTAAAAATCTAACAGACAAAATATGAGAGGGAACTCCATTGGGGAAATGGACTATGAGCATTAACCCCTCTCATTGAAGCTATTGATCATATAATAACCTGAATGACTCCCTGACATAGGCTTCAAGCAAAATTACCTTCTCTTCTGGAGTCAGCCTTTCAGGTTCACCTTCAAAGAATGACTCAGGTCCATAATACTCAGATAAGTACCTGGCCGTTGTCCCATCATGTAGCTCCACTCTGGTTATCTCTCTGTAAACAAATTCATCTGGATGCTTCCCTTCCAGAAATAAGGGAAGCTCATTTTGCTTAACTCCTTCCAGCTTTCTGTACACTAATCCTTTCTTGATCATCTTGTTTTCTATGAACTTTGGAGCTTTCAAACCAGAGTTGTACACACTCTTAAAATCACTAATTATCTCCCAAGGATCAAGTACAGACCCTAACATAATATCAGCACTTAATACCTTCTTGATCCTTCTGGCATAAGCAGCTGGAGCCTCTTTCTTGTGGATCCTGTTAATGATTCTTGGATCAGGCCACATCCTAATCTGTTCCTTCCTATACTGATATGTGAACCTCAGAGCATACAACCTTTGGGCTTCTTTCTTCATTGCTATAATGGTTGATGTCTGAGGATATTCCTTGTCAACCATTCTTAAGATGTGCTCATCATGCTCATTCTGGTTCTCTTCCTCTTCAAGCTTAACTTTCACTGCCAACCTTTGAGATTCTGGTGTAATCTTTGGATGTTGTCCAAACACCAGAGGCTTTTCAGGCACATAGTTGGCAGGTGAGGTTACTCTCTTCTTTTGAACAACCAGTTCTGAACCAGTTTTTGAGGATTCAGGCTTTTGAACTTTTGCTATAATTACAGTGGAGATAGGAAGCATGTCTTCCTCATCAGATTCCTCCTCTTCTTGAATCCTTAAGAGTCTCCTTTTCTTGGGAGGAGCACCAACATCAACAACTTGAGTAGATAATTTGGTGAAAGGAGTTACTTCCTTTTGAACATCAGATATATCAATTCCAATATCTTGCTCAACTTCACCCATCTGAATTTGATCTTTTTGTGCTTGCATTTCCTCTTGTTCAATTTCTTGTGAAGCAGAGGTGGTAACCTCTTCTGCTGTTACTTTCTCAACATTTTCCTCAACTTCTTTATCACTAATTTCTTCAACTTCCTTTTCCACATTCTCTACATTAACTTGCTCAACCTCCTCCTCAACAACAGTATCAACCTCAGCAGGTTTATTCTTCTTTTGTCTCTTGTATGTAACTTGAATAGCTGGAGACCTTTCAGAAGCAATATCTTCAACTTCATTTCTTTGCCTTTTAGAAGCTGAAGCTGTGACTGAGTCTGTTCCTAACTCCCCCTTTTTGGCTGCAGGGGAAGAAGGAGTGTAAAGAGAAGTAAGCTTGGCAGTCACAGCATCATCTACCATTTGCTGGATTTGAGATTGTGAGGGTAGCCTCTCATCAAGGGCTTGGGTGATGATGTTCTTTAGTAAGGGAGTGATGAGAGGAATAACAGTGAGAAGGGCAGCAGCTAATGCCTCTGGGGGGCTGGATCCCAAAGGATTAGTGCCTGAAGCAGAGGCTGGTGGCTTGTTAAATTGTGGAGTAGAGGTGGAAGTGTTTGTGTGACCTTCAAGATTAGAAGGTGCCATCTGTGGGGTAATAGGGGAAGATGGACTTTTTTCCTTGGACATCTTGGTGATTAGCTCATTGAGCCTACAGACCTCAGCCTCAAGGAGTTTGTTCTGTTGCAGAACATCAGCAAGGGTCCTTTGGTCATCATTAGCCTTGGCTAAATCATCGGACCTCCTGAGAGTATCAGGATCTACCTGAGTTGAGTGTGGCTCAACATGATCAGGTGCCCCTTTTTCTTGGAACTGGGGACTTCCAACCTCAGGGGTAATCCCTTCATCAGTTGTTGCCTCTGACAGGGTCTTAGCTATGTTACTACTATCAAGCACTCCAAATGATGGAGGTGAAGAAGTAGCAGCCCTGTCAGATATCAGAATCTCTCTTTCCACACTAGGAGATCTGATTTGGTAGTCAAAATCCTGTGGGTTATCAGAGACACTTTGATCCTCCCCCTCAATGTTGGAGCTAATCTCAGTAGTGATAGGTGTCTGGGTGGGGATAGGAGTGTTCAACTGATCCAGGATATGTTCAATGACAAAAGTTGGGCTTTGTTGGGAGGTTTCCATAGGATTTGGCTGTGAAACAGAGTGCACCCGGGGAGATTGGTGCTGTTCAATAGAAACCTTTTCAAATGAAAGAGGTTCTAGAAATGTGTCGGCCCCTTCAATGGTTGCACCAGGTTCCTGTTGAGAGGAAGCCTGGGCGGTTTGAGCTGGTGGAGTCTGATGGACCACTGGTTGACTACTTCCAGTGGCCATTTCATGCCTTGGTGAAGCATGGGCAGACTCAGGGGACTCATTTCCCTGAGCAGCCTTTTTGGGCTTTTTGGAGTGAGGAGTGGTGGGGACTTTAGATTTGTATGTGGAAGTGGAGACTGTGGGTTCCCTATGCTTGGGTTTTAGCTTTCGGGCAGCCTCTTTGAGAGTGAGGTTTGAGTTGTGTCGGGAATATACCTCCAACAGAACTGCTGGAGCAGATATCCCCTGACCAACAAGGCCATTGTGCTGTAACTGTTTTTCTATGATGGCCATGATAAACCGTGGATAAAGTAGCCATCTAGAAGAAACAGGCTTAGCAGCATGTTCAGTTAATTCTGAAAACAAAATTTGTGAAAAATTTAGTTTTTGAGATTCCAGAATTGAATACAATACCTGTTGCCACCTGGAGGACATCTGGTCCCATGAAGAAGATTTCGGAGCCAAGCAAATGTTGATCATGTGAAATATCAGGCGCTCCGGATCATTGAAATGCTTCTTGTATAGAGTTGAATCGCTTAGGTCACCTTGGTATTCATGACTTGTGAAACAGAGGTCAATTAAGTTCTTTGGGAATTGCGTGACCAAGTTCGCATCATCAAGGTGGAGAACCTCCCTTAGTTCAGCTGGGCTGATGTGTACATTATGACCATTTACTGTTGAACGAAGAGAGATCACACCAGTGCCAACATTGATGAGTTCTACATTCATCCAGAATTGATGAATGGATTCGACATGAATGGTTGGATTTATGAGAAAGGCGGTTTGGAATTGTGATGCATTCATTAAGTCAACTGCTTCATCAAACTTGGACCAGAAAGAGGATTTTGTAAGATAAGCGACGGAGTTATGACGAGGTTTCAGGTTCATGGTCGCCATGGATGCAAAGACTTGAGAGGGAAGATAGGTTTTTGAAAAAGGTTGAAAGTTCTGAGGAATTGATAATGAAACAACTGAAGAAGGTTTGAGTTAAATAGGGAAGACAACAGAGGTTGAAACATCTGAAGAGTAAAGTTACTCATCAGATGTTGTCGACAGATATTGCTCATCAGTTGTTTTCAGCAGTTGCTCATCAGACTTTGTGAAAAATATGTTCATCAGAACTTGTGAACATTTTGGTCATCAGACTTTGTGAAAAAATTGTTCATCAGAACTTGTGAAAATTTTGGTCATCAGACTTTGTGAAAAAGTTGTTCATCAGAACCTGTGAAAATTTTGGTCATCAGACTTTGTGAAAAAGTTGTTCATCAGAACTTGTGAACAGAAATGTGTGACCTTCAGTACTTAGTGAACCAACACCCATCAGTACTTGTAACTTAGAGTTTTGGTAAAGGTCAAAGCTTTCCTTGAATCAGTACTTCTGATATTTATCAGAATTTACTGAAAATATCAAAAATTTCAAGGTAATAAAGAAAAAATTTTATTAAAAATTGAATATTTTTGGATTTTTGTAAAGTTTAAAGTTTATTTATTGAAAAAACCAATCTATTCAAGTTGCAGCATACCAAGCCTAAGAACTAAATTTTGAAAAGTGGAGGTGTCTAAAGGCTTAGTAAAGATGTCTGCAAGCTCATCAGCACTAGGAACAAACTTTGGATCAATCAGACCCTTTTCAAAACAATCTCTTATAAAATGATGTCTGATCTCAATATGTTTGGTCCTAGAGTGCTGAACTGGATTCTTGACAATACAAAGAGCTGAGGCACTATCCATTAACAATGGTGTCTTAGACTCTTTGATGCCATAATCCAATAGTTGAGTTTGAAGCCAGAGAATTTGTGAAGTACAACTTGCAGCAGCAATGTACTCGGCTTCAGCAGTGGAAGTGGCCACAGATGTTTGTTTCTTAGATTGCCAAGAAACCAGACAGTTTCCTAGAAACTGACACCCACCAGATGTAGATTTTCTTGAAAGTTTGCATCCTGCATAGTCACTATCAGAAAAAGCAACCAGCTTGCAGGAATGTCCAGTGGAATACCATATTCCCAGTGATTGAGTACCCTGTAAGTATCTGAAAATTCTTTTAACAGCAATCAAGTGAGATTCTTTAGGTGCAGCCTAAAATCTAGCACAAACACATGTAGCAAACATAATGTCTGGCCTAGATGCAGTCAGATACATCAAGGAACCAATCATACATCTATAAAGAGTTTCATCAACTGAGTTACCTTTCAAATCAGCATCAAGTTGTGTGGTGCTGCTCATGGGGTTAGAACATGGTTTACAGTTTTGTAGGTCAAATTCTCTTTAACAACTCTTTTGTGTATTTGGATTGGTGAATAAAAATTCCATCAGGATTTTGTTTGATTTGAAGACCTAAGAAAAACTGTAATTCCCCCATGACACTCATTTCAAAATTTTTAGTCATTAACTCAGTGAAATCAGCACACAACTTTGGATCAGATGAAGCAAATATAATGTCATCAACATAAATTTGAACAAGTAGCTTATGCTGTCCTACATTCTTTATGAATAAAGTTTTATCAATGGAGCCTCTAGTGAAGTTATTTTTGAGGAGAAAAGTGGATAGAGTGTCATACCAGGCTCTAGGTGCTTGTTTCAGCCCATAAAGAGCTTTATCAAGCTTGTACACCCAATCAGGATGTTTATTGTCCTCAAAGCCTGGTGGTTGGCACACATACACTTCCTCTTTTATTTTACCATATAAGAAAACACTTTTGACATCCATTTGAAAAACTTTAAGTTTGTGTAAGGCAGCATATGCTAAGAACAACCTAATTGCTTCTAGTCTGGCTACAGGGGCAAAAGTTTCATCATAATCAATACCTTCTTCCTGAGAGAACCCTTGTACAACCAGTCTAGCCTTGTTCTTAATTATTTGACCATTTTCATCTGTTTTATTCCTAAACACCCATTTTGTGCCTATTGCACACTTACCTGGAGGTAGAGAAACCAGCTCCCAAGCTTGTTGCTTCTTGAACTGCAACAACTCCAACTGCATTGCCTCCACCCAGCCATTGTCTCTAAGTGCTGTGTGATAGTTCTTTGGCTCTTGTTGACTGACAAATAGAGCATAGAGACAAAAATTTGATAGTTGACTTCTTGTAGAAACACCAGCAGAAATGTCACCAAGAACTTGAGATAATGGATGATCCTTCAGTTCTTGATATGGAATAAGATCAGTGCAAGTGTTTGCTGGAGGTCTAGATGCTGCAGTTGATGAAGATTCAGGGAACAAAGCAGCAGGAATTTCAAATGATTGAGAAGATGCTAGAATTTCATCAGCATTGGTATTGAGTGGAACAGCTGGAGCAGGAAGAGCATCAGATTTGGCAGATATAGGCAGATTATCACTGAATCTGAATAAATGAGTACTTTCATCTTCATCATCTTGACTTCCTTTTGTGGTTTTTGTAGAAACTTTTGGTGGAACTGCTGTAAGTACCTCAACTGCTTCACTAATAGGCTCAACTGGGACTTCATGTTGCAAGATGTTAAGATCAAACATCTCAGCAGGATTTTGAGAAATGGAATCTTTGGGACATTCATTGAATTTAACATGAAGAGTTTCTTCAACAATCTTTGTTCTACAATTGAACACTCTATAAGCCTTGCAAGTTGAAGAATAGCCAACAAAATAACCTGCATCAACTTTGGAATCAAATTTAGTAAGTTGATCTTTGGTGTTGAGGATATAACATGGACACCCAAAAGCTCTGAAGAAGGAAATCAAAGGGGTTAGAGAGTGAAGTATTTCATATGGACTTTTAAACAATCTTTGATTTACCAGAACCCTGTTTTGCACATAGCAAGCTGTGTTAACAGCTTCTGCCCAGAAGGTCAGTGGCAAACCAGAATCAGCAAGCATTGTTCTGGCAGCTTCAATCAAAGTCCTATTTTTCCTTTCTACAACTCCATTTTGTTCAGGAGTTCTGGGAATACTGTACTGCCTCTGAATTCCCTTTGACAAATAAAATTCATCCAAAATGTGATTTCTAAATTCTGTGCCATTATCACTCCTTACACACTTGACAGGAATAGAATATTGCTTTTCAACATACAACACAAAGTTCATAATAGCCTTGGCAACCTCACCTTTTGAGTGCAAGAAGAAAGTCCAGACAAACCTTGAGTAGTCATCTACAATAACTAGACAATACTTCTTCTTTGCCATAGACATTATCTGAACTGGCCCAAACAAATCCATGTGCAACATGTTCAAACAACCAGTGGATTTGGAATCTCCGATTGGAGGAAAAGAGACTTTGTGTTGCTTTCCTTTCAAGCATGCAGTGCAATTCTCATCACAACTAAAATCCTTTAAGGGAAGACCTCTAACCAATCCATGTTTCACCAATTGATTCATGTTTTTGATGTTCACATGACCTAATCTTCTGTGCCACAGATTGGATTCCTGGAAAGAAGCCTTAGAGAATAGACAAGGATGACCCTTAATAGAGATTTTCTTTGATAAATCAAAAGCATATACCTTTCCCACTCTGTTAGCCTTAAGGAGTGTATACTCATCTAAGACTTTGCCAATCAGAGGCAACACATCAGAAGATAAGATCCTACAGTCTTGCTTGGTGAAAAGAGAAATATGACCCTTATCACACATTTGACTAACACTCAGAAGATTATACTTAAGATTCTCAACATGATTTACATCATCAAATCTAATCTCACCATTTGTCACAACACCTTTCCCTATAATGTAACCCTTAGCATCATTTCCAAAGGACACAAATCCTTTCCTTCCAGAAAAATAGTTATGAAGGAGAGATCTGCTCCCAGTCATATGCATGGATCCTCCACTATCAACATACCAGATGCTATTTTGGCATGCTGAAGGACCCTGCATACATCAACACACTTAGTTAGACTTTTGGACCCAAACCATTTTGGTTTTGGGTCTGTTAACACATGATGAAACAGAAGTAACATTTTCAGTTGAAACAACACTTGAAGTAGTCTTATCAGAAGATTTTGCCTTGACTTTTGATTTTGATTTCTTCTTGTGAAATGAACCAACAGATGCCTCTGCTAGATTAACTTTTCCTAGCAGTTGTTGCATCATTAGCATCAGTTGATTATGGTTTTGAGTCAAAATTTTGATTTCATCAGACACATCAGAACTTTATTTTTTATTTTTGTGTTGTATCATCTTAGTGTCTTTAATTGATGAAGAAACTTTCAAGTGTTGTTTCTCTGAATCTGGAACAATCCCTTTTCCTTTCTTGGATGTATTTGATTTATTTTCTTGTGAGGATTTTCCAGATTTTGAAACTACTAATGATTCAGGTACAAACTTGGAACTAAATTCATTTTTCATTTTGAGTATGTTCTTGTTTTTATGCTTTATTTTGTTGAATTTAGACCCTTTTCTGTACCAGCATTCATCAGTGGAATGATTAAACAACCTACAAATTTCACAAGGCACCCTCTTTTTCTTTTCCTTGTGAGTGTCTACAAGTACTGATGACTTAGATATAGATTGTTTGTTCTTCAGAACATCTGAAGCATCAGTATTTCTAGCCAATTTGACAACAGCTGATGTGTTGACAACTTCTGAAGAGTTATTCTTCAGCACTTGTCGATCAACACATTCATCATCAGCAGTTGTTGCAATATCAACTTTTTACACAACTGCTGATGAGTGACTCTGACTTATCAGAAGCCGTGCATCTTTCTCTCCAGTGCCATGCCCATCTGATTCAATCAGTTTTAAATTTAATTCATTTGAAACATTTTCATCAGAATCAATCTCAATTAAAACACTATCCTGACATGTTTCACCCTGGATAACATTTGTACATCCAATAGAATAAGAATAAGTTTCAATTTCCACAGTTTCATACTCAGATTTGCATGCACTTGACTCACTTCCCATTGATTCTTCAGCATCAGATTGTTCTGAAGATTTGGTGGATTGGTATACATTGTCCCCTTCAGACTCACAGTTAAGATTTTTTGGTGAATAATCAACTGGAGGGGCGGTATGATTGTATCCAATACCAAACCTCACATTTGATGTTGTTTTCTTGTTTAACAACAACTCAAACCCCTTGCAAGATTCAACCCATTTTTCACACTCTACTTGGGTTGCTGCAAGTGTTTGTTTCAGATCATTGTGTTTTACAAGCATGACTTCCACCCTAGCCTTTTCATCAGACAACTGACACTTGAGTTTATAAATTTCAGACTCTTTTTCATTCAAAACTTTCTCAAATTCATTTTTATTCTTAGTCATGACCCTTTATAAATCCAACTTCTCATTGATTAATTCAACATTTGTTTCTCTGATAGAAGCAAATGCTGAAATACATGATTCTGAACACAACTTGGCTTTTGATTCAGATGATACCTGAGATGTTGAAGAAGTTGAACTTGAGGTGTCAGTTGAGTCAATAGCCATCAAGGCAAGATTCCCAAATGGGTTATCTCCACCATGCGGACCAGCTTCAGAGTACAGCTGCATATTGAAATCAGATAAGTCATCAGGTAAACTACTCCAATCAGCTACTCCAGGGGTGAAGAAACTCTGATGCTATTGTTGTTGAGATTGTTGATTGGTTTGAGATTTGCTAGGATCAGGAAGAGCAGGTGATTGTGGAGGAATTAATGCTGGAGTGTGAGTAGGTTGAGGCATGTAAAAGCAAGGATATGGATATGGCATAGGATTTTGTGGAACAAAGTGGGCTGGATAAAATTGTTGTTGACTGGTTCCAGAAGATTGTTGTCCTTTGTTTGATGTGTTATTGCTTGGAAAAGTCACAAAAGGTGCAGAAGAGCTAGATCCAGTAGATTTGCACTCTCTAGCAAAATGACCAAGCCTATGACACTTATGGCATCTCAACTTCCCTTTGTCAAAACCAACTTTGGTTTTGCCAGATAATCCAGGGAATTTTCTTCCTGTTCTTTTGTAGAACTTTTGAGATCTGATGTTGATTAATGCCATTTGACTCAAAATGTCTATTTCCTCTAGATCATCATCTGGGATTCCTTTCAAGTCATCCATCACAAAACACAAATTATCACCATAATTTCCTGCATTACCATCAACTCCCACAAAAGCATGTTCAGTATTGTTAGTAGAAAAATCAATATGTTCATCATAAGAACATTCAGACCCATTAAACTCTGACTCTTGACCAATCAATGCAGTGTTACCAGGAACAAAATCATCAGCAAGTTTTCCAGATGAAGACAGTTTTCTCTTCTGTTCTACCTCTCTCTCAAAAGTTAAGAGTTTCCCATGGAGTTGGGTGAGGGATAGAATTTCTAAATTAGCATTAGAGCGTAGGACAATTGTATATGTGTCCCATCTCTCAGGCAATGATCTGAGAAATCTGTTATTCATCTGACTATTAGTATATTCCTGCTTAACCATTTTCAATTCAGAAATCAAACATGAGAACCTCTCAAATTGTTGAGTCAATGATTCACCCTTTCTATGAGAAAAGGTCTCATACTGCTGAGCAAGGATTTCTCTAGTGTTTGCTAAAACCTCATCGGTTCCACCGAATTGTTCTTTCAGTGCAACCCAGAGATCATGAGTAGTATCATGATGCATCAAGTCTGAATAAATCTCATTCGGCAAAGCCATGGCCAAAATACCATGAGCTTTTGCATCAATTTCAAACAGTCTAATATCCTCATCCGAATACATATCCGAAGGTTTCGGAATCATGAGTTTAGTTTCAGGATCAGTGATCATGGGTTTATACGGACCATGCACTACAGATTTCCAACATCCTGCACTGTTAATCGACATTTGATGTAGCATTCTGCGTTGCCAAATGTTGTACTCACTCCGAACAAGCATCGGAGGCTTAGTTGCGGAGCCTGTATTGTGCGGATCATTGTTTGGAGTTGTCATGATCACAGATTCAAACAATTTCACCCGAATTAACTAAACTACTGAGAATGTCTACAACATCTGAAGACATTCTCTTACAATTACTGAAGACATAAAACTACTAAATTAAGACTACAACGTCTGATGAGTAAAATACTCATCAGACTTTTTACAAGTACTGAATGAAAACTACTGAAGACAAAACGAAACACCACAACATCTGAAGACTTACACTTCAGCTGTTGTATATAACTTCAGATCTTGTAACTTCTGCAAAGTGAATGTCAGCCGTTGTGTTCTTCTTCAGTTGTTGTAAGTGTTGTGAGACTTAGAGATTTTTCTGATCAGGCTCATTGGTTCTTTTAGTCCAACAACTTATAAGTTTTAAATTTTAACATGAGAACGTTTAATTTGAGAACTTATGTGTATATCCCTCATACTTTGTATATAAGCCAAATATATTATCCCTATTCATACCCATCTTTAAACACGCACACATGCATGACCTAATTAAATCAACCACCATAATTAAATTACTTAAATACAGTTTATATTTAAGTTATTTGTTTACCCAAATTTACATTTCATAAAGAAACCTCATGATTTAATATATCATTCAAGTAAAAAGGTGGTGACTAATATCATTGATGCATGCATGGTTATCATTAACACTCTTCTAGTGCTTAATCTCCTCCTTAACCTTAGCTTTGGTTTGTTCAAGTTTGATTAGCCATTAGGGCAGCGAACCCTCTATCAAAACCATAGGTTCGTGAGTTTGGTTGATCAAAGGTCCATGGTTCGGCTGAAATGACATGAAGGTTCGCCCATGGTTCGTGATTGCCAGCTGATTAGTGAAGGGGAGGGTTCGGCTCCTTAGGGTTCGCGACAAAGAGAATGGTTCGTTCCTCTGGACCTGCATGGCTAGGTTCGCTTGGGTTCGTGGCCTCCGAAAGGTTCGGCCAAGTGGTAGCAAGAGTTCGCTTGATCCAGGGAGGGTTTGCGTGGCATGGGTTCATGGCTGGAACCAGGGTTCGGCACTAACTTTTCCCGCCCAAGAGGTTCGTGAATGCGTAGGGTTCGGCTGGGATCCAACATACAAAGGTTCGCAGCTTGCTGATGGCAAGGGTTCGGCCCATGGCCAGGAAAGGTTCGCCTCCCAGGCTGTGGTAACAGGTTCGTCTACCTGTGCTTCGACCCCGTCCGCCATGTCTGTTCTTCACCTGCATCGCGAGCCACAACCGTTGCAGGTCGAATACCCTACTTCTACTCATTTATAACAACTCAATTTATTGTTCTCTAAGTGGTTTAATCGGTTAAACATCCTTAGAATTTTGGTTTGTGATTTGAAAAAAAATCGAAATAATAAACCTTAGATTTACCTCTAAACGCTATCCAAATGGTGTGTTTCTTCGTGTCTACTTGTAGCTCTCGTTCCCACGGTCGTCTGGACTCCAAGATCTCTGAAATCTGACAAGAATTGGAAGAGGAAAGCTAGAGAGAAGATGGGTGTGGGTGTAGGTGACGAAAATGGTGTTCTAGGTGGAGTTAGAGAGAGAAAGAGTGTATAAAGAATGAAGAAGAAGATGACTTCTTCTTCTTTAGTAACCCGCTTAGTCCCCGTGTGCCCGGTCTCGTTCATGTCGCGATAGGTTTTATAAAATGCTCGGTTTTTCATTCGTTAAACATATTTAAGCATAAAATGACTAAATAATTTGGTTTCAGTAACTAAAATGATTTAAATAATTTTATTTCGTAAAACGAATTCGTTATATCTTCACTAAATTAATTATTTTAAATAACTGATTTATTCAGTTTGTTTAGGTTGTGATTCCTAATAAATATTTTTAATTTTCAAGAATTATATTCGTGTGAATCGTCATGCACGCGAATACATTTGTTGAGTTAATATTCCTAAATTTATATTCGCGTTTAAATTACGTTCGTAACCTCACTTCGCGTAATTAATTCCCATTATTTATTAACTTTAATATTATCATTCCCACACCAATAATATATAATCATCAATAATATGACTGCGATAAACTCTCTGGTTCTGTTTAGTTGAGTTACGACTAAACTTCCCATGGTTTACGCGTATAATATGTTATAGACATGTATACCAGCAACAGTGATAATCATCAAATAATATGTCAATATTAACAATTACAAAATCTCAGGTCGTAACAGTACAATCGTACGGATGTACGGACAACCTAAAGTACAGTGATGTTACAGTCTCCCCTAGTTAAGGGAATTTCGTCCCGAAATTCAACTTGGAGTGGCCGTAGTAAATAAATGTGGGTACTTAAGCTTCATCTGATCTTCTCGCTCCCATGTGAACTCTGGACCCCGCTTCGATTCCCAACGTACTTTGACAATTGGGATTCTACTACGTTTGAGCTTTTTAACCTCACGATCCATTATCTCCACTGGTTTTTCAACAAAATGCATGGTATCATCGATGGAATTTCATCGAGTGGTACCTGAAGATCCTGATCAGCTAAGCACTTTCTCAAATTGGACACGTGAAATGTTGGGTGCACATTACTAAGTTCATTAGGAAGTTCTAATTTGTAAGCAACCTTTCCGATCCGTTCTAGGATCTTAAAAGGGCCAACATAACGTGGAGCAAGCTTTCCTTTCTTCCCGAATCGAAAAACGCCCTTCCAAGGCGACACTTTGAGTAATACCATATCTCCCACTTCAAATTCTAAAGGTTTCCTTCTTTTGTCCGCATAGCTCTTCTGTCGACTGCGAGCAGCTAACAGATTGTCGCGGATCTGGCGGATCTTGTCAGTCGTTTCCTGTATAATCTCGGGACCTGTAATCTGCGAATCGCCGACTTCGGTCCAACAAATAGGTGACCGACATTTCCTGCCATAAAGAGCTTCAAACGGTGCCATACCAATGCTCGCGTGATAACTGTTGTTATACGAGAACTCAACCAATGGTAAATGGCTATCCCAATTGCCACCGAAATCGATGTCACAAGCTCTTAACATGTCTTCCAATGTCTGAATCGTTCGCTCCGTTTGACCATCCGTTTGAGGATGATAAGCGGTGCTAAGATCCAGTCTTGTTCCAAAAGCTTCATGAAGTGATTCCCAAAATCGTGCCGTGAAACGAGCATCACAATCCGATATTATGCTTAAGGGAATACCTTGTCGGCTAATGATTTCGTCAATGTAGATACGAGCTAACTTCCGCACAGGGTAAGTTTCTCGTATCGGTAAGAAATGAGCCGACTTGGTCAATCTATCAATAATCACCCAAATGCTATCTTTACCGTTTGCGGTTCGTGGGAGTTTAGTAATGAAATCCATGGAGATATTCTCCCACTTCCACATTGGTATTTCAGGTTGCATTAACAATCCAGAAGGTCGCTGGTGTTCTGACTTGACCTTAGCACAGTTAAGACACTTAGACACATATTCAGCAATGTCCTTCTTCATTCCAGGCCACCAGTACAAGCCCCTAAGGTCTTGATACATCTTGTCAGAACCTGGATAGATTGAGTAACGAGACTTATGAGCTTCATTCATAATCACCATTCTGAGATCACTCCGGTTCGGTATCCACAACCGATTCAAGTAATACATCAAGCCATCGTCCTTTGTTTCCAATAAAATTTCAGCCCCGCAAGATATCTCATTTTTCAAGTCATCTTGAGCTAATGAGTGTTGTTGGGCTGTGAGAACATCATTACGGAGACTAGAGTGCACTCGGACACTATGGATCTGAACTTGACTCTTGCGACTAAGCGCATCTGCTACTACATTCGCTTTACCAGGATGGTAACGAATTTCACAGTCATAATCATTCAACATTTCAACCCATCTCCGTTGTCTCATATTAATCTCCTTTTGATTGAGAATATGTTGTAAGCTTTTATGATCAGTGAACACTACACACTTCGTGCCATAAAGATAGTGTCTCCATATCTTCAAAGCAAACACGACTGCACCAAGTTCCAAGTCGTGCGTAGTGTAGTTCTTCTCATGAATTTTCAGTTGCCTTGATGCATATGCCACAATCTTTCCCCGTTGCATGAGAACACAACCGAGACCTAGGTTGGATGCATCACAATAAACCACAAAATCATCATTTCCATCAGGCAGTGTCAATACCGGAGCATCACAGAGTTTCTGCTTCAAAGTCTGAAACGCCTCTTCTTGGTTTGGTCCCCACTCATATGGTTTATTCTTTTGAGTCAAAGAAGTAAGAGGGACAGCAATTCTGGAGAAATTCGAAATGAACCGCCGATAGTAACCGGCAAGTCCGAGAAACGATCGAATCTCCGTCGGTGTCGTCGGTGTACTCCAGTTCTTCACCGCATCAATCTTTGCAGGATCTACATGAACACCATATTCGTTGACTATGTGTCCCAAGAATTGAACTTCCTTAAGCCAGAATTCACATTTAGAGAATTTGGCATACAGTCGCTCTTCTCTTAGGATCTCCAAGACCAACTTAAGGTGTTTCTCGTGTTCTTCCTTGGTCTTTGAGTAGATCAAAATATCATCAATGAATACAATCACGAATTTATCCAAGTATGGCATGCAAACACGGTTCATGAGGTCCATGAAAATCGCAGGTGCATTGGTAAGGCCGAAAGGCATTACCAAAAACTCATAATGACCATATCTTGTTCTGAAAGCAGTCTTGGGAATATCATCTTCATGTACGCGAAGCTGATGATACCCGGACCTAAGATCGATCTTTGAAAACCATGCCGAGCCTTGAAGCTGATCGAAGAGATCATCGATGCGCGGCAGTGGATATCGATTCTTGATTGTAAGTTTGTTCAACTTGCGGTAGTCGATGCACATTCGGAATGACCCGTCCTTCTTCTTGACAAACAGAACCGGTGCACCCCATGGCGAATGGCTCGGGCGAATGAATCTTTTATCAGTAAGTTCTTGCAACTGGCTTGCCAATTCTTGCAACTCCGAAGGCGCAAGTCTGTAGGGAGCTTTAGCAACTGGATTTGCACCAGGTACTAAGTCAATTCGAAACTCTACTTGACGTTCTGGTGGAAGACCCGGCAAATCATCTGGAAATACTTCTGGGAAATCTCTAACTACAGGCACGTCTTCAATTCTCTTTCCTTTATCCTTCTTCTCCACAATATGAGCTAAAAATGCTATACATTTCTTCCTAAGGTACTTGTGTGCTTTAGTGCATGTCATAAGCTTAAGACCTTTGCTAGAAGTTTCTCCAAAGACTCTTAGAGTTTCACCCGAAGGTAATGGAATACGTATGTACTTCTCATGGCAAACTATCTCCGCTTTGTGGGTGGCTAACCAATCCATGCCTATAATAACATCAAAGCTACCAAGATGCATAGGTATGAGATCAATCGGGAAAACGTGATCATTTAAGTTCACAGTACATCCGATAATAACAGTGTCAATATCAATAGTGTTTCCGTCAGCCACCTCCACGTTAAACGATTTATCTAAATATGTACGTGTTCTACCAAGCAAGCATTCAAAATCATATGAAACAAAACTCCTATCGGCACCAGAATCAAATAAGACAGATGCATAAGAGTTGTTGATCAGAAATGTACCGTTGACCACGTCCTGGTTGGCTTGAGCAGCTGGAGCGTTCAGCTGAAATGCCCGGCCTCTTGCCACCCTCTGATTGTTTCCGGTCAACTTTGGGCACTGGTTTCTGAAGTGACCTACTTCGCCACACTCATAACAGGCTCTTGCCTGTGCAGGTACCTGGCGAACAGGTGCAGCTTGTATCGGTTGAGCTTGCGGAGCGGGCAATGCAAGCGGAGCAAATTGCATCCTTTGTGCTTGTTGTGCACTCCGACAGACATTTGTAAGATGGCCAAATTTGCCACAGTTGTTGCAGATGTGACAAGGCACGTTTGGCAAGTGATGATATCTGCAGGTACTACATTGGGGAGTGTTCCCAATGTAATTCCTTGCAGTGGAGTTGTTTGATGATTGCTGCACAGACTTAGCAGCAGGAGCAGTGACCACAAAATTTCTGGTCTTTCTCTTCTTGTTGCTGCTTTTAGAAGAACTGGCAGCCTCAGTCTTGACTTCAGATTTTGTTTCTTTCACAGCAGACTTCACCTCAGCTTTCTTCGTCCCCTTTCTCGTGAGTGTTCCAGCCTTTACATGATTATCAGTGAGCGTAGCAGCTAAACGGATCGCAGCCTCAAGTGTTTTGGGGTTGCTCCCGTAGACTGTATCCTGAATTTGCATCGGCAGACCACCAATGTATTTCTCAATTGCCCTCTCCAAGGGTGTCACCAGATGAGGTACTAGCAGACTATACTTATGAAACTGGGTATTGTAGATAACATTCTCCCCATTATCCTGCTTGAGTTCCCAGAACTCAGTCTCCAGTTTCCTCATCTCACTGCGAGGACAGAATTCAGTGGTCATCAAAGTCTTGACCTCAGTCCAAGTCAGTGCCAGGGCAACATCAACTCCCCTAGTTCGCTTCTCCCCATTCCACCACGTTAGTGCTCTCTTTTGGAAAACACTAGTGGCATAGCGAACTTTCAGGTTATCGGGGCAATCACAGTTGATTAAGGTGTTCTCCATACTCTCGAACCACTGTAGCAGACCAGTGGCTGATTCAGCGCCAGTAAACTTCTGGGGGTTACAGGAGTTGAAGTGTTTGAATGTGCAAGTTGGCAGATTTGCACCACCTCTGTTCTGATTGATATTTTGATTGGCCTGAGTCAGTTGATTCACCAATCCAGTTATCAGTGTTGCTAACTCTTGTATGCCGGAGTTGGCATTGCCGTTGTTAGCATCCCCACTGTTCGAGTCATCATCGTTGTGACGGCGAGGCGGCATGTTTCTGAGAAATTAGAAACATGTTACTACCGTTTACAACGCAAGTCATACAAACAATGGTCAATTGAGTTCATTCAAACAGTTAGGATTACATATAGGAACTATATTTCTCTCCTATCTGTCATTAAACTCATAACATTTATAAATTTCCTATTATTATACTAAGTGTCCTAGTTGGTCATAACTAATATTAGCTAACTATTCCTAAGTTCCATACATTCCCCACCCTATACCAACACTGACAACCTCCCGATGCAATGCAACAAGCTTATATATAGGGCATATGCAGAGGTAGATCGCAATCTCCCCTACACCGTCCCACCACCGTTCCATTGCACCACGATTATGCCCTTGTTAGCATTTAGGGTGTATCATGTATCTTACCATAGTCTCACTTCACAAACCTTATCCTAGGCAGGATAATTTTGAGTGAAGTGGTCTCTAGTTCCTTTGGACAATTAGGTTCACCTAATGTCTAAGTTCACCTGACATGTAGGTTTACCTATTTCTAAGTTCACCTGACATTAAAGTTCCCCTAATGTCTAAGTTCACTAAATTTCATACCAAATCCCAATGTCCATAATCACAAATAAGGGTTCATATGATCACTGAGTGCTCTTATTGTCACTAAGTGTTCATATCCTCCCTATAATTTATTCTCATCAAGTTTTCATACCATCACTAAGTGTTAGTATGATCACTATGCGTTTATATAATCACCAAGTGTCTATATCATCATCCAAGTCTACAATCAATCACTAAGTGTTCGCGTCGTTCATTAATCCTATGCACCCTACGTGTCCAATCAGTGTGTTTCATAAGTGAATTTATAAGTGTTCATCAAGTGTGATCATCCATGAGTCAATCCAAACCAATCCAACAAACATAACATTAACAACCATATCTTCACAACAATTCCTAGTAATTTCTTAATAATATCCTAGTTTCCTGACACTGACAGACCCCCGATATACTACAAATGATATATGTATAGGGCATATGCAAGGGTAGATCGCAACCTCCCTTACACCGTCCCACCACCTTTGTAGTATACCACGAGTGTGTCCTTGTCTGGAGATTAATAGATCTAGCAGATAATTCCTAAAGCATATAAATTCCTAAGCAGTTAAGTTCTTAAACAGATAAGTGTCCCAACCGGGTAGTTCCCTTATTCCTCAATACTGACATCCACCCGATGTACTGTAAATGGTATATATATAGGGCTTATGATAAGGGTAGGTCGCAACCGCCCAAACCACCGTCCCACCACCTTTACAATACACCACGAGTATGTCCTTATCGAGTCATTAGGGCACAAGTAAACAATTAATTAGTAGCAGTATATATAATAAGATGTATAGCAAGAGTTCAGTTAACATGTAATAAACACATAAGCATGAAATCCTAAATATACTAACTAGTGTATGAAATAATTCATACTAGGGTATCCTACGGTTATAGACTAGGTCAACCATTTCTAGTAACCTAATTCCCTACAACCCAGGCTCTGATACCAATCTGTAACACCCCGACCGATGACGGAAACGTCGGGATGCCACGAGGGATGCGTAGATTGTTCAAAAGCTCGTGGACATCTAAATCCAATCATCATATATCAATCAATCAACCAAAATAATTACACAAAAATCATGTTCATCATTAAATAGTTACAACAATTACAAAAGAGATTTAGCTATCTAACTAAATTCTAATCGCCAGATATTTAGTTATTTAGCTAAGTCCAAGACCCTATATGATGATGTCCAAAATAGAAGAGATCATTCTCTTCATCCTACTTGTCTCCATCACTTGAAACATGTAGAAGTCAAGTGTCAACTACAAAATAGTTGGTGAGTAATCATAAGTTTTTATATTTAAAAATGTTTTACAAAATAGTTTTATAAATGGGTATAAATTTTAGAGTCTTCTTTAGAAATCCATATGACACCTGCGAGATAATTCATTACAGTAACCACGCACAAACCCAATCACATAATCCAATGCATAACCACACATCTCAATTAATCATAAATAATCATAGATAGTCAATCATATAACCTTTCAATCAATTTCAATTATCAATCATCTCAAATATTATAAGTGACTATACATGTATCCATGTAGTTGACCGAAGTCAAAGACTACGATACACGGATGTGGCAACCTCCACGTGACAATACATGCATCATTGTAGTTGACCGAAGTCAAAGACAACAACACACGGATGAGGCAAACTCCTCGTGACAATACATGCATCAATGTAGTTGACCGAAGTCAAAGACAACAACACACGGATGAGGCAAACTCCTCGTGACAATACATGCATCAATGTAGTTGACCGAAGTCAAAGACAACGACACACGGATGAGGCAAACTCCTCGTGACAATACATGCAGCCATTACGAATGACCGAAGTCAATAGTAACAACTCATGGAATATGATAATCCATAACTATGGATTTCATACAATTATGCAA
This sequence comes from Mikania micrantha, assembly GCA_009363875.1. Taxonomy (NCBI): domain Eukaryota; kingdom Viridiplantae; phylum Streptophyta; class Magnoliopsida; order Asterales; family Asteraceae; genus Mikania; species Mikania micrantha. The sequence goes on along the minus strand of CM018681.1, from coordinate 86,124,954 downwards.
GTGTCATCCATGTAATATCCAAATAATATTGAAAACGGGTATACATGTTTCACCTCCGAATTTGAAAACCAAAACAGTTTAAAAGAAAGGGAGGGTATGAGAACTCACCTGAATCCTCAGAATCAGTGTTTTAATAGAACTCGCGCTCACGAAGAAGAATCAGGATCAACTCAATAATCTGTAATTATAGTGCGTTTCATTATCATGAGCATATGCGTTTCGTTTAAATCAAGCGGTCTTGCATGTTTACTTTTAATCATCAAGTGTTTCATCACTCTAGTGTTTTAAGCTAATTTAAGTTGTACCCCTCAATTCTTATTAAGTTGTCATCACAACCATATCTCATACTTATAAGTTTTAAATTTTAACATGAGAACGTTTAATTTGAGAACTTATGTGTATATCCCTTATACTTTGTATATAAGCCAAATATATTATCCCTATTCATACCCATCTTTAAACACGCACACATGCATGACCTAATTAAATCAACCACCATAATTAAATTACTTAAATCAAATTTATATTTAAGAAATTTATATTTAAGTTATTTTTTTACCCAAATTTACATTTCATAAAGAAACCTCATGATTTAATATATCATTCAAGTAAAAAGGTGGTGACTAATATCATTGATGCATGCATGGTTATCATTAACACTCTTCTAGTGCTTAATCTCCTCCTTAACCTTAGCTTTGGTTTGTTCAAGTTTGATTAGCCATTAGGGCAGCGAACCCTCTATCAAAACCATAGGTTCGTGAGTTTGGTTGATCAAAGGTCCATGGTTCGGCTGAAATGACATGAAGGTTCGCCCATGGTTCGTGATTGCCAGCTGATTAGTGAAGGGGAGGGTTCAGCTCCTTAGGGTTCGCGACAGAGGGAATGGTTCGTTCCTCTGGACCTGCATGGCTAGGTTCGCTTGGGTTCGTGGCCTCCGAAAGGTTCGGCCAAGTGGTTGCAAGAGTTCGCTTGATCCAGGGAGGGTTTGCGTGGCATGGGTTCATGGCTGGAACCAGGGTTCGGCACTAACTTTTCCCGCCCAAGAGGTTCGTGAATGCGTAGGGTTCGGCTGGGATCCACCATACAAAGGTTCGCAGCTTGCTGATGGCAAGGGTTCGGCCCATGGCCAGGAAAGGTTCGCCTCCCAGGCTATGGTAACAAGTTCGTCTACCTGTGCTTCGACCCCCTCCGCCATGTCTGTTCTTCACCTGCATCGTGAGCCACAACCGTTGCAGGTCGAATACCCTACTTCTACTCATTTATAACAACTCAATTTATTGTTCTCTAAGTGGTTTAATCGGTTAAACATCCTTAGAATTTTGGTTTGTGATTCGAAAAAAATCAGAATAATAAACCTTAGATTTACCTCTAAACGCTATCCAAATGGTGTGTTTCTTCATGTCTACTTGTAGCTCTCGTTCCCACGGTCGTCTGGACTCCAAGATCTCTGAAATCCGACAAGAATTGGAAGAGGAAAGCTAGAGAGAAGATGGGTGTGGGTGTAGGTGACGAAAATGGTGTTCTTGGTGGAGTTAGAGAGAGAAAGAGTGTATAAAAAATGAAGAAGAAGATGACTTCTTCTTCTTTAGTAACCCGCTTAGTCCCCGTGTACCCGGTCTCGTTCATGTCGCCATAGGTTTTATAAAATGCTCGGTTTTTTATTCGTTAAACATATTTAAGCATAAAATGACTAAATAATTTGGTTTCAGTAACTAAAATGATTTAAATAATTTTATTTCGTAAAACGAATTCGTTATATCTTCACTAAATTAATTATTTTAAATAACTGATTTATTCAGTTTGTTTAGGTTGTGATTCCTAATAAATATTTTTAGTTTTCATTATTAAATTAATATCGTTTGATATTATTTAATTTATCTCGTCGAAACGCGTTACTCGCGTACGTATTCGTAAAGATCGTCACCCTTACGAATCCGCCGTTCGTACCGTATTTCGATTTGATTTGCAATTTATGGAATATCGTTTCAGAATATTATTCTCAAGAATTATATTCGTGTGAATCGTCACCCACGCGAATACATTTGTTGAGTTAATATTCCTAAATTAATATTCGCGTTTAAATTACGTTCGTAACCTCACTTCGCGTAATTAATTCCCATTATTTATTAATTTTAATATTATCATTCCCACACCAATAATATATAATCATCAATAATATGACTGCGATAAACTCTCTAGTTCTGTTTAGTTGAGTTACGACTAAACTTCCCATGGTTTACGCGTATAATATGTTATAGACATGTATATCAGCAACAGTGATAATCATCAAATAATATGTCAATATTAACAATTACAAAATCTCAGGTCGTAACAGTACAATCGTACGGATGTACGGACAACCTAAAGTACAGTGATGTTACACCAACATTTAGATTTAGTTATCTATACAAACAAGATATACAAATTAATAATAGATTTGATCTAGATTAAATGAAATACATGATTCAGTATATTACTGACAATACGAACAATCCAAACAACTAAGTTCAAACGTAAAAAATCAAAGCTTTCTAACTAACCCAAGTGCCCTGAAGCAATCACAAAGAGACTATCCTTTCATGGTGGCAATCAGATTCAACATGGTGTTTGTTGATGTGGATGATTGTATCTTGATTCGGTTTTAGTTGGAATCTTCGGGATGACTGGAGCTACTCAAAAGTGCAAAAACCTTGAAAAATCGCCCATAAAACTTGAAAAGTCAGAACCCCTAATTTTGGGACGAAACCCCCTTTTATAGGTCCAGCTGCTGCAATTTCGAAGCCTAGTTCGCGCCATACCGTAAGTTACGGCCCTCAGACTGTAGTTTACAGCCACCTTACTGCCTGAGACCATAAGCTTACGGCCTCCTTACAACCTTCCCCATAAACTCTCTGTTTTACGACATTTTGACCATAGGCTACGACCTAACCTACGACCTTTCAAAATATTGCTCCAAAAAGTCCAATCTTCATCGTTTTTGCTCCCTTACACTTGAAGTTCTTTGTTTTCCATTTTTCTAATATTTCTTTTATTGGTATAACATCGTGATATGTTTTTTTTTATCTTTGTTCAATAGTTAAAACTGAGTTAATGTAATAATGTTTTTATTAATATTTTGTTTTCCTAAATTACCTTTTCGGTTTTACGACTATGTTTCGATTTAAGTTAACATTTATTAAATATTAACTCGTCTAGTTAATTACGGTCTTCAACGTTTAATATTATAGTAATACGATTTATATAGATTCGTTTACATGTTTCCGATGCTCATTTTTACAATGATAAACATTTATGTCCGACTTTATTATCAAATTGGTCCGATTAACGCTATGAAGCGCTGGTATAACCCTAGTTGATTTAACATATATGTGAGGATATGGAATATTATATCTACTTCAATAATTTATATGGAAACATGCATGATTGTTTAACATAATTGGATTTTATTTACAAGTAGTTGATTAATATGTCCAAAGATAGACTTAAATATTACAAAAGGTATAACAATTTTACTCACATGGCTATCAATATATCTATACTGCTGCAAAGTTGAAATATGTATGTATTTTTATTTTTATTTTTATTTTTATTTTTATTTTGGTGAAAGTACGTTTATTAAGTAGGCTACATGTTTTTTGGGGGGGAGGGGAGACAAATGACGATTCATTGAGAAAGAAAAGAGAATAATAAGCAGTATATGAATGGACAAATAGCAATCAAGCAGTGAGTCTGAGTCACAACATAAACAAACACAAAAAAGCAAAAAACAGCAGAACATATTGATATATATGCAACTTCAAATTCCCTTCCTACCCTTCATCATCCGTTGATTCCTACCTAGCTTTTTACTACAAAAATACATGACCCAATTAATTAATTCATTGCAAACACTCTCCATCGAATTATTTATGTATAATATGTTGATTGTCATTTATAGTAACTAATAATTAGACATGAAATTATAACTTATCAATATCAATTAATTATCAGTAAATCAAAAGAGGAGGTATATAAAGAATAATTTTTTTTTTTTGAACGGCCAACTTAATTAACACACAAACACACATATACAGGGAAGTGTTTAAATAATAACTCACTCTTAAATCATTAACCCGAAATAACAAGTCGAGATGAAGCTAAGTCTTGGATTTTTTTTTTTTAAAATCATTGTAAAACATATATAACACTTTCTTCTTTTATGAGTTTGCAAAAATTTATCACCGTTTGAGACGTAACATCATTGTAAGTTTTTCACTTACAACGATGTAACTGTTTTACGCCTAAAACTTACAACGATGTTACGTTTCAAAGGGTGATGAATTTTCGCAAACTCATAAAAGAAGAAAGTGTTGTAGATGTTTTACACTGATGTTCAAAAAAATCCAAAATTTGTCTTTATTTTAACAAAATTATCCAGATTAATGCTTTATATTTGTTTATTATTTGTTTAGAATCATGTATACATAGTTAAGTTTTACGTTCATAGATTTAAGAAAAAGTAGAGAATATATACAAGTCTATTGCTTGGAAGAGAGATTGCAATTGGCAGTAGGTGATGGCATGGCAGACTGGCAGTGCAACAAAAGGGGGGGACTTCTCGGGAAAATGAAACTCATTTCCTTTCACACAAAAGATAAAGCCACTGTTACGTACTCTAGCCTGCTTAATCACCATCTGCTTCTCTAGCTTTATTATTATCATTATTATTGTTATTATTATAACAAATATCTGTCTAATGATTAGAGGTGACAATTTTTATTTATATGAAATGAGTTGGTTTAGGTAAATAATAGTAGTATAATGGGTTGAAATTAGTAACATTATAATGTTGAGATGGGTAGCACTTAAACACAATACGGGTCAAAATGAGTAACAAAAAACTATATAAATACAATGAATTCAAACATTTAAAAATGATCAATAACATATTTGATGAGAAAATCACTAAAAATTATCTAAATGTACTATATGTTTACTTATAACACATCTTAAGTTAAACTAAATTAATGTTTTTTAAGAACAATCCATTTAGATCCGAACTGATTTTGCTTAAAATTCGTTCTAACTCGCACTCATCATGACCTGAACCCGTTCTATCCCGTTACCCAATCCGACTTAACACGTTCATTTTGCGAGGCATACATAAGATGTATCAATGTATCATCAAGTAAATATCATTGAATATTTTGTGTATCAAGTCTTGAGCTTTTAACCCAAGTAAAACACCACAACAAATTTTAACTTTAATGATGTTAATAACTAGTCCCTTGTTAAGTTAAATGCTTTTTCTTTGTCTATCATTGACAATTTTCCGAAAAAATAAAAATAAAAAATAACACTTGAATTTTAATAAGTGGCCGGTACCTATATAAAACTTAACAAGCTATATATATGCGTTGTCGCGACTTAATATTCAATCAAGTTTTCATATTTTCAGATTTTCGAAATAAAGGTAAGGGGACTAGGAGTCCTCCCACAACTCCCCACTTTTCCCCGTTGCCACATCAGCGCCACATCAGCTTTCCACACTTTTTCCCACTTTGCACTGTGTCGTCCCACTTTTCCCCATTTTCAAATCTTATTTTTATTTAATTATTTTAACAATAAATAAATAATAATAATTAAATAGATTCATTAAAAATAAAATATAAAATTACATTAAAATTTAAAAAGATATTACATTAAATTAAAAAGATATTACATTAAATGAAAATACTAATTATTCGGGTTATTGGCGACGATGGTTGACAAAAACTTAAAGTTTCGTTTTTTGATATTGATCTCCTCTTCTTCTGAACTTGACGATTTACTTTCAAATGTGGGAAGCTCCAACGTAAATGGATCCATTGTTTTAAACTTTATAAAATTTGAGTGAAGAATGAAAGAATAAAATGATAAAGAGTGTGAGTTGTGATTGTTTTGGAGTTGTTTAAATAGAATAAAAATTAGTTTTTTTTCTTTTTTAAACATTCCAACGGTCCAAAACCATCTCCAACGGTCGAAACCCCATTTCTTCCCATTCGACGAGATTCGGTGATGTGCTCCCGATTCACCCCACCCCACTTCCGGGGGGTGGTGTTCCCATTTTCTCCCGGACCGGGAAATGGCTCCCCGGCTCATCCCGAAGCCCCACTCCGAGTCCCCTAACGAGGAAACACCTAGTTTGCACTATATATAATTTAAATAAATAATGATTTTAGTGGCAATTTACTTTTTATTAAACCGTGTCATTCACTTTTTGTAATAGTTGGCAATAAGTTTATATAGGATTTTCAGTAAAAACAGGCCTTTTGTAAGCTTAAAACTCGGGAGAACCCTCTGGCCCTAGCTATCTCATCATGCCAAACCCTCTCTCTCTCTCTCTCTCTATCGATCTACAGTAGTATATATACATACATACGTATATACACGGACCCTCCCATATATACATATATATCTTTATAAACAGTAAGTTTAGTTCCAAAAAAAAAAATAAAAAAAAAAAAAGTTGCAGATAGAGATAGATCGAAGTGAGAGATGGATAATGGTGGAGATGAAGATGGTACTTCATCATGTTTGATGAGTTTTGGAGACACCAACATCATAAATAGCAGCAGCAACACTAGTAATAATAACGACACCGGATCACTTTGTCTTCCTCCACCTGCTGCTGCAGCAGCATATAACACAACCACCACTACCAACAATAACCTAATTTTCTCTCATCATCATCATCATACCACCTGTGCTTCTCCTATGATCCTTCAAGACAACCACTCCATTAATATCAACCATGGAGTAGGGTTAAGCTTCATGAGCCCCTCTTCTTCTGTTAAAGCAAAGATCATGTCTCATCCTCATTACCCTCGTCTTTTATCAGCTTATCTTAACTGTCAAAAGGTTCTCTCCCTCTCCCTCTCTAGCTCTACATATATACTTACTTATATATATGCGTATGATCACGTACGTACAGATCTATCTTCTTATCTATAATTCGCAAAATTTACAAGAATGAAATGAAAGTGGGTACCTTTAAATTTCTGCATTTGGTGCAATCCAATTAGTAAATCAAGACTTCGAATCTTGCCTAAAAACCAACAAGTGACTGTGTTTTCAGTGTGTCTGTGTTTAATCATACTATTGCTTCATTTAGTAGTGTAGGAGAAGAAACTCAGGTGAGGTTTCTAGATTTGTGTGTGACATCATTTAATTTATCATGCTCATTTCTTCATTTGGTAGCTAAATATAATATAATATAATCTCTTGAAGATAAAATAATTTTGCAAGAAACCATAATTATGCAAGATTTTGTGTTATTATCTGGAAAATGAAGGATTATATATACTTTAACCTGTACTAACTAAATATATGTATATAAATACAGATAGGAGCACCACCTGAGATTGTGGAAAGACTAGAGGAAGCTTGCAGAACGTCGGTGGTGGCTGCAATGCCCGGTCGTTCTGGTACTAGTGATGGTATGACGATCATTGGACAAGATCCGGCACTTGATCAATTTATGGAAGCATACTGTGAGATGCTCATTAAATATGAACAAGAACTCTCCAAACCCTTTAAAGAAGCCATGGTTTTTCTCTCAAGAATAGAATCCCAGTTCAGAGCTATCACCATTTCTACTTCAGATTCTGGTGCATCATCTCCTTCTCCTTCTCCTTCTCTCTCTAGATCTCTCTTCTTTGTTCTCGTGCAATCCGATAGTTAGGTCATGTTATTTTCACACCTAATCCTCAAAACTCAACCCTCTATACGCCCCTATACAAGGTGTATAGCGTCAATTATTATCTATCAAAAAATTTTCAGCGTTAGATGATTTGTTATATAATTATACGAGAGCTGTTGAAACATGGCGTAGAATAGACATATATAAGACATATTGTGTTTAAATAACCCATACCTTACTAAAAAATGTGTCATACAACTCGTATAGACATATATGAAATATTTAATGTTAGTGGATAATTAAATTAAATACAGAAAGTTTGTAAATAGTCAATTCCTTAATAAAATATATTGGTTGGTATGTTAAACATTTCTTTTGATAAAACTTATAATACCAATCATCAAAAAGAATACTGCTATTTTTATATAAAATATATCATATTCATAGTCTAGAATGAATTGATATCAAAACAACATAAAAACTTTGAATGAATAATTCTCAATTCAATATCAAGGAAGCTTAAACTCAAAACCTTGATTACCAGACTCACTCTTGAATCTGCCAAGATCTTGGTTAATATAATTATACTAACCCAAACTTGGCTTACAGATAAAACATAAAAAAAACTCTCCTACTTATTTGGATATAATACCAACTTGTATTTATCCATTACAATGACTCATTAAACCAACTTGTTTAATGGTTTTACCCGACCCAAAAACCCAACACACAATTTCTGAGTCGGTAATGATCATTCAACACATGGCTATTATATTCAAATTTTGTTGTAAACACATTTTCCAAGAATTGACAAATAGTTTACCTAAAGCTCTATATTCTTGTGAAACTTTCATTTCTCCAAATTCCAAACCTTTTTCCTGTGTATGAACACGAAAAATCTTTGACATATGAGAAGGGCTCATCTATGATCTATTTTAACCCTATGAAGCTATGTTAATCCATGTGGGGGGGTTTACTCTGAATTTTCTCTATGTATGAACTCTTGAATATGATGAATAATAATTATTCACTACATCTTGGAAGCTTTGCACAGTTTTACTAGTGAAATAAACTGTACGAATTTCCAGTTTTTCACCTACTGGATGTAGATATACACAACAAGTACAATTACGTCTCTTTTCTTGGCAAAGTCACAGTCTTATGCTTTACCCTCAATCTGATGTTTCTTGTTACAACTAACATAAGGTTATAGTTCGTCATTTGCAACCCAAAGGGGGATATCTGTAGTTTTTTTGTAATTTATCAATCCTTGGATATTTCTCCTATTAAGGCACTTTCGGACGTACTTAAAAATATTATTGATACGAAAATTTAATTGGATAGCTAAGAACAAATATCGTGTACAAGATATTGACCAAGTTCGTCCTTACATAATAGTGGAACCAACTCAACTGGTGGTTACACTACTTGTGGAAGGATGTCAATCCACATGATCGATAATTTAGAGGATCATATAAACTAGATTAGATTGGACAAGATTAAGGTTAGATTAAAGGTTATGGGTTTTGCACCTGTACATGCAGAGACCATCTCCGTAGAAACTTAAAACACACAATATGCACTCACAAATTAATATATATTCAACAAAATATTGTACAAATGAGGCTATTAATACCAATGAAATGGCGGTTACACAAACAACAATATTAACTAACTTTTGGTGGTTAAAGTGTTGTTTGGTAGCATCTGAATGAGTCTGAATTTGAATGGTTCAGATTCAAACCGTTTGTTTGGTGGAAAAAACACATCTGAATGGGGTAGAAGGTTTGAATGGAAGGGAAACCATCTGAAACCCTTGGCCCCCTTTCCCTCTCAATCGGCCGCCCCATCTCCGCCGCACCCATCTCCATCGTCTGTGTGTTACCCATCTCGATGAATCAAGGTCGATAGGGACCGATTGAAGGGACGAATCGAAGGTCGACGGGGACGGGTTCGCGATGATGACGGGGTGGCGACGGCTGGGGGCTGGGTAGCTTTAGGGTTTTGGAGCCGGTGATGGAGGCTGAATCGAGGTGGGGCGACAGGTGGGGGCTGGGTAGCTTTAGGGTTTTGAATAAAAAAAAAGTTTTTTTTTATTTTCATTCAGATTCAGATGTGCAACCAAACAGTATTGGTTCAGACCCTCTTAACTATTTAGACATCTTAACCATTTAGCACTTAATGGTTTAGACCCAACCAAACGACCCCTAAATAACTAACTTTAGCCGTCTTTGACTTTCTGCAATTTGACTTCTGATTTTGACTCTCAATTTCTTGTTTGTTTACTTTCAATAGTCACTCTCCAAATCAATAAAATTCACAATCAATGATTAAATCTTCTTGTTCTTCCATCATTTACATTCCTTTGGCAGTCTTGATCTTCAATTCGATTTTGAACTCTCCGGATTCTAATTGATTCGGATTGAAGCGGGTTAACGCCTTCTTAACCGAATTTATTTTGATCTCTTCTCCGTATCATCATGGCTTTTCGATTGTTTTGTGAACAGACTCTAACACTGTTATCGTTGTTATGATTTTTCTAAAATTTTCGTGATTTCTTTGCTCATTATTTCCTACTCACGCCAATGGATTTCAATTGCCACCCTTCTAACTCTTCCTTCTCTTTCGTCGGAGTCTTCTCACTAGTGAAATACAAACTTTCTTCTGCCACAAAGGCCTTCTTCTCTACCCAGCCACACGGGCTTCTTTTCCTTCAAACAAAAACTTTCGTTTTTCATCCATCGCGAAACTGCGCCTTTTATTCGCGCTTGGGATTGCACACATTTGATCTTCCTTGGATCCTTTAATTACAAAACTGTACAAACCTCAGCTCTAATACCACTTGATGTCCACAGGATCGATAATTTAGAGTATCATATTAACTAGATTGGATTCAATAAGATGAAGGTTAGATTAAAGGTTTTTGGCTCTGCTAGACCCTCTCTGTAGAAAAATAAAACACACAATATGCACACTAAAATAAATGTGTATTCCACTCACAAAATGTACCGGTTACACAAACAACAAAATTAACTAACTTTTGGTGGTTAAGTAACCAACTTTAACCGCCTTCACTTTTTGCAATTTGATTCTAATTTTGACTCTCAATTTCTTGATTATTTACATCCAACAGTTAAATGCCAATATGTTGACGTGTTACATCGGTAGTAATCATGTTCCTATGTGGCTATCAAGTCGCTACCGCTTCATCAAGTTGCTACCGCTCATCCAATATCTATGGTTGCAATTGAGGTACATGGTTAAATGCCAATACTTTGACTTGTAGTACTCTTTCCATCGCTTTTGTCTACAACATGTGAGCTATTGCCAGACCAACCAGAATTTCTTCTCCATTTCAACGTTAACAAACTGCAAAGTTGATTATTACCTTCACCTACCTTAGCACTTGTTTAACATTTAGTGTATGTGTTGATTTGGAGTCTCTATGAATATGCTAGTGGTACCTACTACATTATTAAGGTCTTATTAATTGGGTGTGGATGAGGTAACAAATAACCTATAACTCTTCTATACTTGTTGCATCAAAATTGTCTTGGCCTTCATCTCTATGAAATTTGATTCTTGGGTCCATGGAAACTTTTTGATGTTACACCTACAAAAATTTGTATCTTTAAAATCTTTGTAGCATACCCAAATTGTTCTAAAGTGATCCTAGATTCACCATGGCTCACCTTTATTCCCAAGATTGGTAGCCTCAAATCACCTCTAGACATTTATCAAATCCTAGGTGTTTGTGCCGTTGGTGCTTGTTTCAAGCTATAAAGGCTTTAACAAGCTTTTATACGAGGCACTCCTTTCTTTGTTTTTCAAATCTCTCGGTTTGAGATACAAAGATATATTCTTTCAAAACACCATTCTAGAAAGTGGTCTTGACATCAAGATGATCAACTTGCCAACCATCTTTAGCAGCTATTGAAACAACCAACTGAACAGACTCCATTAGAGTGACTATATCAATAACCTCTAGATTGTGAACGCCTTGCATTTTAACGTAACCTTTTGCTAAAAGACTCACTTTGTAGCAAGTTTGGTTCAAAAGTACTTATCAATTATTCATTCACTGCTAACTTTGGCTTCATCAAATGTTTCTGATTCTTCATCACGTAGCATCAACCTTTGCTTAAACTTCACTTACTGTGAATTGGTTCAGTACTAGAATACACTTGATTCACTTTTCAAAAACTCTATATAGGTGTATCATCATATAAAAACTTGAACTTAAGGCTGGAACATTTGATGAAGAAGCAGTCATATAAAAATTGACTATACTTGTGAGGTTGTTAAATAGGTTGGTAGAAATGTTTTGGGTTAAGCAAGGTGTGTATCATGTGTTGCGTAAATCATGTGTTGAAACCCCTTATTTAGAACTAGACAATCCGTCATTTGTACATGCTTCAATTGGGACTCAAACATGTTCATTTTGAGTTTTTGGACACCCAAACATATGCTTTGATAGGGTGTCCAAAAACTCAAACATTACAACTTCAACTCTTTTGCTTCTTATAGGTTGTATAACCGATACACATTACTCCATAGTTCATTCCTAGATTTAGCTTTCTCCCCTTGAATGCTTCAAATGGTGTCTTTTTTATCAATAAATTTTGTAGGGGTTCAACTTAGAATGTAAACCAAGGGTCTAAGAGCTTCACCCCACAACCTTGGGGTAGTTTTATTATATTTAATATTGAACGTGCCATGCCAAGAATGGTTTGATTTTGTAGTTTCTTATCTTTAATATTGTTGACCGTAGAGTCTTTTGGTCATGTTGGACATGTTTGCCCATGATGTGTAGTTTGTTGCGCTCAACATAGAGGGTTGAATACAATTATTCAAAAGGACCTATCTATAATCATAAAAATAATATGAAAAGAAATCTGCCCAAATATACGATCACTACTTGTGAAAACCAATAAAACTCAACCAATTAGATGGGAGAACATGTTCTTTAAGCCAGCTTTAGCTTGCTATCAGAGACTGAAATACCAAGAATTAACCAACAAATCCTGTCACAGCAAATGACTTAATATATGATACTAAAATCACCAAGTCAATCTCAACGAATTGAGTTAACACAACTCAATCTCATATGAGTGATATATACACTAGAAAAACATCATATGGTTTCTATATTTATTATAAAATCTAGTCTAGTCATCTTATGTTTAAGTTTTAGTTAATTTGTCCTTAATTTGTGGGGAAAAGAATCTGAATCAAGAACCTGAAGATGTAACGAGTTTCCAGGGGCCATGAAAGGCCTTTTGTTAGCCATGCTTTGCAGGTTCTTTATTATTCTTATAGGTAGCTAGCAGGCCTGTATTGGAATAAAACGTACAGTATGGTAATTCCTGATTTTGTGTATGATTTTTGATGGGATCAGGCGGTGGTATGGAGAAAAATGGATCATCAGAAGAAGAGGTGGACGTAAATAACACCAATCTGGTAGATCCTCAAGCAGAAGATCGTGAGTTGAAGGGTCAGCTGTTGCGCAAGTATAGCGGTTATTTAGGAAGCCTGAAGCAAGAGTTCATGAAAAAGAGAAAGAAAGGGAAGTTGCCAAAAGAAGCTCGTCAGCAGTTGCTTGAGTGGTGGACAAGGCATTACAAGTGGCCATACCCTTCGGTACGTACGTACCTAGATATAGTAGGTTTTAACTAACTAACTAATGAACGATTAGTTTTGATAATATATATATATATAATAATTGTGCGTGCATGGATGATGATGATGCAGGAGGCTCAGAAGGTGGCACTTGCTGAATCTACAGGTCTAGACCAAAAACAGATAAACAACTGGTTCATTAACCAAAGGAAACGGCATTGGAAGCCGTCTGAAGAGATGCAGTTTGTGGTGATGGATCCTTCTTCCCACTATTTCATGGATGACAACATCAACATCCCTCCTAATTATCCCATAATGGACGTCGTTTCACTTCTCTAGCTTCCATCCCCATCCCCATCATTGTTTTATTTAGACACACGTACCCAATGCATGTACTATAAGTACCTACGTACGTCTCTCAACAACATATATATATATATATATATATATATATATATATGTTAAACAGTTCGATCCATCAGGCCGTACGTGGTGGTTTTAATTACCAGTACGTTCGTAATTAATTAATTTAAGGATGTTATGCAGCTGGCGCTTGCTCCTCTCCTTTTCTACTCTATTAATTGCGCTGTCAACGACTTCTAGTTCTTAAATTATGTGAACATATCTAATTTCCCATACTAATATATATTCGGATTCTTGTAATTTGCGCTTTTTTTGTTTTATATTTTAAATATATATGTAGGGGATGGAATTTTTTATAATCCTAATCTTTTCCTACAACTACATAACCTATTTCAACCAATAATAAAGTTAAACATAAGCTTTTAATTAAAATATTAGAAAGGACATCATAGTTATTTTACATTTTATAAGTTTTTTCCCCCTCTTTTTTAAACATTAATAACTTTTTTATAATATATTATTTTTTTTTAAAAATTGCACCATTATATTCGTCTCATTTCTCTTTAATTCCGTTATTGTCTCGACTAATTTTTTTTTTTACATTTTTTAAGTGTCATATATTTACATCATTGTAACGAGCTTTAAATATAACAAATTTATTTGAAATTTTTTTTAACAATGATGTAATTTACATTGATGTAATTTACCGTGATGTAATTTACATTGACGCAAAATAAGGTTTCGGTTAATTCGGTTCCGGTTCGGTTTTTTTGCTTAATTTGGTTCCAGTTCGGTTTTTCCGGTTAATTCGGTTTCGGTTTGGTTTTTTTGAGCTTTTTGCTCATCCCTAATTTGTAACGAGTCTAAATACAACAAATTAGTTTGAATTTTTTTCGAACAATGATAAATTACATCACTATAATTATCATTGTTAGAGAAAAAATCAAAATAATGTATTGTATTACATCACTATAATGTATCATTGTAATAATCATTGTTAGAGAAAAAAATAAAATAATGTGTTATATTACATCACTGTAATTTATCATTGTTAGAAAAAATTCAAAATGATGTGCTATATTTATGCTCGTTACATCGATGTCAATAATGGACAATAAGAAAAAAAAAATTAAAAAAACTAGTCAACATTATAACAGAAAATAAAGAGAAATTTACATCACTGTAAATAATGTGTTACGTCACCGTTAATTATGTCATTGTAAATTACTTCATTTTGTGTTACATTACTTCATTTTGTGTTACATTACTTCATTTTATGTTACATTACTGTAATTTAACATTGTTAGAAATATTTTTAATTAATTTGCTATCTTTAAGCTCGTTACAATGATGTAAATACATGATATCAAAAAAAAAAAAACTGGTCGAGACTATAACGAAATTAAAGAGAAAAATGAGACAAGTATAATGTGCAATTTTTTTAAAAAAATAATATAGTATAAAAAAGTTATGAATGTTTAAAAAAAGGGGGTAAACTTTACTTAAATAACAAATGTCTTAAATGCCCTTCTTATTAAAAAAGGAAATTGATACGTGGCACGATCTTATACACTTACCTTTTTAAAGTAACCATTAAATAATAGTTATGTAGTTGTAGCAAAAGATAAGGGTTATATAAAATTTCATCCCCTATATATGTGTATATATATATAATCTAATGTACAAAAGATTTTAAAAAATTTGGGCCCTTAAAAGAAATAGATCCTAGATGGAGCTCTCCTTAGGTCTGCTCATGAGTTCAAAGTATCTCAACCATGTATAAGATCATTTTGTTATGTGTTACTTTGCAACATTTTTATAAATAATTACAACTAGCGATATTATTTTATTTTTTTTTATAAGAAGTCTTGAGTTTGAGCTTTTATAAGCAATTTGCTCATGAATGAACATGAGGTTTTTCTAATATGCATAGTTTAAAAGGTGGCTTTCCTACTAATGAGTAGAAGACCAGAGGTGTTTTTGAGAGACCAGGTATATTGCCTGAAACGTAGCGAGGAAAGGAAATACTATGGAACTCATTTTGATCATTATCTTATACATATAGGGCAAGATCACATAAAAAGTGTGTTTTGTCTAAAAAACTATAAAGTATTTCTAAAACCATCGAAACCGGCTAAAAGGAATTCTGATTGAACTCATTACAATAATGTTGAAACGGTATCGTCGGTGGACTATAACTTGCTAGAGTTTGAATGTGAATTTTGGTAATGATTGATGAATAACCTATCTTCAAAGATTTTCTTCATACTTTAAAGCATCATACATTAGAGACAATGTATGATTAAGTGTGGAGATGAGGGAAGCTTTTAAGAATTCTACCATTTAGCAACTCAATTGCACTTCAATACCAAACATTTTTAATGTAAACCACCAACATTTCACCTACAAAATGGATGTAGAGGTCCTTAGTCATAATCATGAATATTTATGTTGTGAGATAAAGTGTTTCTTCAAAATGTGATTTTTCTCAAAATGTATATATAGTAACGTCTAACGACGGTTAACAAGCTATTGGTATAATGAATGATTGCTTCGTATCGTAACCCTAATTCCCCACTTTGGTGAGATTTTGTGTGTGCATTATGTTACTGTTGTTTTAAAACTTGTGTTATTTGATACATGCAAAGACTATGAGCTGGACAATTGTATGTAATATATAAAAACAATTCGAAATTGCCTTTTGTTTAACATCATTTGAGTATTTCCCTTTACCTGATAACACCACTAGTAGCCTATTTTGAGCCTTATTTACCTGATAACACCACTAATAGCTTATTTTGAGCCTTCAACCATTCATTTGTTAAACCCAAAGAGAAATCTATCATTGAGTATTCACACGTTTTCAAAACTGTTAGGCGAAACATAGCAAAAAAAAAAAGGCAAATAAACGGGTCAAAAAGAAAATAATAGGGGGCAAAAAGAAGATTGTACATTAATTTAGTTCTATCTGTCAAATTTTAACTGGTCCATTAAAAAGTATATACAACAATTTATTTTTAGTTTAATGTATATTGTTAGTCGATCAGTTTGTTTGTTTTGTCTTTTTTTCCTTTTTTAACAGTGGATATTCTCACATTAACACTTACAAAAATATAGCTATAATAAATGCATTTACAAAAATGTAGCTAGATATTACCAAGATATACAACTAATTAAAAGAAATTAATAATATTGATTGGCTAATTGTTAATGATTTTACCCTCCTCACAAGAAACATGAACACAGATCACGT
Source organism: Mikania micrantha (assembly GCA_009363875.1). Taxonomy (NCBI): domain Eukaryota; kingdom Viridiplantae; phylum Streptophyta; class Magnoliopsida; order Asterales; family Asteraceae; genus Mikania; species Mikania micrantha. The sequence goes on along the minus strand of CM018681.1, from coordinate 86,108,059 downwards.
TTTTAATCATCACAACAAAGCACAAACCACGTACAAGCGCAACCGTTACCAAAAAAAAAAAAAGAAAAGATTTTTATTAAAAGGGCATTATATTAATTAGTGTTTATTTATTATGAACAAGAATTAGGGTAGTGATCGTTGGAGTTAATCCATGGCGGTATTTGGAGTTGTTTTTCTTCTTTTGTTAGGTAGAATTTGCTTTGGAGAAGAAGGACGACATATATACTTGGTCATGGTTGAAGGTGATCCACCGGTTGCATTTTTACAGGATGGCTCTGCTGCTTCTCTCCAATCCGGCAAAAACATTCATCCTCATGGATCTAGGTGCTTGTTAAAATTTCTAAACTAATAAAAAAGTATATTTAATAGACACTTGCCAATTTTTTAGCATCTCAAGTTTTTTATTTTCCCGTCTATTACTTGACCAAAAGCTAATTTTTACATTAATCTTTTTATACCCAAATAGTCACCCTTTAATTTACGTTTTTAATAGATTAAATGTAAACCCTAATTCTTCTTCTAGGTAGTTCTTCACTTGCACGAATTTTTTCTCTAAAAGATTACCTCATTAACCATTGTATATACATTTAAAAATTTCAATGCAACCCGTGTAATATACAGATTTATAGGCTTATATATGTATATGGTTTTTAATAATTAGCTAGATTAATTAATGAGTTGATTTAAAACTCTTACGCAAAAACTATTTATAGTATTCTCGTCGTCCTACTCCTATCTACCAATTTCTCCTCATAATTTGAAGATGTCAAAAACTATTATTGTTTCTTCTCTCATTTTTCCCAATTACAAAATAAATTAAAGATGGGAAATTCTAGATTTTCAGAATGATTTCATTAAAAAAAAAAAAACTAGAACTAATTATACACTTAAAACGGAGCTAATTAAACGAGTTTTTTATTTATTTTCTCAAATGTATATTTATGTAATTAATTATTATTTTATATACAAAACTATGATATATATATATATATATTTAAATTATATATTTTATGTTATATTTGAAAAGTATAACTATATATATATATATATATAACAAATAATAAAAATAAATAAACTGAATAATTAAAAAATATTAAAGCTGATGAGAGATAGAGTTTGGAATCTTTTTACCTGTCGAGTTAGAGCTTGGAAATTTTCTTACAAACCAAGTTCGAGTTTTGAAAATAAAGTTCTTAACAAGTCAATATCGGCTCAACTCGTTTTGAAACTCTAATAGTTTGTAAAGTGATAATTAGATTTTTGATTTTATGCACAGAATTTTTGACTTTTATACTAAATTTTTGTTTTTTGGTACTGCATCTTGTCCTTTTTGTACAAAATTTTGTTTTTTTACCAGATTTTTATTTTTTATAATTTTAGAATAACATATTTCAAATTCATATAGGTTCATATTTTTCATAAGAAAAAAATCTCTAGTTATGGGATGGAATCTCTAAGATACTATGAACTAATCTCTTATATAATGGTTGGTTTTTGTAGTGAAACATTATTTAAGGCCAGGCATGCAAAGCAGTTGGAGGAATCACACGATGAACTTCTGCAAAGCAACTTAGAAGAAGGGAGTTACAAGAAGCTTTATAGCTTCAACCACATCGTCAACGGGTTTTCGGTCCATACCACTCCAAGTCAGGCCAATAAGCTAAAGAAAGCACCAGGAGTTAAGCTGATAGAGAAAGACAGAGGAGCCAAAATGATGACAAACCATACCCCAAAGTTGTTAGGCTTACCACAAGGAGTTTGGCATCATAGCCCCATCAAAGATGCAGCTGGCGAAGGGATTCTGATTGGTTTTGTTGACTCGGGTATCAACCCTCTTCACCCGAGCTTTGCTTATGAATATGAATATGATGATGGGTTTCCAAAAGTGGGTGTTTGTGAGGAGGGACCTTTGTTTCCCAAGAGTTCATGCAACGGCAAGATCGTTTCGGCTCGCTTCTTTTCAGCAGGAGCACAAGCAACAGCCAATCTAAATGCTTCTATTGACATCTTGTCTCCCTATGATGCAGTTGGACATGGCAGGTAACCTTCAATTCACACACATATATATACTCATACATCATGCCGCATGGTTATTTTTTAAAAGAGTTAAGTGCTTATTTCATCCCTGTGGTTTGTTTAATATTGTCATTTTAGTCCAAAACCCTTTTTTATTGTCTATGATACATTGTGGTTCTCACATTTTTGCCATTTTAGTCCACATCACTAACTACATCCCATTTATCCATTAACTCTAAGGTTATTTTAGTCTTTTTCCTAAAATACTTAATAAGTGATTAATTCATTTGTGGTCATCACTTAATAAAAAATGACAAAAATAATTATTAGTTCTGGTCAATTTTGAGCCAAACTTAACAGAATGGGTCCCCTTGGCTTAAAAGAAAATGAATTCATTCAAAAAATTATGAAATCTTCAACATATAAGTTTTTACTGCAATTATAATATGTAACATTGTAAGTAATTTCACTAGATAGATTAAAATACAAAAGTTAACAAGGCATTGTCAAAAAGAGTCACTAGGCATTGCCAAAAAATTCATAATGCCAGTCAATGCAACAAAAATTGGCCAAAATGATAGACCACCAAACCTAGTTCAGCGCAACAAAAATTGGCCATAATGCTAGTAAAACGATAGCCACCAAAATCACAATTACAAAGCATATTAAAAAACTAACCATTAAAAAAACTTAACCATTTTGTCGTTGACCATTGCATGTCCTTTTGTTGTGACCAATGTCCTTCATTTTCTTGTTATTCATTTTCGTAAGCTTTTTTATATTTCTTTTTAGAAGGGGATCATTATCTTCATCACTTAAGCTATCAAAGTCATCATGGTCAACCTCGTCATATTCAAGATCATTAACTTCTTCATCACTTAACTCCAAGTTTGAGTTAACTGCTGATCTAAAATGAGTCATATCAACTTGAACATCCACAATGTCATTTTCTTTATCAACTATCAAATCTATATTCTCAAAATTAGTTGCCTCAAAATTAGTTTTAACATCATAAGCATCATCAACCATGTCATCTTCTTCTACATTGGTGTTATTAGCAACAGTGCAGTCAATACCTTGATCACCAACATTTTGATTCCTTTCAAGGGTAAGATGTCTTATGCTATCACCAAAAACATCATTTTGAGATGATGTTGAGGTGAACAATTCAATGATCTTGTTATTCGGAACATATTTCAGTAACTCTATAACATCCATGTCATTCCTTAAAGCTTTTAACCCAAAATCAAGGTCACGATTTGAATCCCTAAAATAGTAGCAAAACTCTTCATCTTTTGGATAACAAATTTCTTGTATCATAGAATTTACCTCATGCAATGAAAATTCATCAGAATCAATCATGTCAACAAAACTGATCTTACCACCATGGTAACTTACTAAATCGACCTCCATGGTACACCTTCAATGAGAATAAATTAGAGTTTTGACATGTAAGAAAGCAGAAGAACGTGAGATTAAATTACCAGTCAAAAAGACAACCAAGAAGAAGTTGAAGACTTTGTTTTTTTATGAAAAAGAACGAACCATAAACACCCATTGAATCAAACTCCTCATGAATGTTACGAATAAACCATAAAGTGACGTCCATTGTGTGATAAGGATGATGAACAATCGATCTATATGAACCAATCAACATGAAACTGTTTATTTTGTAAAATTCGTAAACCCTAAACCTTAAAAGAAAGTGATATATTACCTTAATCAAGATCACGATTGAAGAAAACGATTGGGATTCATCGATGAACAGATTGAAAAAAAACGATGGGGATTGCGTGATTGCCGTGGTTCGTTTGCTTCTTGGCGTATTTTTGAAGACGTTCTTTTTGATCCTTGCTGACGCCGTAATTTGGGAATTAGGGTGTGGGTAATATTGAGCAAGTTTATTTATTTACAACATATTTTAAGAGAAAGACAAAAATAACCCTAGAGTTAACTAGATAAATTAGATGGAGTTAGTGGATGGACTAAAATGGCAAAAATGTAAGAACCACAATGTATCATAGGCAATAAAAAAGGGTTTTGGACTAAAATGGCAATAATAAACAAACCACAGTGATGAAATAAGCACTTAACTCTTTTTAAAATATTTGCTCATTCTTATATGTAATAAAAGATATATACACACACACATAAAAAACTACGTACATAAACTGTCCAAGGAAATACACAACCTAGTCATGGGAGAGACACACCAATGTACATGCCACATCACATCTTTTATAAGCTATACATGTATTTCATTTCATTATAGTTTTTCTTTTATTACAATTACTTTTATATTATAATTTAGTTTTCTCTAATAAGTTATGAGATGTAACTTGTTAAAAAAACGTAAATACGTAGTTTATTTAGAGTTAAATGCAATTTGCAACCTTGTGGTTTATTTCTTACCGCAGCTTGCAACCTTGGTTTTTTATTTTTACAGCTTGCAACCATGTGCTTTTAAAAAGCTTGCAACCTGCACCCATTCAGTTAAAATTAACATAACCCTGTTAGTTTATGAAGGACAAAATTGTAATTTATTATATATTATTAAATTAAGTAGTAATTTATTATTAAATTATTAAATTGTAAGTTATGAAGGGTAAAATTGCATTTAAATAATCTGTTCTCTCCGACCCCCTTTCAGTTCTTTATAACTGGAACTACGATGATCCCACTCTATGTTTATGGACGAGTGTCAGTTGTGAACCTTTGTCTGGGTTGGGTTCGGCAGAGTCTTTTGTTGGTTTTTAAGGATTCTCATCTTATGGGCTCTGTTCCTCACGATTTGGGGATGACCCCACATCTTTGTTTCCTTGTTTTATTCAATAATTCATTATATGGAAGTTTATACCAGTCGAGTTTCAATTGTTCTAAAAGCTCGAATCAATTTTTGTCCTCCAATGTCATCTCTAGCGACCTCCCGGAGGTGATAACTGGGTTGCAGAGTCTCAAGATGCTTAATCTTTCTTATAATGCATTCGTCGGAAACTTGTCGGAGAGTCTTGCGTCGTTAAAAACATTAACTTCGGTTTTCTTGAGGAATAATTATTTCTCTGGGAGGCTTCCCGGTGGGTTTGATCATCTTGAACACTTAGATCTATCGTTTAAAATGTCCAACAATGTGCACCATCCAGTCTATCTTTATCAACACCACCGTATGTCGCATCCAATGGCCGTTCAACTACTATTACAATTACCTTATTACTCAATTTCAAAGGACGGTGGTTTGTCTTTTCTAACTGAATTGTCATTTTATTTTGTTATATTTACTGCCTATTAATTTGTTTACTTTTTTTGAATGGTATGGTACAATGTCATCTAAGATGATATTTCAACTGTAATATATAAAGTTAAAAATTGAGTTAGAGCTATCAAATACTTGGTTTTAAAACTCAAAGTGATAGGTTCAACACCATCGCCCAACGCTTAGTTATTATTTATATTTTTTTCATTATTATTATTTTTTCACTTGCTTTTGGCTTTGAGAAAACTTCAACCACATCTTCAGGAAGTTTATAAATATTTTTGAGAAATTATTAAGAAAAAATATAAAAAGGTAAAACCTGTTGCTAATTTTTAATATGAATTAATCTGTTTTTATTTTCTTTTTACTTCCTATATTTATGTTTTGTCACGACTGATGGTAACGTGTTGTTATAGTGAAAAAATGAGACCGACGTCATCACAGACTAAGTAACATCACCATTATATAAATGTTATTATATATGTTTCAATCTCCAAAACAGTCGCTATAACTTTCTATGTTTCTTTTATGTGCATATGATATGACGTAATGTACGTAATGAACTTCATAAACATGCAGTATCATGCGATTTTGCTTTTGATTTTCCTTGCACCTTTTTCTATTAAATGATTTTTTTTAAATTCATACACTGCAACGTACATGACATAACGTTTTAAAATTCATAGTCGATCCGTCGCAAGCTACAACTTTATATGTTTCTTTTAATCGTACCACCACATAGTAACATACAAGTTTTAATTATACTGCTCGCCGCATCGCGCGGGTAGGTTATCTAGTTGTAGTTATTCCCAAAACCATACAATTTTAGTAATAAATTACAAATTTACCCATCAAAAACAAGCGAAATTATGTTAATTTTAACTGAAGGGGTGCATGTGACATTCTGTTTAAAAGCACATGGTTGCAAGTTGTAAAAATAAAAAAGAAGGGATGCAATATCCAATAAAGAATAAACCACAGTGCTGCAAATTGCATTTAACTCATTATTTTATTTTATTTTTTTGCATCCCAATTTCAAAAATTTGTTTTTTTTAACATACGATAAATATAGAAAACTTTTTTTTTTATCTTAATTGATTGTTGCTGCTGTTTTATTAAATATATTTGATTAACGTAAAATATAATTTTTTTTAATTTTAATATTTATTTGTATAATTCATATGAATAAATTTATATGTTTTGAAATAAAATAATTATCTTTAATAATATAAACATATTTATAAAGCGTATTTATTTAATTAAAAAAATATGATGAGATTAGATTATGAATGACTGAAAAATTAGAGAGGTTGGGTTGTATGAATTAGTTTGAAAGAAATTAGTTTTTAATTAAAAGTTGAGTTAGGTTGAGAGTGATTTAAATGGTATTTATGAAAAATTGAAAATGAACAGCAAGATAAATGACTTCTAATTTACGAAAGTGATGTAGTAAATGGCATTTACAAAAGTCGATAGCCACATGCCTATTTTTATAAATACTATTTACAAAACACCCAAAAAAAAAAACTGATTTGTAATATGTGTGTGTAAGATGAGTGAGTAGTTAGTTTTTCAGTCATGTAGCATCAACTGCTGCTGGAAATCATGGAGTTCCAGTTGTTGTCAATGGTTTCAACTATGGAAGAGCCAGTGGAATGGCGCCACGTGCACGGTAATAACTAATTAATTAAATACTTGTAGCCTTTTTCAGTTGCTAATATATATTTTAACATCCTTTTGACTCAGGATTGCAGTTTATAAGGCAATATATCCAACTGTAGGAACCTCAACAGATGTTCTTGCAGCAATTGATCAAGTGAGAACAATCAACTGCACTCTTTAATTATCACCAACTTATTATTTATTTATTAATTAATTAATGTTTCAGGCAGTAAAAGATGGAGTTGACATCTTAACACTCTCCATAGGCCCAGATGAACCATCAAACAAAAAACTCACCATGTTAAGCATGTTTGACATCTTTATGTTGTTTGCACGCAAAGCCGGGGTTTTGGTGGTTCAAGCAGCCGGTAACCGCGGTCCAGGCCGGTACACCATTGCCTCATACAGCCCGTGGGCCGTTGGTGTGGCTGCCTGTGACACTGACCGAGCCTACCCTGGTTCTCTTGTTCTTGGAAATGGCCAGAAAATTGATGGCATTGGATTATCTGCAGCAACCTCCGGTGAATGGTCTAAGTTGGTTTTGTGTAAAGATGCATTGAAGGGGGATTTCCCGACAACTCATGAATTGGAGTACGTAGAAGAGTGTCAGCATCCGGATGCGTTGGATCCTATGATTGTGCAGCAAAGCATTGTTATATGTATGTTTTCAGCAGGGTTTTACAACGGTTCTTCGTCTATACCGGCTATTGTCGACACTGCTAGGACATTAGGATTCGTGGGTTTTGTGTTGGTTGCCAATCCTGCTTATGGTGATTATATAGCAGATTCTTATCCGTTGTCTGTTCCGGGGATAATGATACCCAAAGTTAGTGATTCACAGGTTGTACTCGACTACTACGAGAAACATACTCAAAGAAACTATAACGCATACAATGCCCGAGCATCAATAGGCGAAGGAAGGGTTGCTACCTATGAAAACCACAAATCTCCCGTCGTCACCAGATTTTCTTCCAGAGGACCCAATTTCATCGATGTTAACAAACACCCCATAGATCTGCTAAAGCCTGATATTTTAGCTCCTGGCCATAATATCTGGGCCGCTTGGAGCCCTATGAGCGTCACGCGTCCGATTCTCGCTGGTAAGTCATCGACTGACTGACTCTTAAGCACAAACACAATGTCAGTGAGTCTGAGTGTGAATCTTTTAATTATTATTAATTAATTATGTGATGATCGATCATTGATGCTAACTAAACTAACTAACTCCATCAGCTGTCTGGAATTAAAATTACGTACATGCGTATGATATCTGATTCACTCACCACCTTACACTTAATAATAAAAGCTACATTGATAGAAATATATAACACAACAGGCAAGTTAAATCAATTTCTATTTTAATTGTTCATAAATGCATGTTTTATGTTGACCCTTCTTTTTTCACATTTTACTCGATGAACATTGCATACTACACGCATCAAACACAATATTCAATGTCAAGTATATTGCGAAATTCAAGTATCAGGTAAACACAATGCAACAAGTGTAGTGTTTCAACATCAATGCAATATGCTCTGTGAGACTCAGTAGTTTTCATCCAAGTCAATGGCTTATGTTGAAATTTTCAGGTTATAACTTCGGATTGGTATCTGGGACAAGTATGGCAGCACCACATATTGCTGGAATTGCTGCATTGATTAAGCAACGAAATCCATCATGGTCGCCATCAATGATATCTTCTGCAATGGCAACCACAGCAACTACCTACGATAACCGTGGGGAACCAATAATGGCTCAAGGCCAAGAAACATACGGATTGCATCTGTCTACTCCTTTCGATCATGGTGCGGGTCTTGTTAGTCCCATCCATGCTATTGATCCAGGGCTAGTTTTTATGTCAGGTGCATCATCTTATAAATCCCTGATCAGACATGTTATAGATGTGCTGTAATAGTAACCTAATTATGAAACAGGGTATGAAGACTACATGAATTTCTTGTGCTCCTTGCCTAACGCTGATCTAGAAATGATCAAGACTGCACTTGGTGAACCGTGTGCACACTCCTTTCATGCACCATCAGATCTGAACACCCCTTCAGTGACCATTTCATCACTGATAGGATCACTAATAGTAAGGAGGACTGTCAAGAACGTCGCCAACAAGGTGGAGATGTACGTGTGTGCAGTGGTGCCACCTACCGGAGTGGCTGTGAAAGTGAATCCACCATGGTTTACCATAGTTCCACAGGGCACCCAAGATTTGGAAGTTATGCTTAACGTTACACAAGTACAAGATTCATTTAGACATGGAGAGATTGTACTAACAGGTAATATGAATCATATTGTGAGGATACCCCTCTCAGTATTACCTGTTGCCATGTCCTAACGGGAGGTTTGAAGCATAAATAAGTGACCCTTTTATTTATAGGCCTAAAAGTGGAATAAAAATTTTATCTAAATGTCTTATAATATAAATGGCAATAGAGATATTATCATGGCTCATTTGCTCTGTGCCAGAAGGAAAATATAAAAGAACCAACATGATGAGAGAAATTTAATTTTTTTTTTCAAAACAGATTGATCAGATCTACAATAATGTCGTTTATAACCATTTAATAGAAGTTATACTTGATGATTTATAATGGATTCTATATAAGAGAAACGACACCATAAACTTACTTTGCATAAACACTTGATTTATAATGCAACAAATATGGTAGGAGATGCATTAAAAAGGTAATAAAAAAATTTTGAAAAAAAAAAAGTCAAATCTTTTCTTTCATACAAATATATAAACTCTGATCAGTATATGTACCTTAACTTGAACTTCAAGTGACCAGATTTGATGGAAAATGAAAAAGATACACAATTATAGATACTTGAGATCTCTTCATTGAACCATTTTCATCATCAAAGTTGAGCCTTTGACCTTGCATACATATATGCGAAAATTGCAAGGTTTTTTAACATTTATAATTTGGATGTATTAATATGACATCTCGTACGCCTCATGATCAGGGGTTTTATATATAAATCCTGAGTCATCACTAGGTCGCCTCTTGACCACACTTGCCCTTTGCATAAGCCGAACCAATGCTTGCACAACTTCAGACATGGGAGGCCGGAACTCTGGTTCAGGCTGCAAATATACAACACCCAAAACATCATGCTCTTTCCTTATTTAATATTAGAAATGTAACAACTAAATGATGACAAACTTACCTGAACACAAAGGGCAATGATGTCAGCAAAGCGAGATAAAGATTTGGCAGGATACATGCCATTCAATGTAGGATCAACCATTTTGGCCAAGGAATCAATGTCATGGAGTTGAGGGGTGGCCCATCTTACAAGTGATTGTTCGGATCTCACTCTTGAACTACATGCAAGAAACTTTGTCAAATAAAAACTGAAAAAGGTACAACTGAGCTTATCTTAATTCTTAAGGTGATATTAATTGAGGGTTTACCTATCCAGTGGCTTGCGACCAGTTAACAGCTCCAACATTACCACTCCAAAGCTATAAACATCACTTTTTACAGTGTATATGCCAGACAAGGCGAATTCAGGGGCACTATAACCAAATGAGCCAACTAACTGTGTTGCCACCTGTAGAAAGTTTAATCAACCTATTAAAATACCTATAGTGTAAACTAAACTAAAGATGCATATGCCAGATTTATCAAATTTACCTCTCGCTCTGTGTTGGGTGTAAGGGCGGCTAAACCACAGTCTGATAAATGAGGATTCAGCTCTTCATCAAGTAAAATATTTGCTGACTTTAAGTTTCTATGTACTACAGAAGGTAGGCAAACTTCATGCAAGTACCTGCCAAGTAAAGGAAGTGCTTCAGATGAAGCCAGACCCACAGTGGATTACAGTGTGTGTGTGTGTGTGTGTGATGACATACTCTAGAGCTCGAGCAGTCCCAAGTGCGACCCTAACACGTGCATTCCATGTCAAAGTTTTGCTGCTATCATCAGCAAAATGCAGCAAATCTTGCAAGCTTCCATTTGCAATGTAATCATAAACCAAAAGACGTTGTCCATGCTCTACGGAATATCCAGCAAGTGGAACTATGTTCGGGTGCCTTAAGCGCGACATGTTTGAGACGGCTTCCACAAAATTATCTTCTTCTTGAAGTGATAATGCCGCGTTATCTATCTTCTTAACCGCCATCATCTAGGACAAAACAAGTCTAAGCACGCTATCAACCAGATCTTTTTGACACTAGATGAATATGAATGTACCTTTCCGTTGGGGAACTCTGCTTTATAAACTCGACCCAAGGAACCTTCACCGATTATATTGTCTTGAGAGAAACTATTTGTTGCTGTTTGAAGAGTTGCAACCGTATATGAACTAGTTGTTACAGGGGATTTCACTCTCTTTGTAGATCCATTTTTCCCGCTGTCAAATGCTGAAGTTTCTGTTGGTGGGGGCTTTAGTTCAACTATACTGGCTATGGGTTTTGTCCTCTGTTCTTGTATTTCAGCATTAACTGCACAACACATAAAATATACATTATTGAATGGTTCATGATTGAAAAAATTAAGAACACCAAAGGATCTCGTTATAAAAGCAGTGGTCATATACTCATACATTTTTCATGTATAAGCAAACCTATGTGGCTATGTGTGTAAATACCCTTTAATATAGGACCCTCTTATGCAATTATATATTTATTGTTAATCCCTCTCTAACCCTATAAATAAAGGGGCTCCTTGCTTATGGAAACATTTTTACAATAATACATTATCAGTTTACATGGTATTAGAGTTAAGACTCTTTACAAACCCTAGCTGCCTCTGCCACAAAGATCTGAATTCTGCCTATCAATTGTAGTTCTCACATTCTGCTTATAGTCCCACTTAAAGTCGCTGATTTTCAAAAACACCTGACTGGTATCATTCCTGTTCCAGAACCGTATTCCACCATGCTCTAGTTCAGATCATGAACCATTTTTCAATGCATTATTTTACCTCAACTCCACCTTCATCACAACCAGCAACCTCCAATCTTGTTGAAAAAATTCTCCGCTGCAACTCCGTCAGATGTGCCACCACACGCCTTCCGGTCACCTCTACGCACCATTACTCTCCTGGCTGTCACTGGCACGTGAGAGCACGTTTTGTTCAGGCTTGCTGCCAAATGTCGTCATTCCCTGCCATTGTCAACGCAGTCCGCACCATCCTGTGGCTTCATTGCCGCTAAAGACTGTCTGTTGGCGCCGGATGCCACCAGAATCTGGCCAGAACCTAGATTCAATCCATTTGTTTCTGTAAACTGCATGTTTGATGGCATTGCTTGTCTGTTCCTATTGACTGCCTTCAAACGCCACTGTAATCTGACAAGAAACTGACAAGAACCCTAGTTCTAATCCGTTTGTTTATGTGAACTACTCATTTGACTGATGTTGCTCATCTGTTCATGTTGACTACCCACCTGTCACCATCAGATCTATGTTTCTTATGTCATTGCTTGTCTATTCCTTGTTAACGACCTATATGTCTTTGTTTGCTCCTGAATCCTGTTAAACCTTGGTTGACCATACTGCTGCTCAAATGGAATACGAGACAAATTCTAAGACTCCTACTACTTGAATTCTGTTATACAGTCACCACAGAGTAGTATGATTTGATAAAATGACTGCTTCCCTAGTTTTCTCCCAGTCCTCAAACCAGCTCAGCATACTTATGTTCTTTATTCTTGACTCATCATGGGTGATTGATTTCAGAGTCACATATCACATGACTAGGAGTCAAGGTAAACTATCAACCCACATCATACCTCTCACTCACCAGTTTGATTTGTTGATGGATCTTCATGCTCAGTTCATAGTATTGGAACCATTAGTAATTCAAAAAACCTGAAAATTTCCTTTATTTTGATAGTTCCCATATTTCCTGGTAAGTGATAACTATTGTTCAATAACTCATTAAACAAAATATTTTTTCTTCACACTTTATCCTACTCACTGTTTCTTTCAAGAACAAGGAACAAACCGATTGATTGGCAACAGTGTTTATTAAAGAAGTTTCTATTGCCTATCCTTATCATTACAACTTACAGAAATATATGTAACTCCATGTTCGGGAGACTCACATTTGGTTAGGGCATCCGTCTACAGCAGCCCTAAAACAAATGATACCAGATGTTCCTATTCCTTTCAATTTTCATTGTCAGTTGTATCAACTTCGTAAACATACCCGATGCTCCTATCGTCCAAAATTATGTATCAGAGTTGGTAGATTGTTTGAACTTGTACATTCTGATAAATGGTGTTCTTATCCTACTAAATTTCCCTTGAGTTTTTAATATTTTGTTACCATTATTATTGATGATTATTCTTATGTTACTTAGGTTTACTAACTTAAATCTCGTGGTGAAGTCAAATCCATTTTTCATGAACTCCACTCCTGTGTCAAAATTCAGTTCAACCATCCATAAAAGCCTTATGCATTGATAATGCAAAGAAATATCTAATTACTGAATTTTCTACGTATTTGAAACCACATGGCATTGTTCATGAGTCTTCTTGTCATGTATACACCTCAGCAATATGGCATTGCTTAATGCAAGGATGAAGGATCTCATTTGTTGGAAGTTGCTTGCACAATTATGATTCAATCTCATGTACCTGATCCATTCTGAGGTGATGTGTTCTTATTATTGCTCATCTAACAAATTGAATGCCCTCTTTCTACCTTGGAGATCAAATCATGTTTTCTATCTTGTACCCTAAAAGGACTCCCTTTCCACTCACATTTAAAAATTTCATTTATGTGGCATATGTTCATGATCATTATCCAGGTATCACTAAACTTGAATCCGGAGTTATTCATTGTGTCGTTCTTGGTTTTTGCATGCCCAGAAAGGATACCGGTGCCCCTCTCTTTGTTGATACTTTACTAGTTTTGATGTTACTTATCACCACTATTGTCCCATTTTTCCAGATCCTCTGCTTACACCTTTGATTTGTATCCTAATCCTATTATATTCAAATCCCCCATCGTTCGCACCATTCCTATATGGCTAAACCTTAGTTTTGTCCCTTCTGGTCTCCTACATCACAGATCTCTTCATGTTGCATCTGGCCTACAGACAACTCCCCTAGTTACTTTTCGCATATGCGAGGCGACAGAAGAAGACAGCAAAGACTCCTGATTCACAACCACACCATGACATGACCCTGGTAAGTCCTAAGTTTCACCCTTTGATACAGATACGATAATCACAATCAAACGAATCAAAATAGGGGAATTGTATTGATAACTCAACGAACGATTACAATAAGAAATCAATGGAACCTCTCACTGAAAACTATTCAGGAGCCTTTTCTCTCACTAACAAAATCCTCACCCCCATCTTATTTTCTCTCCCTCTCCATATATCTCATCATACGTAATAACAAACTCTATAGTGGACATGTTAAATTCCCCTTTTACCCTTTCTAGAATGTACATGCAAAATAGGAGGTTTACTATTAACTTGAGCTTGTGCCGTATTCCTATCAATGCCACCGTCTTCTTTTAAAGTCTTGACCTCAAGACTTATATGAGGGAACTGTGTCTTGATCTCTTGAGCCTTCTCCCAAGTTGCCTCTTCTGCCTTTTGACCTTGCCATTGAATCAACCACTCCGCCCCTGATTCTGTACCCCTGTGGATCCTTCGAACTGCCAAAAGTTTACTGGGTAAAACCAAATCGTCTTCACCAACCTCCAACTCTTTCGAAAGAATTGAGTCTGCATTTCCCTGAATAGCTTTCTTTAGAAGAGATATGTGAAACACGGGGTGAATTTTAGACATTGGAGGCAAAATCAACTTATAAGCCAGATTGGTGAATTGATCCATCAAAGAAGTGAGGGATTGTTGTTGAGAAGGTGAAAGAATGTCAGGTTGCTGTTGAGAAGTTGAAAGATTATTAGAAATGGAAATGCCCCCTGATCCAGAAGATAGATCCAGGGCAATAGGAGTGAAATGAGGTTTCTTTTCTTCCCTTAACCATGTTTGCAACGCTGCAGAATTGAATTGACCTTTTGAACTACCTTGTAACCTTACCGGAGAATCCTGAAAAACGAATTTCATCCATGAGTGTTTCCAATCATGAACTACTTGACCAAGAGACTGCAACCATTCCATGCTCAGAATTACATCCAACTTACCCGTATCAAAAACCAATGCATTAAGGAGAAAAGAACAAGGGCCTAATTTAATTGGCAGCCCTGTGCATTGGGTGGTGACAACTACAACATGACCACCTCCTAGTCGAATGTTTATACCCTGAACCTGCTGATAATCAATAGATAAAGCAGTGACTAGTTTTTGAGAAACGAAATTGTGTGTTGCTCCACTGTCTACTAATAAGCTTATTGGAATTCCCATCAAAGTTCCTTCCAATTGTAGAGTAGGATTACCCCCCAACTGATTATAAGTTCCCATTACTTCTAAAGCTAAACACATACCCGAAGGAGAATCCAAAGTATCATTGGTTTGTGTCGAAGGTAAAGCATTTAAGACCAAATTTTCTCCTATTTAACCGTCATCCTCTTCATCCCCCAGAAGAAGGACACGAAGTTTCCCTTCAGGACAACGATGTGTCGGTCCATACAACTGACCACATCGATAACAAAGACCTTTTTTGCGTCTCTCTTCCCATTCAGTTCGAGATAAGGTTCTAATTCCTTTATCACGTGAATATGTTGACCCCGTGACCGAAGATTCCATTACTCTTGTTTTGGGACTTGACTCAGCTTTAGGATTCGAAAACATGGATGAAGTTGATTTCAGAGGTGAGTTAACACTCCTCACATTACCCTGTTCCCCAGACAAAGTGGAAGTATGATGAACTCCATTTGTCAGACCCCATTGATCAGCATATCGATAACGAGCTAAAGGAGTGTTAACCAATTGCGGTCGAAGCATAGCTTCCACATCCTTAGCCAAATATATCGCATCTAAGCGAGTTTGAGGACGGTGGAGACGAACCCACTGTTTAACATCATCTTTTAACCCCGCTACAAAGTAGCCAATCGTCTGAGATTCCGGTAAACGTGGAACCAAAGACAATAAATATTCAAAATCATCAATGTAATCAAGAACAGAATCAGATTGCTGAATGGTAGCAAGTTGTTCATATGGGTTATTAATCTCCAACCCACTGAAACGTTGCAGTAATTCCGATTGGAATTCAGTCCAAGTCATTGACTCATGGACTTGAGTGACCACTGTGAACCAGTGTTGAGCCACTCCCTGCATGCTAAGTTGTGCCAATTTGAGGCGTAAGACATCAGGTGTATGATTAATATTAAAATAGAGGTTGGCTTTTTTAATCCAACCTTGTGGGTCAAATCCAGAAAATTCCGGTAACTTTACCTTCTTCACCGCCCACGGCAAAGGAGGCAGATGATGATCCACGGGAGGAGGAGAATGAACGTGATGATCATACGGATCGTTCACTTTAGGACCAGAACCAGATCCCGACGAATCATCAGGGCTCTTCTCGAATTGCTTCATCCATGCGATCATCATTTTACGAAATTCAGTGGATTCCGTGCGATCTTCATTCATCAATTGTTTAATCTCAGAAACATCCGACTGAAGTTGTTTGATCTGTTGTTCGTGCGTATCCAACCTAGAATTTTGATTACGAGTTTCCATGGGAAAAATCGAAGAGGAACGAAATTGAAGGAGAAATCGACGATCGGAAATGAAATTGCAGGAGAAAAACCACAATCGGAGGGGAAATTGGAAGAGAAAACGAACGGAATTGAAAAATCAGAGAAAAATGTGGAGAGGAACGACGATCAATTGTGAAATTGGCGGAGGAGAGGAAGACGGAGGTCGGACCAATGATACAGATACGATAATCACAATCAAACGAATCAAAATAGGGGAATTGTATTGATAACTCAACGAACGATTACAATAAGAAATCAATGGAACCTCTCACTGAAAACTATTCAGGAGCCTTTTCTCTCACTAACAAAATCCTCACCCCCATCTTATTTTCTCTCCCTCTCTATATATCTCATCATACGTAATAACAAACTCTATAGTGGACATGTTAAATTCCCCTTTTACCCTTTCTAGAATGTACATGCAAAATAGGAGGTTTACTATTAACTTGAGCTTGTGCCTCATTCCTATCACCCTTTATGATAGAGCCTATTACACTGGACAAACACCCTATTCACACTAGATATACATGTTTATGGCCCACCTTGTACACCATATCCTGATATACCCATTGTTTTCCGGTGTAAAGCTTCAAAAGCAAATGAGCCGGTATGTTTAACTAGAGCATCAAAGACTAGAGCAAGAGATAATTCTTTGGGCCGTCAAGAAGTGGTAAAAGAAAACAACATGCTCTTTATGACGAGGATGATGGGATTGAAGTGTTGGGCGGTGAAAGAGATGAATCGATGCTTGGAGATAATGATATGATAGTTCTAGACTTTTATTACAGGAAATTAGTATGCTTTATATTTTTGAGTAATGTTAATATGCAATATTTTGAATTTTTGCTTGAATTTTAACTTATTGTTACTTTAGAATGTTCATATATTTAGCTTTTTTATAATAACTTGAGAATTTAGTATTTTGTTGATAAATAGTGCATTCCTTACGTAATGTGCTCGCATCGAGCAACGTCAACGTGCAATGGATTTTTGAAACAATCACATCACGCAATTTAAAACAAAGGTAGCCACCTAGTTTTACTATCGAGGAGGCTACGAGGGTATGCAGACCACGTCGTTCTTTATATGGTATTAAGCAGTTTGCCAAAGCATGACATGATCAATTTTCTAGTGTTATGAGATGGTTCATAGTGTATATGATCACTATGTTTTCTTCTGACATCATCAGGGCCGAAGTATTGTTTTGGTTGTTTATGTAGATGACATCATTGTCACAACTCACAAGGAATGACAAGGTCAGCATTACCAAGCTCAAGCAGTTCCTTCAATCTAAGTTCAAGATCAGGGACTTAAACTAACTTTCATACCTCCTTGGCATTGAAGTATTTCACTCTCTACAAGGAATACTTCTTTCTCAGAGAAATTATATCCTTGATTAGTTATCTTAGTGTAGATTATTGGGTTTTAAGCCGATTGATAGCCTAATGCTTCCTACAAGGGAAACCCATTCCAGATGATGGAAGCCCGATAAATGATCCAAAACAATATAGGAGGTTAGTTAGGAAACTTAATATTTGGCAGCCACTCGATCAGATATTTCATATACTATGAGTGTTTTGAGTCGGTAATGGCCGCACTATATTGGACACTGGGATGCCGCTCTTTGTGAACTAAGCTATTTCAAAACCACACCTAAATTAGGATCTTGTATTATGATCAACGTCACCGTCGTGTGAGTGCTTTACAAAAGATGGAGATCGACAAATATTAGGAGTATCAGACACAGATTAGACAAGATGTCCTATTTCATGACATTCTACAACTAGATATTGTGTTGGTGGAAATTTTGTGTACTGATAGAGTAAGAAGTTAAGAACCAACACATGGTATCTAGATCAAGTGCCAATTCAGAGCAAAAAACAATAACATATGTCACATCATAGAGGATATGGGTTTGCCATCTTATCAAGGATGACTTTATGTGGTTATAATGTGATAGCAATCATCTATACAATTCTTGGTTTTAAAAATAGTGCCTGAGGCGCGCCTGAGGCATGAGGCATGAGGCGTGAGGCGCAAGCAGGTTAACGCTTCAGGGCCTTGAGGCAGCGCTTTATGAACTTATGGGTCAAATTGATCAGCAGTATGGTATGTAGGACGGGATATGTATAAACAACCAATGGGATTAGAGACTCATTATGGTTTGCATCATAAAAAAAGCCCAATATGTTAAAAAGACTAGACAAATGTATCTTTTAGTTGTAGATAAAACTTATTTTGTTATATACAGAGCAATGCCTCACGTACGTGAGGCTCTCGCCTCATGGCTCATGCCTTGGCATTTGAGGTCTAAACGCCTCAGAGCGCCTCGAGCTTTTTAAAACCAAGCGTATACATATGGGCAAAAAATCAAGTATTTCATGAGAGGACAAAGTATATAGTGGTTGATTGCCATATAGTCAAGGATCGGATAGTAGGCACTCAAACAGAATCTCTATCTAATTAATCGGTTCATGTGAAGATAGAATTTTAAAGGTACAAGATACATAGATCCTTTCCTAGGTTCCTTGATGTAGGGGTAGTGGGCTGTTGCCGTATCTTTGCTAGTTTTAGGATATATGATATGAGATTATATGTGTTATATGCATGCTTGCATGACGGGGGGTTTGTAGTGTTACCTATTAAATGTCGGTTTGTATGTTTCTTTGTGCCAGGATAATTCCCGCTTGTTTGATTGCTTGATTTAATGTCATAATGGGTTATGGGTTTTTTGTTTCCCTGTTGATCTGTTTGTGCTCTTCGATGACTTGTATGGTTAGTGCTTACCTGTTTACGTTTAAAACGTTGGTGCTTCATGTTTACGCTTTATGTTTCTGCTTTTGGTTCTAGTTTGGTTACATGTTTGTTTCATACTAAAAAAAATGCGGATCTCTAAGCCAGTGGAATCTTACAAAGCAACCTCTCTATTCTAATTGTAGATTCTCCCTAGACCCTACTCTAAGTGGGATTTTTACTTGGTACACTTGTTGTATGTGAAGACAGAATTTCAACTTGCACATTTTTACCAGCCTCTACGAAAGCAAGTTGAGCAAAATCAACAACGATGTTCCAACTTGAGGAGTGTTAATTGTAACTACCCTTCAATATAGACCTCTTATATAATTATTTATTTCTTGTTAGCCCCTCTCTACCCCTATAAATAAAGGGTTCCTTGCTTGTTATGGACACATTTTTACATCAATACAATACCAATTTATTCTATGCATAAACTTTTAAAAATAGACAATCCATGGCCCATACCTTTCTCGCCAATGATAGGAGGGATTGCTGTGGAGGTTCTAGTGGTATCTTTTGTCTTTTTCCCTTTCAAAAGGCAGAAAAGAAGTACAAGAACTGTAAAAAGTATAAAAAATGCAGAACCCAGACTTATGCCTAAAATAGCACCAATGCCCAACTTCTTTCCACTGCCAATATTCGATGATGGCACATCAGACCCCATATGTGTACGTGATGGTGGAGAACGGCTGCGGTTATTATGAGCTTTACTGGGAGGGGTGGTGTATGGCGGTGGAGGTGGAGCAGGGCCATTATTGAATGTATTTCCATCATATCTGTTTCATTAATGAACCAAAACAAATAAAATAAGACTAAGATACACACTCGTATAAATGTGACAAAATGGTTTACATGAAAGCAGGAACAGAAAGAAGCTCCTTTGGTATCCATCCACTGAAATGGTTGTTTGCTATATTTCTGTGACAAACATAGCCGCGTAAGATAACAATCTCACATCTAGATTGACAACAATGCATGAGAATTTGAGCTTACATGTCAGTCAAAGGCAGACCAGCTAGGGAATTCAAAGAACCAGTTAACTGATTGTTCTGCGCATGACTGTCAGAAACAAAAGCATCATTACAGTTCCAGATAAATCAAAGCAATCGTTTAGAAGTGAGTATTACTAAGAGACTTACAATGTAGAAATGCTTGAAAGTGAACGGAGGGAATTTGGTAGATCTCCTGTGAAGTTGTTATATGAGAGATCCCTGCATCAAAATATAGAATGTAAGAGTGGTGTTAAAGTTATGCTTAATACAAGAATGCGACTTTTATCTGGAAATATAAATTATGAACGTGTAAAGTAAATAAAAGATAGTCAAGTTAGCATCAAACTTACAAGGTAGTGAGACTAGTAAGATTATTGAAAATATCCCCAATATTCTGAGCAAGAATATTGTGACTAAGGTTCCTGAAAGCCAAAAGATACAGGGATAAAGCATTTTTTTAAACAGCAAGAAAATAGAGTCACTTTATCCGGTATGGCACTTACAAGTAATTCAGATTATACATCAACGAAATGGAGTAAGGAAGATTTCCACTTAAATTGTTGTTTGCAAGTTTTCTGCAAGGTTAAAAATGCATATTAACATCAGAAAGATGGAATAATTAAAATCCAGAAGAATAGGGGGATAATTAAGAAAATAAGAAAGATTGAACAATACAGGGTAGTAAGATTTGGCGGTAGCTGATACGGAAATGCGTCATGAATGTTGTTTCCACTCAAGTCACTAAAACAGAAACAAAATGAGGAATCAAGAATTCATAGCATGGTTATCTTGTGGATTAGTTTTGGGGAAGTTATTCTTACAATGTTTTCAGTGATGTGAGGCCTGACAACAAGTATCCCAATGTCCCATCAATACCTAAATCAGGAAGCTGACTGTGGAGGTAAACACAATGAATCCGGTTAATTTTTAAAGAGAAAGTTAAAGTTGTTTGTGTAGATGATAAGAATGTGCAACTTCACTTGAAAGTAAACCAGGGGGTACAAGTAAGCAGAAAAATTAGAATGTGAATGATTTGATCACTAAAAGAAAGTAGTGAACTCACATAGATACAACAGCCGAGCCCTCACAAGTAACCCCTCTCCATGACTCGCCACACGGGTCACCATTATTAGTTTTCCAGTTTGTTAGCTGTGCAGCATTGTTCAGAGATGTGTACAGAACCTGTAGTGCTTGAACTGCAACCAAAAAAAGAAAAACTATTATGATTGCCGACACAAAGCAGCATGACTGAACCTGATTTGGCCATTTTTAAACAACTGAATGCTTGGATTTGCAAATCAGACGATTATATTTGTTTCAATGAGAGGTCGAAATGCAAAAGCTTGAGAAGCATCAATTCAAACAGAGGGTTTGAAAACAAAGAATCGAAATCTAAAACTGAAATCAAGAAAAAGACATGATAAAGATGAAGATCTAGAGTTACCATCGGTTGGATCAGTAGTGGCGTGAACAGAACTGAAAAAAAGGAAGATCGCTACAACGAAGTTGAGCAGATTTGTCCCCATTTTAGGCAGAGAAGTTTGACATGCAGGGAGGAGTAGGAGTAGGTTTTGCCATTCAGATCACACATACATACAATTAAAAAAAAAAATGTAAAAGGGGGAGGGACAGATTCCAAGCTTAGGTTACCAGAGGAAGCAATGAATGAATGAGAAGAATACACTGTCGGTGAACAAATCTAAATTATTATTATTGTTATTATTAATATATAGATTAAAAACCAAAATTTTTCTTCCTCACATATTTACTATTCCTTTCTTACTATTTTTGATGCTTTTCGTACAACTCATCTGCTTTTTCCATCCGCCACTATTCTCTTTCACTCTCTGTTTCTACACCAACCATAGGCATACCACCGCTCAACCATGGCCGTTCTAACCGCCATCAACCTCACCACTGGCCTCATTTCCGCCCCTACATCCCCACCACCGCCGCAATATGAAAAGCGACGGAGGTGTTGTCTCGGGGAATCACTAAGATCGACGCAATTGGGTAACGGTGGCCTACTAATGTCCGGTGCCGGGAATTATAAACCCCTCTGATGAAGATAAACAGATGGTGAATTTTCTGGGGAAATCAAAATTGTTAACAATCTGAGATTGAAACGCGATTTTTGATCTTCCGAACCCCAACACACCGTTCGTACCGGTGACCAGGCCGGAAAGTAAAGATTCCGGCGAACACGAAAACAAAAACTTATCAACGGTTGAGATAGAAACGACAACATCAACCGTGACGGTATCTTCTGCAACAACACCAACACTAGTTGTTATTAATTTGCATGTAAACAGACGTAGTAATTTATATTTTATATGTTATATGAGTTGAAAACTGAAATATTATATACTTAATGAAAAAAACTTGTTTTAAAAAAAATATTTTTCTAAAAATACAAATTTAAAATAATTCTTATTTTAAAATTTTGTATTATACAAAAATTTCATATTTTGCAAATTTTTTGAGTGTATTTATTGATAAAAAGATTTGATTTTTAATTTATTAAAACTATTTTTTAATATGAAAAAGGCATATAATTTCATTAGTCATTATATTTATAATTATTTAATTAATTAATTAATTAGATAATATAATTATAATTATCATTTAGTATGAGAGATAACGATTAAAAAGATAAAAATAACATGAGTTGGTATTGGTTTAAAAAAATGAAATATGACAATAGTGGCTTAAAAAATTGACATGTGTCAAGAGATATATTTATTTGTTATAATAGCTATATATATATATCAGAAATATCAAATAAAAAATGTATTTTGTCTAAAAAGAACTTTCGAAACCGACCCAAACAAACTCTGATTGAACTCATTTTGATGGCATTGGAACCGTCTTATTTAACCCAACAAACATTAGCTTTTAGGTTTTAGTTTAGTAACTACTTTTAGAGTTCAGATTTTATAAGCGATTCATTTTAACATTTAAGTTTTATCTTTAGATTTAGAGTTTGTTGTTAGAGTTTTTATTTTTGTAATACGATTTATTGTTATGATTTAACGTTTGAGTTTTAGGATTCGACAAGCTGGTTCCAATGACGCAAAATGAATTTAATCAAGGTTTGCTTGGGTAGATTTTCTAGTAAGGTTGTAAAAATGATTAGATTTGTAAGAAGGATGAGAAGGATTATGTGGTTAATACTGTCATTTCTTTAACTTTTAATAAAGAGTTTTTTTCAATCATATTTAAAGTTTAATGTCATTGTGTAACATGTCTTTAAAACTGTGTCATTGTTTTTTATGCATTAAAAAATATTGCTATTTAACTTTTTATGCTTTATATATTAAAAATACATAGTTGTGTCATTTCACCATTTAAGGAAAAAAACACATATTATATTATTTTTTTCGTAAAATACATTTTGGTTATTGTGTTCTATGTTCAAGTCATTGTGTAATATATTCATCGTTGTGTTTTACGTTCAAATAATGGTGTAATATATTAATCATTGTGTTTTATGTTCAGCTTATTGTTTAATATGCACTCATAATTGTATTATACGTTCTAGCTTATTTCATAGTTTTTTATTATTGTTTATTATATATTAAATAATTTGTTGTTGTTTATTTTTATGTTTCCCATTTTAAAAGTATTCAATTGTATTATTTCAACATTTTGTTTTCCAAAACTTCTTATTTTAAAAAACAGATATTTTAGGTTATTATGTTATATGTACTCATCATTTTATTCTACATTTTAGATTATTTGATGTTATTTTGTTATTGTTTTTTTTATGTATTATATAAATTTGTTTTTATCTTATCTTCAAAATTTACATATAAAAGATACGTGATTATGTTGTTTCATCAATATGTTTTTAAATTTTATCATTTTAGAAAAATAGTAAGACATAATGACAATAAAAAGACATACTAATAAACAAAAAGGCATTATAACAAACAAAAAAGACATAATGATGCATTACCAATACATGATATAGGAAAACGTAATTTTTTTAAAAATTTTACATAACAATATTATACTTGTTTTTTGGTGTAATTTTTTAAGAAAAATAATATCATATAAAATTTATGATCGTTTAAAAAATGCAGAGAATATAATAAAAAGCCAATAAAAGTGTTTAGGACTAAACTACTTTTCTATTAACTTTTCCTATATGACTTAATTTCAGACATTAAATTATAGACCTAATAATGTTAAATCTTTCCTACACTTTTTTATACTAGAATTTTGTTTTATTAAAACCTCACCCTACATACACACACACATTGACGGAGTTTGAATAAAAGCTTGTAAGGGGTCGAATGATTTTTAGGAAGGAAGCTTAACGAAGGGACCCGAAGGATTTTTCGACGAAATACTAATAATCCGACATTTTTAACCGGAAAAAATGGGGGGAGGGGCCCAAAGAAGATCCGCCCATGTGTGTGTGTAAAGAAACTCGCTTAGTTATGAAAACATTGAAAATCTAGGCTCATATTTTATCACATTTTTAATTTCTTATAATACTACTATTTAAAGAATATACATATTAGTCACTTACTAACTACCCTACCAAAACTTACAACATATAATAGTTATTTTATTTCTCTTAAATCATATCAAATTGGTCGGATTCTGCATATGAAGCAGTCCATCTTTTGATCGAGGTGCCTTTACCAGTATATTCTACATTTCATGCTTTACCTACGTATTCTACATTTGATATTATGTATTTCGATCAGCTGTTACTTGTTACTGTTGGTTGATCAAATTGTTCTTTTGACCTAATAGTTTTGAAAATAAATATATGTGTCGCACCTTCTTTGCCCAAAATAAAACTTTTTTTTTTGGGTTAATTTTAAGAAATCACTCCTTGCATATAGGTTGGGGTCTTTGTAAGAGACATTGCCTCTTAGTAAGGAGGTCTGAGGTTCAAATCCAAGCAAGGTGTATTTGGGTGTAATTTAGGAGTAGGACTATTGTTGTTAAAAAAAAACTATTTTTATATTGTAAAACAAATTGTGGTGAAAAAAGGATTTAAAATCATGTGGTTTCTTAACTTAGTTGGAAGAATAAAACGTACGTCTTGGGACTTGGTTGACGAGTCAGGTCCAGTTACCCATAACACAGTTAGCAATTTATGTTATAATAAACAATCAAAAATTTCATACATCTTTTAAGTTCTAGCAAGAAGATAATGGTTGAACAGTAGAAGTTGGAAGCTTTAGAGATGTATGAGATTGGGTGATGATATAGCGTTGAATGTTTAAAATTTATGTTGATATATGGTAATATAAAATACTCAAATAATGATTAAAAGAATACCAATTACCGCACCTTTGATCCCGACATTTTTCCAACATCTTTGTTAGCATGATCTTGAGTACAAAAACGCAAATAAAAACGTCATAATGGCTGTCAATATGCCATAAACTCTAACGTATACTCTACCATCAAAGTATGCTGGTTGAAAAAACCGTCGCCACATAGTAAACCTGAAAACATATTTTGTTGTAAAAATAAGTTGTCAAAAATAAATACAACCTTAAACATAATATTGTCAATATATATAAAATTTTAAACTGAAAATAGTAGAAAAAAATGTGGTAAGAAATTTTGTGTTCAAATAAGAATACTAAAACTTTTATAACCAAAATAAAAACATAAAAGCATCGTAAGAAATTTTTGTGGGAAAAATATAAAAACTCATAAGTTTGTATCTAAAAGTAGAATAGTTAAACTTTTGTGGTTAAAATGAAAAAAATCAAAAAATTACAATTATTATTTATTTTTTTCCAAAACAAAAGAACAAAATACTCAAATTTTTGTGATCAAATTTAAAAACTCAAACGTTTATCGTTCATTTTTTTTTGTAAATAGAATAAAGAATTCATTATTCCTCATTTTTCAATATATAAAATAATTACTGAAATTCATAAATTCAGCCATTGCTTGTTTTTGAAGTGTCTTAATTCACTGTAACATAGCTAGCGATAGCTCTTTCCAAATAAAAAACTATTATTATTTTTGTTATATTATGCTATGGTTGAACAACTCAACAAGATGTTACTTGAAATGGTTTGTTTAATAAAAAACCTATAATAATAGGGTTGAGATATTGGTACACCGGTGTACGAATAGTAATATTTTCTGAATTAATATTAAAAAATATGTAAAAAATATGTATAAGTAAAAGTTATGTAAGTATGATTTGATTGATTTGACTTTAGTATGGTGTATAGATGATGGAGATGGTGTATAAATCTTAGGACCCTAATAATATTATATTATTTATAGTTACTGTCTTTCCTTAAATATAATTTGCACGAGGTTTGTTTTGTTATGTTGTTCATGTTCACCTCAGAATAAAATGATTCTCAGGAAAGAAACAAACACACTTATTTCGAGTAATGTGAAATTTTCCAAAACCACAGGGTAGTAATTTAAAAGTTAGACCCAAACAATGACTAGAATACTCATCTCACTTGACACTTGGTCAACCATTTGCCCCTCTAAGGAGCCACCGACAGGGAGGGCTTCTTAGTAAAATGACGAATGAGGCCGTTAAAAATCCAAATAATTCTCTCGTGACTTTTTAAAAAAAGCAAGGCGTCTTTTTTCAAGCATTTGACTTTGGATTTTTCTGTTTACGAGGACCACTTTTAGCCCGGGGGAAATTCATGAAAATGATGTTCTAATTATATATATATACATTTAGAAGTTAAAGGAATAGTAATGGGTTCCTGCCCCAACCCATTTACCGTTTTTTACACACGGAGGCTCCGCTGAACTTGGGATAGAAATTGGTGAAAGAGAGGACTTCGGGAGCTCCCCTTCTCCGGCTCCTCCGACGACAGTAAGAGGTCCCGATCCGAAATTCGACTTCCGACTCAACTTGTGAGAAACAGAGAACCCTTTTCTGAAAGCGGTTCCTTCGACGAACACAGCTACCACCGGCCACGGTATTAGCTATGGGTTTTTGTAGTCTTCTTTATCAATCGACGAGTCTGAGCCATCCCCGTTGATTGATACTCAATTTGGCTCACCGGTTTGTTCGTCTGTGAGAAACAGAGAACCCACGGTTCTTTCTCTGCTCCACCATGTCTCGCGCTCGCTCCATCTTTTTCTGCTTACCAGACGATTTCTCCCTCTTTGGCAGTTTCACCAATGTTAAAACCAAAACATCGCTGCCAACAGATCTACAAATCGAGGTACAAGAACAGGGGGTATGGTGGTGGTTGTGGTCATGAGTTGAGCGGAGACGGCGCAGATAAAGAGGAACAGATGTTAGTTGAAGAAAACGTTGGTTTGTAGTGGCCTCACCGGAGAAGACGACCGACAAAGGGGGCGGTGACATCAACGTGAGCCGACGGAGATAAGATCGGCACTGGAATTTGGGCGTCAATGTGTTCCTGCTACATTCCTTTGTCTTTCGGGTACTAATTTCTTCCCTTCATTATTTTGTTGTTAGGGTTTACAATAGGTTGTCTTGCTCTACCTAAAAGAGTGTAGTTCATGAGATTGTTGTTTGTTAATTAAGTTCTTTGTGTGATGCAATTAATGTTTTTAATTAGATTCTTCTTAACAGAATTAAGTGTTGATATCTTGGTAAACATATTCAACTCCATTCGTAAATACGTTTAAACTAGGGTTTATTGGACATGTTTATGGATTAAATCAACGAATTCTGGTGGGTATTATTGTTAATCACAATAATATAGAAATCCAACAGAATATTTCTACAAATAATTGAAATCATCTTCCGAATTATAAGGGGTAGTGGATGACTTGCTTCAATAATAAAATCCAATATTTTGATTTCATTTGTTATAGTTGAGCTAAAGACTATATTTGTGTGGGTTTTTTAGGACAAACTCAACACATTATAATGGAAAAGTAAATCATCATTTGGAGTTCTCAAGCTTTAGAGTTTGTTATCATCCTTTGGTAAAAAGCTTACTACTAGCATCTACGATTGATCATCATCGAAAGAGTTTTTCAACAAGTGTTGATTATTATTAACTTTGGTATGCCATTAATACTCAGAAACCCACAATATGTGTTATTACACTTTTCTTGATTCGTTTTGATGGCAGCTTCAACATTTCATGACTAGGTTTGCTAATGGAGTTGTTTACTGTTGATTAATGTGTAATTGTGCACCCACCACCTGTTTGTTAAAATGTTGGTCTTCTATGTGTGAGCTGCATGTTTTTTTGGCTGCTTTTGTAGGCTATTAGAGTACTGGTGCTTTTAATATTGCATTATGCAATGGATGAAACAAACTTTTCTTTTCTCTAGATGTATGTTCTTCTTTCTCAAATCTTATATACAGCTTCTTCATCTTCACATTTCCTTTTATTAAGCTTGAATCAACATGTAATTTATTTGCTGAAATATCTTTGTTTGCTTTCTTGAGTTATTGGTTTTTATTCATAGAAATTGATCCTCCTATGAGCTTACATGATGGTTGGTCATGATTAAAGGTCCCGGTAATCACATTATATATTCACAAGTTCGCTTTTTAGAGATATTTAAAAGCCCCACAAACTTTTAGTTTATAACCCTTATCATTACTTTAAACTACATACTATGTATATTTAAATCCCTCTTAACTTCATTTAACCCTTTATAGTTTCACAAAAATGTTTATTTTCCATCTTCAATCAACCAGAGACCGTATCACAAATCATACCCCTTAAATTGCAAATTTATTTGTAACAGATTTGGGGTTCAACTAAAAAGAAAATGAGCACCTTACCAGCAAGAAGATTGTGTATCCTCTTTATTGAGGATCGCATTTTATTCCTCATGTCTATGAATCTTAGCATTTGATCATATTTACCGTCATGCATCATTCTGATTGAAAAATGTTGGTGTTTACATTTGCACTTTTAAGCCTTCAAGTTGCAAGTTTTTGCACATCTATTACAGCCCTCTTTGTTGTGCAAATTTTCATAGCAATGAAATGTAGGTAACCCTCTTTGATGTGCAAATCTTCGATACCAACTAATTCAACAACTAGCAATGACATGTTGGTAAATCCCGCGGCATTGCGCGGGGTGAACCTCTAGTATATATTAAAAGGCAGTTGAAATAAATAGTAAAGTTTTGTTTTTTTGATTTTAGTCACCAAAACTTTTATATAATATAAAGTTTTCTTTTTTCGATTTTGGCCACTAAAACTTTTAAAGTTTTGTTTTTCCGATTTTTGCCACTAAAACATTTATATATTATAAGGTTTTGTTTTATCCATTTTGGCCACTAAAACTTTTTAAAGTTTTGTTTTTTCGATTTTGGCCACTAAAAGTAAAGTTTTGTTTTTTCGATTTTGGTCACTAAACCTTTTATATAATATAAAGTTTTGTTTTTTCGATTTTCGCCACAAAAACTTTTAAAGTTTTGTTTTTTCGATTTTGCCACTAAAACTTTTATATAATATAAAGTTTTTTTTTTCGATTTTGGCCACTAATACTTTTTAAAGTTTTGTTTTTTCGATTTTGGCCACTAAAGCTTTTATACAATATAAAGTTTTGTTTTTTCGATTTTGGTCATTAAAACGTTCATATAATATAAAGTTTTGTTTTTTCGATTTTGGCCACTAAAACTTTTTAAAGTTTTTTTTTGATTTGGCCTCTTAAACTTTTATATAAAGTTTTGTTTTTTCGATTATGGCCACTAAAAATTAATAGTAAAGTTTTGTTTTTTCGATTTTGGTCACTAAAACTTTTATATAATACAAAGTTTTGTTTATTTGATTTTGGTCACTAAAACTTTTAAATATTGTTTTTTCGATTTTGTATAATTTTATGTTTATATATATATATATATATATAATTGTATAGAGTTTGTGATGAGAGATTTGATTTTGATATGTAACTTATGATTTTGCAAATGATATATAATACCCGTTCTTGGTATAGTACTGTGATAACCCGCCGCAACGCGCGGGTGTGATTAAACCTAGTTATAATTATTCCACTATCTCATAGGTATTTTTTTATATATATTTTTTCCCCCTACTTTTTTATCAACTATAAGATTTGAACATTTAACCTTTTTTAGAACGAAACATCTTAACATTATTTGGGTACCATCAGAACAAACGTCTTTTAATATCTGAGAGGGTTTGAATGATGTCACGTAAATATCACTTATGCGTTTGAGGGTCTTGTATGAGTTTGACGGGTACTCTGCTTTCCTTTTCTCCATGACTTCGGTCATGCTAGTTTGTTAATTGTTACGTTGGGTGCCTAATGAGGGATTAGATATGATCGACCAAGGTGTGAGGGTGCCAAGAAGGTTGGTCAGATGAAGTTTTCATGTCTCCTATCACATCATTACACACACCCTTTACTATGGGTATGGATATTGATACACCGGTGTATGGATAACACTATTTTTTGTATTTTTTTAATATTAAAAAATATTAAAAAAATATGTATGAGCATAAATTATGTGAGTATGATGTGATTGATTTCATTTGAGTATGATGTATAAAAAAGGGGGTGGTGTATGAATATTAGGACCCCATTACTATTTTAATAATTTCTATTTAGAAACTTAAACTAATGTCACTTTTTTATTCAAGTATCCTCGTATATATTTTAATTTTAGGGGGGTTATCTACACATCCCAAAATTTTAATTCAACACCCCGGCCGCCACCCATACGTCCCGTAGTGGCCACTACGGGGCGTTTAGACCACAGACTGACAACCTTAAACGATCAGACATTCTCGTCAGCTTTTGCAGACCTATACGTCACGTAGTGACCACTACGGGGCGTATAGGGTTAAAAAAATTAAACTCCACAGCCTTGTGGCGTTTGAGTATGTTTTGGGGGGTTTTGGGGGGTTTGGATATGTTTTTGGGGTGTAAAAATATAGTTGTTTTGTTAAAAAAATTAAAAATATAATAGTTTTGTGTAAAAATTATTTTCATATTTTGCGACGCATCTCTCGTTACGTTTATATTTTACGACGCATCTCTCGTACGTTAAAAAGTTTAGTTATTTTTTTAAACGCATGTTTTTTGTTTGTAAAAATCTAATATTTTTTTGTTTAAAACTTGTTTTTTATTTTTTACGGTCTCTCGCTTCGTTTATTTTTAATTGTTTTTTAAAACTTTTAGTTTTGAAAGCTAAAAATGTTTTTAATTATTAGATTTAATTAAAATTTAAATATATTAATTAATTGTTATATGAATGACGTTATTTGTTTAAGCCGGGGGTGCGTTTTGGGGGTTATTGAAAATGCATACGCCACGTAGTGGGCACTACGTGGCGTTTAGGTTTAGTTTTTTTTTTAATTTAATGTTATATTATATATAATGATATTATATTAAATATAATTATATTATATTTAATTGTATTATATATACTTGTATTATAATTAATTGTAATATATATACTTGTATTATATTTAGTTGTATTAACAATAATTATATTATATTTAATTATATTGGTTCGAAACGTTACCCTTAATTATAGAAGGTTACAAAGTTTCGTTGGAAACAATGACAGATAAATACAAATTGTCGTTGTCACAAAGTTTCGTTGTAATAATATACTTCTTTGTTTGCTTCTATAATCGATTGATACCGTTGGATTCGTTCTTGATAAACCATCTCCCACGCACCGGCTGCATCATTTCAGTAACGTTTTCAGACCGCACTTAGAGTTGGAATCGGATAATCCCCCTCCAACCTTAGGTTGACTAAATGCATGGGCATATGAAGAAGACAAACCACATTATGTTGTGGTATTGTCGATGGAACTAACCATAACGGGAAAAACGTGAATCACCCTCCTTGACTGACAAGGTGAACTATCACGCCAAATCGTTGTGCAACAACAAGTCCCGTATAAGACATAAGCATCCAATGTTCTTCTGGTGCAGGTCTGATATCAAACCAGTTTATGCTATGACAACTGCGTCATATAAATTTGAGTCAATGGAGTTAAAAACATATCTGTATGCTTCACTATTGGTGTCCACCTCTTGTAATAGTTGTTGGCGAACGAAACCCCATTGATTTTCGTCGAACCCTAACCCAACGGCTACAGACCTGAATCCACAATTACCGTCTGGCATAACATCTTGTATGTTGCTTACATAACAATGAAGCATTGAAGGAATGTAACCACCAAATCGTCTAAGATTGTTCATTCCTTCTAGTTTCACTGGTGAGGCAACTACCGAGTCAACTTGACTTGTCTCGAGTCCTTTTTTCCCTCTAGAAGACGTTGAACGACTACGTTGGAGGGCGGGTCTTTGCTGGTTTGACATTGCTGGAGTGAATGAACTATGCCTTGGAAGTTGAAAACTACTCTCTTGTGAGTCGACAACTGCACTTTATCTAGATTCATTCCCCCCTTGTTGTTGAGTCTTCAATGTCGGACGTCCGCGTGTATCCTTCTGAACCAATGGCGTTTTCTTTTCACTTTTAAACGAAAACACTTGCGAAAGTATTTTTTTAACCAGACTCTTTTTCACTGACTCAGTTTTTGAATTTATTTCCTGTGTCACCAGACCCATTTGTCCTGCGACGTCGATTTCTTCGTCTTCTAGAAGTGTCAGGTACCGAGTATCAAGTTTTGTCCAGAAGATGTCTATATCAGAAAGCGGGATAATCGTGTTTGTATACAAATGAAAGGAAAATAATCAGTTTACAACAAAAAATGTATAAAACAAACAAAGAGGAATTGATTACAGTATTTTGATACCTGTATTTTCGTATGTTGAGATCCGACAGGCACATGGCAAGCCACAACTTGTCCACAACTTGTCCACAACTGGTGGCCGCATGACATACTACCTTGACGCAAAACCTTGATCCTTTTTATTTCATCAAGTAGTAAATCAATAGCTTTATGTAAAACCTTGCCACGTAAGTTATTAAACATGGGTATTTTATGATGACACATTGTCTTTATTAAACTTGTTTCAAACCCATGTTTCATATTTACCTCCTGCGATTCTACCATTTGATCAACAAAACCTACCAGTGTCGAGAGCGAGTTATTAGTGGTTCTCAGATATCTTTTTAAGTTTGAAAGTTGACTCTCGACTCTGTTAGTTGTACGTTGACCAAAGTTAGGCGTTCTGTTAGTCCAGGCTGTGACAAACATGTCTTTGTAGGGGTTTAACCAAGTCTGAGTCACATAATTCAAAACCCCTGAGATAAAAAAAACTATGACATACGAAAACGTAATTTTACCAAACATAATGATAATGATATTTAATGACGCTTACTTTGACGGTTATCTGCGACTAGTTGTTGGTACAGGCGGTTATATTTGTAGTTGTAAATTTCTGGCGACGAAGAGTCACACAAATTCCCCCAACGACCCTTAAATTTTTTCCAATCACCGTCTGAAAAACTCGCCTTGCAATGTTTTGCGATATTTTCGCTTATGTGCCACCTGCATAAATACCTGGAAGCGTGCGGAAAAATCTTACGACATGCATTCATCAAAGCAAGGTCTCTGTCGGTTATTATCACGCGAGGCTCCATACACTTATCTAGTATATCTTTTACCCGTTCTAGAACCCAATGATAATTTTCCTCTTTTTCTTTACTCACGAACGCGTGTGCAATACAAAACGTATGGTGTGTTGAGGTAACACCAACTATCTGTACAAAATGAAGTTTGTACATGTTAGTCTTGTAAGTCGCGTCAATCATAAGAACATGTGGGAACGCACGCCACCAGGTGTATGATTTTTTATGACAAAAGAAAATCTCTTCCACGACATTCGTTTCGAAGTTTTCGCGAGTATAGTATACGTAATTTTTAGTATGTAGCAGGTTCTCTAAGACCTGTATTGGGGTTGATCCGACTTTTTGTTTATTTTTAAATTTTTGCTGCACATTGGATACGTCTCTACGGATGGAGATGTTGTCGGGATTCTGCTTATTTAGGCTGGAAAGTATGTTGCATGGCTCCATGTGTTGCTCAGTCAGATGATGTACTATGTTTTGTTCCTGCTCGGACATTCTTCTAACAAACGGGCGCCCCTCAAGATTTTGAGCAGGTTCATGGTTGTGTTTGTCGTTTCTGACCTGAAGCTTCCAACCAGAAGAATCAGTGTTGTATATCCCTATTAATTTAAAAGGACAGCCGATTTTTTTGCTACCGGTACGCCTTAAGATGGCTGTACTATTGTGTTCACCACCACTGTAACATCAGTGCCGGACGCGTGCCGGAACAGTGATCGCAACAGCAATTCGTACAGTAACTCATGTACACATTAAGTGAAACTATGCTTATGCTATTGATACATTATGCTTAACATGAAACTATTATGCTTAACATGAAACTATTATGCGATTGTTTGAAATCTGATTAAAACCTTAGGGTTTAACAGTCAGAAACATATCAGACAACACAGTATTGAAACACAGATACTTGATTTGATGCTATTATGTATAAACGTATGTGAGGTTAAACAAAACAAAACCATAACGGTTGTTGTTACGGAATGCTAAACAGACGAATTATTCGTATAGGTGACGATCTGTACGAATGATTCTGAGAGTTTAAGGTTCTGAAATAATGACTGAACAGTAGAAAACAAGAATTAGAAAGCCAAACCATCGTCGTGTTCGTTCGGATGACGATTCGAACGAATACGCGCGATGGTGACGCGTTCTGACGAAACGAAAACGAAAACGAAAACGAAATGAACGACAATAAATCTAAGGAAATAAAATATTTCCTGTTTTACAATTTTGAAACTCATCAGAAATAAAGTAAAATGAATTAATTTAAATCTAAAATACGTACATTAGCGAAACAATTACCTAAACGCGTAAAAATAATAAATTACGATAAATAATTCATGAAAATGATATTTAAAAAAATTATCAGTGTTAATCATCTTTTAAACATTTTAAAATAAATTTCTTATAATTAATTTACGAAAAACGCGCGTAACGATCCGGAAACGCGACGAAACTACGAACCGAGCAACCGAAACGAACCCGAATACCCTCGGGGTATTTAAACATCAAATGGTAGCATTTAATTCACTTTCATGATCTCCCTCTCTCTCTCTCTAACACACTCCCACCGTCACTTCTCTCTCTCTAGATTCCATCACCTAAAACCCACATAACTTGATCAATTCTTGGTGAAATCGTCCATTTTTGGTGTCCACACGAAGGTCTCGAGTTCCTCTACGCAAAAGTACAGCAGATCTGGAAGTTTACCCAACTAGCAACGAGGTATGCACGAAAAGAAATCATGAAAACTAGGGTTTTGTATGTATGTTTGAACACATCTGTGTAATCGGACTAAAACCCTACCATCTACACTCTACCCATTCGAGAACATCTAGTCACTGGACACCACCATGAAAATGGCCTCGAAACAGGAAAGAGATGAACGGATCCGTGGGTTGCAGATGCCACCGAACCGGTGTGGGACGAAGGAGGGCCGAACCCCCTGTTGTATGGAACGAACCTACCCATCACCCACAAACCAACCATTGACGAACCTGTTGACCCTAGCAACTGAACGAACCTTAACCAGAGGCGAACCCTGGCATGAGCAGTCACGAACCCTGCTTCCACTCACGAACCCATGCATGCACCTCTGCGAACCTATCAATGTGCATCGAACCTTTTCGCGGCCGAACCCTCTAAAGTCAGACGAACCTTGGTCGAAGCTAGCACCAGCCAAACCCATGCATGATTATTATGGCTCACGAACCTCTTGTGGCGAACCATGCTACGAGTCTAGGTCCTACGAACCTAGATAGAAGCTGCCACGAACCTTCTTTTAATTTTCAGGCGAATCTATGCTCGGGAGGTTCACAAGCCGAACCCTAAATCTCTACCTTGGCCGAACCTTAGTTACAATGGGCCGAACCCTGAATCATATTGGCGGAACCTTCTAACAACTCTATGTGGCCGAACCTGATTACCAAAAGGTTCGCTGGCTTGGGCACCACAACACATATTCGGCCACTTTGATACATTGGATCCAATGCACTGTATTAAACCATGAAGCTCTATTTGACCCAAACCCCTCGGCCCAGAATATTCGAGCACCGGCCCAACACTCTAGTCTAATTAAGTTCAACCGACCCAAACTTTTTTGTGCAGCCCATCTCATCATCGGCCTAGCCATTTCATTCTTTTTGGCCCATGTGTATTAATAGGCCCAATACATTTAGCCGGCCCGTACACATACAAATGCTAGGCCCAATTACACATTAATTGGCTCAATAGATTATTCGGCCCAAGGGATTCTAAACGAGTAAAGAACACATAACTGAATGTTTGGAAACAAAGATAAACCAATGAAAGAAACACCATTTTAGTCATTACTAAAGTAGTGTTAACAATTTTTGATAACTAAAGCAAGGGCTCAAACATGTTACTCAACAGGCTATGATTTATAAGTTAAATTCTAAGTAAAGGAAATTCAAACAATAAAGGAGGCTAAACACTACATTACTTAGAATATAGGATTCTGGGCCGGATAATGGACCAGACTCACGAATGTTAGTCAACTTTAGGAATAACACTTACACGCACATGAATCATTACAACACATACTTATAAGCTACAAATACTATGAAATCAATACATGATCGTGAACATCACAACAAGTATAAACAAAGAGCGCGTGCATTCTTATTTTGCTTATTCAATCACTACGGACACAATGTGAGTTCATTTGTCCCTTTTCAAACTTATTTGTTTTACTTCGGGACTGAGAAGCATGTTAAACATTTTAATAAATTATTGAAATGTTATCTAATGTTTTTAAACTTAAACATGATGCTTACAATGAGGCTTATGCTTGGAATCTAGTATACTTTGAGAATCTATAAACTTGAGGCTTGATGCTTATGTGAGAAACTAAATGCTTAAACTTGAGGTTTGATGCTTATGCTAGAAACTAAATGCTTAAACTTGAGGCTTGATGCTTATGCTAGAAACTAAATGCTTAAACTTGAGGCTTGATGCTCATGCTATGAAATTCATGATGAAACTATATGTGAATGATTGAATCTATATGCTTGAAACTATGATTGCGTGCGAAATGCTAAGCTTGTATCTAATCATGGGCTACGTAATTGCTAAATTTCTGCTATAGCAGGGCTTGTACCCATGTATTGAGATACGTGAAAGCTAAACTATGACGAGGCTAAGCTGTTATCTATATAAGAGACATGTAATTGCTAAACTTCTGCTATAGCAAGGCTTTTGTCTGCTTATATGAGATACGTAAATGCTGGATTGTTTGTGTATGCATGGCTTGTGTCTATGTATGAGATACGTAATTGCTAAACTTCTGCTATAGCAGGGCTTGTATCTTGTATAGGAGACACGTAATTGCTAGACTAAGCATAACTAATTCATGAGATACGTAATGGCTAAACTTCTGCTTGAGCAGGGCTTTTATCTAGCCGTGAGCTACGTAATTGCTAAACTTCTGCCATAGCAGGGCTTGTACTCACGCATGAGATTAGTGAAAGCTAAACTATGGTGCGTGTGAAACTATGATGCGTGTTAAACTTACTTTGAAGCTAATACTTACGAATGCTATAGACTTGTAAGCTTTGGAAACAGTAAACTAAAGCTATGAAGAGGAATGGGTTGAATGGTAGGTAAAATGCTTAATTATTATTAACAACAGTGTCATATGCGGATTAGTATGTGGTGGGACGGCGTCTGGGCGGGTTGTAGGCTCGACTCAAGGGTATGCCCTATATATAAGCATACCGATTTGGATATCACATGTGGAGTTAATAAGATTAAGGTTTTACCAAAAGAGGTTTGTTAAAGCTATTTTAAACTTATAAACTTTATGAACTCACCAACCATTGTGTTGACTTTGTTTCCTTACATGCTTGCTCAGGTGATGAACAGGTTTAAGCTAAGGCTTTTGGATTGCATTGCTAGGCTGCCCAGATAGTGGACCTAGTAGATTTTGGAAGCACATATTTTGTTATTCATACGAATCACTTTTGGATGTCTTGTACAGTTACAAGATAGAAAACACTTGATTCTTTTGATAGGTTTACCGAGTTAAATTACTGAACATTGCTATTGTAATTTAACTTTGTAATCCTTGTTTAATGTTTGATTGTGCTTTAGTTATTCTTAACATTGATGCTATGTAAACAATCTGATCATTACGATTATCACTCATGATATCGCGCCCCGAGAACCTTTCGCCCGACAGGGACTTCGATCCAACCCCGCCGGCTCGGGGTGTGACAACCACAATCACACACAAGCCAGATTTTGTTGTCCTCATCGGTCCCCTTCTTTTTCTTAGATCGTCCGGTAGCTACGACGTATCCATTATCAAGGGCTCTACTTTTCACCCATGCCATCAACTCCTCCACAGAAATGAATATCTGAAAACAATGTTGTCATTAAACTAATGTCCATCTAACTAAAAACAAGTGAAAATATATTACCTCATTGGTATTCCAGTTCATATTTTGGTATACAATGTCAGCTTCTTCCTTTTTAACGCCACTTGGGGTGGGTGTGATTGTTCACCACCGTAACATTCCCTGTTAACGTCTTCATCATCGCAAGGTTTCTGGTTCAAATCAAACTGCCAGTACGAAGTTTGACCCACAACCTCTTCGTTAAGATCTGGCAATGCTGGTCTATTTGTGGCCTCAGACGATTGCACACCAGTCTCATCCTTAAAAACATTACGATTAGTTTGTCATTTGATTAACAATAAAAACAAGTAAATACAGTTTCGTACCTGATAAGTTTCAGTCACACGCGAAACGTCGGAATATTGACCGAAGAAAAAGTCTCCGTCCCACCAAGACATATTTCAGATAAAAAATATGGGTGTAGAGTGTAGATATTTAATAAACGAAACAACAGAAACTCGATCAACTATACGTAAAGTGATTCGAGTGAACGTTTGATATTTTAACGCAATATGTGTGTATATATGGACGATGAATTCGTAAGTTAGAAACTAATTGGCACGTTTTAAACATTAAACGCCTCGTAGTGGTCACTACTGGGCGGCTAACCCTAAACGTCCCGTAGTGACCACTACGTTGGCGTTTAGGTCTAATCAACTGACATTGTCGGACATTTTTCAGAACATCGTACTAATACGCCCCGTAGTGGCCACTACGGGTCGTTTTGGTCTAATCAATGTCCCTGTCGTTTGACCAAGAAAGTACAATCCGTACCAAAACTACGGAGACTACGGGGCGTTTGAGGGGTGTGCAGACATTATTTTGGGGTGTAAGTTTAACATCTCCCTAATTTTAACATACAGTTTTTCTATAAAGTAATAACATTAAATACTAATTACGTTGTTTATACATTTTTATATTAAAACTATTAATATATTTAAAAAACCTTTTTATGAAATATATATTTTTCAAACGTTTATAAAAATATGAAAATTTTCTATCAACACCATCTTTTACAAAAATATATAAATATTGGAAAACTGATATTTCTAATAATTTAAAAAAACGAAATAAACGAAAACGTCAATATTTTAAACAACATGATATTTATGAAAAAAGAAATGTTATCAAAAAAATTGTAAAAAGAAATGTTAAAAAATTATTTTAAAAAAATAAAAGTCTAAAAAAATGTGATTATTGTTTTATTATTTAAATTATATACTTATGTCTATTTTAATATTACTTAGCTATATAAAACTATCATTTTATAATTTTTAAATCTTTATTAGTAGCTATTTAATATTTTATTTACTGAACTTTTAGTTTTATGAAATTTTAAAAAGCAAACTGTATAAAAAGATTATATTTTTATTTTATCATTTATATAATTACTTAGCTGCAACTTCAATAATATTTTATTCATAAATATCATTTTATAATCTATAAATATTTATTATGAAATATCTTATGTTTTCTTTATTCAACCCATATGATATACAAAATACTAGTAGAAATTTGTATAAAAAACATTTTTTAAATACAATATTTTAAATGAAATCTTTAAAAATAAATTTTTGGTTGATGAAAGTTTAAAAGATGATATTATTATTTTATTGCTAAAAATACTAACCTATACTAAATTTTAATCATATGTTATCCCTAAAAAATATTTTTAATTTCTATATTATCAATAATAACCATTTAATAACATTTTATTCAACCCCTATAATGTATGGTGGTATTACGCCAATTACATACATACATACATATACACATATATTTAATTAAGATCATTTTAGAACTCAGACATATATATACAATATCATGAGAACTTTTATAAACCAAACGTTTTTTTTATTTTCTATCAACATAATTATAAAAAACAATGTTTATTCGTATATCATGAATTGAAGAATAAAAAAAATTATGAACAAATTTCCTTATATATTTATATTGCTATTGATATTGCTAGTACAAGTAAAAACTAATGTTACAAATAGCTAGTTCAGGAGCAATTATATACCCTTTTTTGGTTTTTTTTTCTAGAAACAAAAGATATATAATTTATGTAAAAAAAACTAATGATTGTAAGAGATATGACAAAAGTTATTGTTTAATTATAGTTTCTTTGTATATGACAAACCTTAGGTACGACAGAAGTTAAGTTTGTATGTTGGTAAGTTTCATTACTTAGCCTTTTGTTTTCACCTAAACTATGCATGTAACACTTCTAGTATGCATCAACATAATTAATGTTGCATATGACAAACCTTTGCTTAATTAGCCTTTTGTAGTCCTTCTATGCATCAATTAACAAAATGTTGCTCTCTTTTTTACATTGTATACACTTGATATGCTATTTAGATAGAAAACATGTTTGTGGTTGATGTTTAAACCAATTTTAAATTTTGTTTATAGTCTTCTTTTTCTTTGGTATCGGACTCAATGCACCTTAAGAGACTCTAGTTACTGTAATTTTACTTTCAATGAATAAGAATTAACAGGGGCGGCCCGGGGGAGGGGCAAACCCGACCTCCGTCCCGGGCCCAATTTTTCGAGGGGCACATTTTTATATATGTATTTATATATATATTAGGTTATAAACCCGAGTATTACACGGGTTTGAGTAACAAATAACTCAGTTAAATATATTTATGGGCCCATTTCATTTCTCAAAAGCCCTTTATCCTAACCGGCTCCATGGACGCTCACGTTCAAGAAGAAATTGAAATTCAAAATCCCAAGAAATTGGGCCCATTGATTTACAGTTTACTGATTATTGAATGACTGATTTAGGTAAAATACGGAAGTTAATCCCGAACATATTTACTTATGACATTTCGTTTAGGTTTCGGGGCGTTGCCCCGAACCCCACAAGGGGGCGCTGCCCCCTTGACCCCCGCCCGCTGACTGGCCAGCGGGACCGCCACCAGGGGCTCTGCCCCTTGGACCCCGCCAGGGGCGCTGCCCCTAGGACCCCGCAAGGGGGCGCGGCCCCCTTGACCCCCGCTTGGTCAGGAGCTTTGAATGCGTTAGGGGCCTTTTTTCACCGACTCGTCCTGGGCACCCAATTTCTCAGGGCCGCCCCTGAGAATTAAAACCTAAATTTTAAAAAATAAGCCTTAAAATAAAAATATTTTGAGCAAGTTTTATGGTAAGATGAGCTTTTACTAAAAGAAAATTATTATTATTATTATTATTTTTTTCTTTTCAAGTAATATCATTTAGATTTTATATATCGTTTAATTATTGATAGGTATGACATATTACATGCATACATATATGGGTGGTGGTTGGAGAGCACATGATGTCCATGAGTTAGGAGTTGGAAATTGATGTTGATGTATGAGCTGGATGGTGACATTGGGCACTGAAGCAGGTGAGAACTACCATTAATTGTCCTTGTCCATCCAATCCTATCCAATCATATCATTTCTTATCATTCATTCATTCATATTTCTTCATCATTATTATTATTAATTAAAATAAAAAAATAATAATATATAAACTCATTACTCATCTCAAATTTCACCTCTTGGTTGACACTTGCCCCACGTCACTTTGATGGATGAACACCGTATGTCGCTACGCCAACGACAACAAGATATAAATAAATAACTCTAATAAAAGTGGCTTTAATTGTCTATTTTCTTAATTGATTTTTATTGCATTTTATTTAAGATATGCTTGCTACATTATAAGTAGAAACACATAATAATTTTAACGTACAGCTGAACCATATACATTTAAATGACCAAATCAAGAAATTATGACCTTCCTTAATAATCTCCCAAAATTTATCATTTCTAATAATCCCTAATCAGTGTAATTACATGTACACAGTATTAATTATCTCCAAGTAGTACCTCGTCTCAAGTTGCTAATTAATCCATGATATTATGAATATGTTACATACACCAATGACCCTAATTAAGCTCGAAAAAAAAAAGAAAAAAAGAACATAAATGTTGATAAAACTTGTTCATTTTACGAGGAAATTATGAAGTGACAAAACCACGAATTATCCTTCTAGTGCGATTTCTGTTGAAAATATTTGATGTGCGTGACGGACCAAGAGGACAACCCGTTTCCTGAAAGAGATAATAATCGAAGATTATTAGGAGTTTTGAATAATTAATATTTATTTATTTATTTATTTTTGAACAACAATAAACCACGAGTATCTCGGGACCTCTCGTACATGGTCTCCCAGAAACACCTATAATCTCCTACTCCTCATGAAGAAACTCATCTTATATTCTATGTCTATTAGGAAAACCTTTGGCACATCTAGGAAAATGCTAGACTATATGTCCTTTAATAATATTTATTTTTTAATTATCCTTTTTTTTTAACAGCAAACTAGGACGACTTAGCATCATGTCTCCTCAAAGCCCAAATACATTCCTCAGACCCATCAACCTATGTGCTCCAATAATACAATTACAATGCGCTACCAACTCCTAGTATCCAACACTGGGTATTGGCGAGCGTTGTACCGAGCAATTCTGCTTGTCTTTCAGGAGGAAATTCACTGTGTGGTAAAACTCATACTAACCGCTTTGGCTAGGATTTGATCATATGATCTCACTTAACCTAAGTTTCATGAGAATCTTGAAGTGTTAGTGGATTTAGAATTGAAACTCTTTAATTGACCTCACATTATCTAAGTTTAGGTGTAACATAAATATTGGTTTTATGAGTTTAATGATGTTTGTGGATTTTAAAAGTTGTATTAATGACTGAGTTTCTAGTTCTTTGGTGTTAGTTCTTACGGTTTGTCAAATGGGTCATGATATATAGGGATTACTCTCATATCCATAGAATTTGCGACTGAGACAATGGTAGAGATTTTAAGATCAAA
The DNA here is from genome assembly GCA_009363875.1 of Mikania micrantha. Lineage (NCBI taxonomy): Eukaryota > Viridiplantae > Streptophyta > Magnoliopsida > Asterales > Asteraceae > Mikania > Mikania micrantha. Next base: position 86,064,441 of record CM018681.1, on the reverse strand, counting down.
CGACTTTGGTGGAAGACCACACATATCAATTCGAAGATCTTGAGAATCTTAAGTAGCCGTTAGGAATATAAAATTGGACAGAGGATCAACATATATATAATTACGCTCGACAGAGGAGGAGATGTTGTTTCTGCCATATTTACAAAAACACATTAACATTTTCTAACCATAATCAACAAAGAACCAGATGGTTGATCCCTTCTAACACATGAAGATTTTCTAAGAAACCAAAGACAAAGAGAACGATGTGGACAAGACTCAAGTACAATTATTATATTATCAATTTTTATGTTCTATTAGAACTTTTATGTTTTAATTATTAATCTTTAAGTTTCTATCCATTTGATTACTTATGATTCTGCATCAAAATCAATCAACAAACTCTAATAATGTTAATTATTTTATTGTATGGGTCAAATGGGCTGGATAACCCGTAGGTTTGTTATGGGTTAAAAGTAGTCAAATTACCTACCGTATAACTAGACAGTTAAATAACTGTAAATTTCTGTGGGGATAAACAGTTAAACACCCATATTTGTAATTTGTAAATCTATAATAGAGTATGCGTTAAAATATTTATTCTTCTATAGTTTATGGATTCCCACAAAGTGTAGAACCCATCCAAATGAATCCATGAAACCTAACATTATACCGGATAATTTTGACTCAAATCAGGATAAATAAATTTGGTGGGTGAATAATTATTTTATGTTGATAATATCTTAAGTAACCTGAAAACTGAGTGAATAATAGAATTCAAATGAGTTAGAATTATTATTAATTTATTTAATGATAAAATCACTAAAATTATTCGAATAAACTATTTGTTTGGTTACAACATATTTTTTAACTTGGGCCTTGTTTGGGATTGCTTATTTAATTTCAAAAGAACTTTTTGTCAAAAATGTTTATTAATTTATGACTTTTTGCAATGAAGTTTTTAAAAATGTGTTTTAATTAGCTTTTCCAAAATAAAATTTTAAAATGACCAAAAATGACATTTTTTTATTGATATCATTTTAAGGTTATTGAGTAAAAGGTAAAGAGTGAGGTAGATTTGTAATTTTATGTCAATAAGTCATAAGTTATTTTGAAAAACTATAATTTTTAGCTTTTGAAAAACAATTTATTACCCTTTTACAAAAAGTCATTTTCAAAAGCCCTTTTGAAGTTTGACAAAAAACTTATTAACTTATAAGCTTTTTGAAAAAACCAATAAGTCAATAAGTTATTTTTAGATGAAATTCCAAACAAGGCATTGAACTAAATTGATGTTTTTTAAAAACGATTCATTTTAAACTCAAACTGATCTTGCTTAAAATATATCCTGACCCGCATCAATTCTTACCTGATTTAACCCAACCCGGTAATTTAGATGATTATAACATGTAACACACTAATCTTTTTTTAATGTAAAATATGAGTTGGGTGACATTTTTACACGGTTTATCTTTAGGCCAAATGACTCGCTTTCCTATTTCTTAAAATTCATTTCTGGAAACCTAATTAAATTTACTTGTCGGTATAAGTTGTCTTATCTGTGATTCTGTATAAGTTCTCTTTATCTATACTTCAATATTTAGAATTGATCCATTCCAATGCGCTCTGTTTATACATAAAAAGTGTTTGATAAACTCATTCATATAATCCAGCTTTTTTCCCCCTACTTTATATGTTTGCAAATCCTTTCATTACCTAAAAGAGTTAATTAAACAAATGGTCAACATGGATGGAGCTTCAAAAAAAAGCTCGGAGGGGGCCGAAGAATTTTAGGAAGAAAACGGAGGGGCCCGAAGGATTTTTAGAAAGAAAACGGATGGAGCCGAAGGATTTTTAGGAAGAAAACGAAGGGGATCGAATGATTTTCCGACAAAATACTACTGAATCGATCATTCTGACCGGAAAAACAGGGGGCCGGTTAATCATGCATCATGGTCAATATGTTTTACGAAAAATAACACGTTTTGGTGCTAAGATTTTATAGTAACAGAGTTAGTTATTATGCTTTTAGTTTTGCAATGAGCATGTGTATTGAGGAAAATTTCATTAAATTTTCCATTAATTTATCATGAAATGACCAAAATATCCTTTGAATATTTTAATAATCAACGTCAAAAGGATGAAAAGTTAAAAAGGTTATTTTGGCTATTTTACTTTAATTCAACGAAAAACTTAACGGAAGTTAGTTTTACTACACAAACTCATTCATCATCATTGTACACATAATATTTTAAAATTAGCATAGTTAATGTGGTGTCTAATGATAGTAAGATGTAGATAGCCTTAATTCTATCCATAGAAATAAAAAGAGACTGCTTCTAATAGGATTCCTGACTCATGATGCATAATTAACCGATCAAACAAATAGTTTTAATGTTACTTTTGACCATCAAAGGCTGACACTATATACATTATATGCGCGCATCGCATACGAGACCAAAAACATGTTGTTTACTATACAAACTCATTATAAATTTAAAATATAAGACCCAAAGTTGCTAGTATAAACCCTTTTGTTAGTCTCTAATCATGCTATATATTTTCACATACCATAAAAATTATTGTGTAATTCACTATATTTAAATTCATTTTAGTAAACTAGCTCATATTGGCTGGTAAAAGGGATATATTGTAATAAAACGTTGCTGGTGCTGGTGCTACTGCTGTTGTTGTAGTAGTGATAAGATCCATTTTTATTTGGTCGTCTTTTGTGTGCGGTAGTTATGTTGATTTGATTGAACGGGAAAACTTGACCGTCGCAGTTGATTCATGGGATGCAATTAAGACTAAGGGTTGTTTGGTTGGGTTTGAATGGGTGTTAATTGGTCTGAATCTGAGTGGTTCAGATTCATACCGTTTGTTTCGTGACAAAAATCACATTTGAATATAACCAAATGTCTGAATAGAGGTCTGAACCATTCAGACTTGGGATGAAGTCTGAATGAGAAAGAAGAGAAGAGGTCTGGAAGAGGCTCCACCGCCACTCCCAACCCCCTGGCTCAGTCGTTGATCGTCGACCTACCCATCAACGGGTGCTCACGACTGTCGCGCTCCACCATCGCTCCCGTAGACCGAAGGCTCTACAGCACCACATCGACAATCGAGGCTATTGAATCGATCGGCCATGGTTCACATCGATCAGCCACAACCACCGCCACTCCACAACCTTCGGCGCTGAATTTGAGGTCGATGGCGACGAATCTGAGGTTGAAGGTGAAGGTGAAGGACGATGGTGACGAATCTGAGTTTGAAGGTGAAGGTCGATGGGGATGGTGATGACGATGGATGGCCGGGGCTGCGGCGGAGGAGATGCCGGGGCTATGGCGCAGTTGATGACGGGGCTGCGGCGGTTTTTAGGTCTTGGAGGGCTGAAATGATTTTGCAGGGTAATTTTTAAATAAAAAGGGTAATTTGTTTTTTCCATTTAGACGTGTAACCAAACATCTTAACCGATTCAGCACTCAATGGTTCAGACCTTCTTAACCATTCAGACATCTTAACTATTCAACACTTAATGATTCAGACGTTACTAAACGGCTCTAAAGGTGTGAAAATTGAAATTGGAGGCAAACCAAACTTTAGGCCTCGCTAGAAAACGAGGCCTTAGAAAACAAACTCCACAAGAAATTGGTCAAAGAACGAACGAGTTTTACTTACGATTATAAGCTAGTATATATATTATTTACTCAAATATATTCTAATGTATAAAAACACGACATTTCTGTATTAAATCATATAAGTGTACTCGTCATAAATGTGTCCGGCACGCAAAAAGAAGTTATGCTTAGTCATAAAATCTAACATAAAAAACACAAACATAAGATGAAAAATAAAATAATTGTTTGTTTATGAATATTTAATACTAGTAAAAAAACAAACTAAAAATCATCTCATACAATGTCACCTAATTAAAAATCTTGTATCATACCGCTTTGTTGGTATGAGTATTCGGTCATGACAACGGTAACAGTATTACGGATATCAAAATGTAGAACCGAAAACCACCCTCAATAGTTGTCAGTGCATCCTAAAACAATAACTGAACCATCGCAAAACCATACACAAACATAGGCTAGTGATGCTAAAAATCGTAAAACAAAAATAATAGAAAAAATGCCTTCGCATTCGCAAAATGTAGCTTAAAAAAATGTGAACATAACAATGACAAATAAAACATAGAAAACATTGTTTAATTATTTATATTATTTAACTACTACTATTATTTAAGTATAACTAGATTTATTTCACCCGCGTGTTGCGACGGGTTATCACAGTATACTCCCGATAACGGGTATTATATATCATCTGCAAAATCATAAGTTATATAGCAAAATCAAATTTCTCATTACGAATTAAACCTTAAGCCATAAAGCCTAAACCTAAACCCTAAACCAACAAAACCCAAATCTATAAGCAAATATTTCAAATTTAATAAAAACCCAAATCTTTATGCAAATATATCAAATTTAATAATATTATATGTGTTTAGTAATTTTCAAAGTTAAAAAACCTTCTTCTGTTCCAAGTATAAACTTTCAAAACATCACTACATTGATCAAACACCTATGCACTACATCTTATTACTTTAAGACCCGTATTAAAGTAATATAAAGATGTATGTTTTTTCTAATTTTTTTAATTAAATTAAGTTAGGCCTACGTTAGTTATATTAATTAAAAAAAGAAGAAAAAAACATACACCTTTAACTTTAGTTTAAAGTATGCCCCAAAGTAATATGATGTAATTATTCGATTAACAGAATAAACATGGGTTAACACTTGATCCTCTCCCTATATATATATATATATATATGTATAATATTATATAATAATATTAAATTTACTATTCATTTTCATCATTTTTAATATATATAATAATTATTAAAGTAAAAAAAAAAAAAGAAAACAAACAAAAATATAAATAAAATTTAGCATAGGCAAGTTCCTGAAAATAAATACATTCACCACATTAAACTAAAATATTAACTTTAATTTAAAGCACATATTTATTTTTACGATTTCGAATTAAGAGCCAAAATATTATTTTCACTTTAAAATAAAATTTTCACATGATACAATACACACACACATATATGTATGTATGTATGTATGTATGTATGTATAAGGAGAGGATCAAATGTTATCCCATGTTTATTGTGTTAACTAAATAACTACATATAGGAGCTGGATCAAATACATATGATTCTTAACGTACAAAACGTAGGATAAATTATGGACCATTAGATTAAACTAATCAATGGATAAGATCTAGTGGTCCCCACTTTATACAACTTTCTCCGCAAAATAAGGGTAAAATATAACTGGAAGGACAAAATAGGAACAACCACATTTTCTATGTTACAACCAATGTTGTAGAAATCGCTAGACGCTAGTCGGGCGGTGGGGTGTGGACTAGGGATTAATCGGCCAACTAATCGGCCTAGTCGGCCTTAGGAGACTAGCGATTAATCGGCCGATTAATCGGCCTAGTAGGGGATTTTTACAACCATGGTTACAACAAGTTCAACTCGGTTTTTAAAAATTAAATAACTTTTACATGCTTTACTATTTTTTTTAAAAAAAAATTACACCATAAAATTGAGAATTTTATCATCTTTAATTTGAATATAGTATTGTTATAGTTTTTTAAAGTTTTTTTTACGTGGTCCGTGATTATTATGTTTGGTACGTGATTATTGGTACGTGATTATGCAGTTGTTCTTTTGATGATGCATATTAAATGACGGTCCGTGATTTTCATATAACGTGGTGCGTGATTATTGGTCCGTGATTATACATTTTGTTCTTGATTATGAGTGTCAAAAAACACGGTCTGTGATTGTTATGTAATGTGGTCCGTAATTATTGGTCTATGATTATCCCTATGGTCCTTGATTATAGGTGTTAAATGTCAGTCTGTAATTTTACACACGGTCTGTAATTTTATATGGACGATAATGCCCTTACCCTGATGACACATGGCGTGTTCTTGGTGCTTCCTACGTTTAGCACGTTAATTTTCATTTGTACGTTAACCGTCCCCACTACATATATATATATAGGTTATGGAATTTTTAATAACCCATCAAATATGTGATAACCCATTAACTATCATCCAATGGTTAATTTCAAAAGTAAGTGCATAGGATCGCGACACGTGGCATTATTATTTTATTAATATAAGTCAATTGTATAACAACTTTCATTAGGACTACTTTTCAGTCTTTGATATTTATCAAGGTTTATTATCAACAAAACATTAGGAGACTAAAAATAAATTTTGTCCAAGACTTATTATTAGTTTGTAATAATCTATAGTAATGAGTAAAATAATATGCAATAGGAGAATGATTTTTAGTCCCTAAAAGAATTGTATTAAGAACTGAAATTGAGTGGTATTGAGGACTAATTTTTTGTCTTTAAAACATATTTTTGGAGACTGATTTGATGCATGAACACAAACTTATCAAAATGAATTAGGGACAATAAAAACAATTTTAAAGGAGTGATTTTCAGTCCTTAAAACTACATTATATAGATATAAATAGCATATTATTCGAGACTGATTTACAGTTGCAGATGGAATGCATAAGGGACTAAAATGATGTGGCACTGAGGGGAAAATTAAGGACTGAATTTTTGGGCATCGGTTACTGACCGGTGGTCCCTGTTGGTGCAAGACAATGGGGACTGATTTTCAGTTGCTTGAACCACTATCTAGGACTAGGTATCCGTTACTGATTTTTCAGTCCCTCATCAGTCTCTGATAATCATTAGCTACTGATTGCAAAGCATTGGGTACTAATTTTTTAGTCCTAAAAACCCTAGTTTTTTGTAGTGTATGGGAGGGTATTTTAGACATTTTGTTACCACTCAAAAAACTAGAATTAATATGATAGTGACAAGTGTCATCATCTAAGATATTTTAATAAATCTTGTTTTTAATATAAAGTTTACCCCCTCTTTTTTAAACATTAATAACTTTTTTATACTATATTATTTTTTTAAAAAAATTGCACCATTATATTCGTCTCATTTTTCTCTTTACATCCGTTATAGTCTCGACTATTTTTTTTCTTTCTTTAGATGCCCTATATTTACATCATTGTAACGAGAATAAAGATAACAAATTTATTTGAAATATTTTCTAACAATGGCAAATTACAGTGATATAATTTACATTGATATAATTTACAGTGATGTAACACATTATTTACAGAGATGTAACGAACATAAACATAACAAATTATTTTAATTTTTTTTTAAAAACGGTAAATTAAAGTGTTACATCACTGTAAATAATGTGTTACATCACTGTAAATAATGTAAATAATAAGTTCCATTATTTTAATTTTTTCTAACAACGGTAAATTAAAGTGTTACATGACTGTAAATAATGTAAATAATGTGTTACATCACTGTAAATAATGTAAATAATAAGTTACATCACTGTAAATTATATCAATGTAAATTACATCACTGTAATTTATCATTGTTAGAAAAAATTTCAAATAAATTTGTTATCTTTAAACTCGTTACAATGATGTAAATATAGGGCATCTTAAAAAAGCAAAAAAAAAATTGTGGTGACTATAACGGAATTAATGAGAAAAATGAGACGAATATAATGGTGAAATTTTTTTAATATAAATCAATATAAATCAATAAGTTAAATCACTGTAAATTACATCAATGTAAATTACATCACTGTAATTTATCTTTGTTAGAAAAAATTTCAAATAAAATTGTTATCTTTAAGATCGTTACAATGATGTAAATATAGAGCCTTTAAAAAAAGTAAAAAAAAATAGTCGAGACTATAACGGAATTAAAGAGAAAAATGAGACGAATATAATGGTGCAATTTTTTTAAAAAAATAACATATTATAAAAAGTTATTAATGTTTAAAAAAGAGGGGGGTAAACTTTATATTAAAAAGTAGATTTATTAGAATATCTTAGATGATGACACTTGTCATTACCATATAAATTCTAGTTTTTTGAGTGGTAACAAAATGTCTAAAATGCCCTCCCATATTAATAAAATAATAATGCCAGGTGTCGCGATCCTATGCACTTACTTTTTGAAATTAACCATGATAGTTAATGGATTATCACATATTTAATGGGTTATTTTTTTAACCTTCCCCTATATATATAGAGGGAAAGGTTTCGTTGTTAACCCACTGTAATTGTGGTAACCCAAATAACGCTGCAAAAAATGCCCGAATCTTTGATTTTTTTCATGGTCTTTATTATACATATTTTAGGGGGGGTTTCTTTTTTGTGTTTTAACTAATTCGCAAGGCAAATCGAATTTGCGTCAGTGTAAATTTGATTTGCATTTCGCAACATTTAGAAAAGTGGAAAAACTTTACACCGATGCAAATTCGATTTGCATTGCGAATTAGCAAAAACACAAAAAATAAACCCCCCTTAAATATGTATAATAAAGACCATGAAAAAAAATCAAAGATACGGACATTTTTTGCAGGGTTATTTTGGGTTACCACAATTAAGCAGGGTTCTTATCTGAACCCAATCCTATATATATATATATATAGGTAGGTTCAGATACAAAATAAGATTTTTGTAAAAAGTATAAAAAGCAAAGTAATATTATAAATAACAATGTGCTATTATTAACAAGAAACTGTTAAATATTATAATAGCACCGTGTTAATATTATAATTGCACTTTGTTATTTATAATAACATTTTACTTTTTATACTTTTTTACAAAACTATCACTTTGTACAATAATCTTACTATATATAGGATTTGGTTCAAATAAGAACCCTGCTTAATTGCGGTAACGTAATAACTTCGACAAAAAATGCCTGAATCTTTCGTTTTTTTTATGGTCTTTATTATACATACTTAGGGGGGTTTCTTTTATGTGTTTTGGCTAATTCGCAAGGCAAATCGAAAACATTTAAAAAATTGCAAAACTTTTACATCGATGCAAATTCGATTTGCCTTGCGAATTAGCCAAAACACAAAAAAGAAACCCTCTAAATATGTATAATAAAGACCATGAAAAAAAACCAAAGATTCATGCATTTTTTGTCGAAGTTATTGGGTTACCACAATTAAGGTGGGTTAACAATGGAATCATCCCCTATATATGTACATATATATAGGAAAGATCAAATGTTAACCCATGTTTATTGCGTTAACTGAATAAGTACATCTTATTACTTTGGAGCCCACACTAAAGTAAATCTAAAGGTGGTTTTTTTAATTAATGTAGGACCAACTTACATTAATAAATAAATAAGAAAAAACCTACACATTTAGATTTACTCAAATGTGAGCCCCAAAGTAATAAGATGTAGTTATGCGATTATCGTAATAAAGAATGTTTAACATTCGAACCATCTCCTATCCTCTAAAAAGTCTATTTTTCTAAAAATGCTAAAAATGATTTTTTTAAAACTCGAAACCGACCTAAACAAACTTCGAACGAACTCATTTTTACGTAATCGAAACCGGCTTGTCGAACACTAAACCACAAACCATAAACCATGTTACTAAAACCTAAACTTTAAAATCAAATAAATGGGTAAAGGATTATTGTATTTTTGGTTGAAATGAGTAAACTAATGACATATAATAGGTTGAGTTGTGTAACACCTTAACACAATGTGGGTCAAGATGATAACTTAAAAACTATGATAATATAATATATTTGAAAAAATAAGAATATCAATAATATATACGATGAGAAAAATCATTAAAAATTATTTAAATAAACTATTTATATAATTAAAATTTATTTTAACTTGAACTAAATTAATATTTTTTAAAAATGACTCATTTAAACCCAAAATGATTTTCCCTAAAATTCATCCTAACCGGCAAACATCTTGACCCGCACCCTTTCTGACCTAGTTACCAACCCAACCTGCTCATTTTGCCAGACATCTTAAAAACCAAGTCGTAAAACTTAAACTTTATAGGTAAACGTTAAATCTAAAACTTAAAAGCTAATGTTGTATAGTTTGACGATACGGTTACAACATCGCCAGGATGAGTTTAATCGGAGTTCGTTGGAATCAGCTATGGAGATTAATTTTATAAATACATTTTAGCCTTCTTAGGCAAAAGTCATTTTTTAATTTGATCCTACCCACACACACTCACATATAGAGATTGTATCATGTGAAAACCTAATTTTGAAGACAAAGTCTTAAAATCTATCTGCGTCATTGTTTTGGAATCTTGAAAAAAATATGTGGTATACATTGAACCACATTTTTTTTATTAAAACTCAATTTTTTATTTATGTTTAATGTGAACCAAAAAGTTATTTTCAAGTTTTCAAATCAATGGTCCTGATGAGGTTTACGGTTGTATTTCTAAGATTGGGTTTTCACGTTATATAATCCTTATATGTATGTATGTATAAATTCTAGCTTTTTATTTAAGATAGTGCTTTGGTCATATGATCGATAAGCGTGTTTTCTATTAAAAAATGAGTTGCTTGGTATATAATTCGATTTTTATTTTTTTATAGGTCGCTTATATAAATTCATTTATACAAAAAGTGGGTCAAACTAAATTTTTAGAAGAAAGTCGGAACAACTTTCCTGTGACAAAATGTCAACTAAAATATAGTAAACATATCCATGTTTTTAATATTCCTAACTTGAAAAACTTACGAACAAGAAACACCATCCGAAGTCAAAGTTGACAACTTTTTATTGGATAGTTTGCTACAAAATACCATCCAAAAACCTAACATTATTTTGATTATCTACCTAGAAACACTAACATTTTCATTTTTCAAACCTGACAAGTTACATTCTCCCCTAGCAAGCAAGCTATAAATACAAGCACTACCAATTCATATTAATCACTCACTCAAACATTTACATCTCATATATATTTTCTTCTCTGATCTCTACAACACCATGAATACTAGCATAATCATAACCCTCATCATTCTGATGGCTTTAGTCATTAATCTTTGCGCAACACCAATTGTAGACGATGATGAAGAGTTTGTTCCTTCTTCTGCCGGTTCACTAAGAGGGGCAAGTCGCTTCCTTGCTCAACACTACTCTAGGGGCTTAGTGAAATGCAACAAGAACCCAAGACTATGCCGGGCTAAAGGCAGCCCGGGTCCTGACTGTTGCAAGAAGAAGTGCGTCAACGTTAAGACCGACAAACAAAATTGTGGGCTTTGTGGGAAAAAATGCAAGCACCAAGAGATTTGCTGCAATGGGAAATGCGTAAACGTCATGACAGATAAGAGACACTGTGGAGGGTGCAACAATAAATGCAAGAAAGGGAATTCATGCATGCATGGGATGTGCAGCTATGCTTAAGAGGCAGAAGATGTTTCAAGTTAATTAGTTGCACATGAGCGTTTGTCTCATATAGAAATTCATTTGCAGATAGAAATTCATTCTATTTATTGTTAAAGAGTTGATATCTAATTATAAATTTCCTATTTGTTGCTCACTGTCTTGTGGGCGTATAATTAATATAAACAATTTAATGATTTTTGAGATAAAAACTAATTTTATTTACGTATATCATGTGAAAATTGTAGTACGTGTTTAAATCAAGTTAGCTGCTATAGAAGTACGTATTGTGAGCTTCGAAACTAGAGCATTGAATCATCTCCCACATCAAAAATGCCAACCATTACATTATTAACATGTAATATATTTGGTGAACACTAATCATAATCATAATAATCACAACAACTTGTCAATGCTCCGTTAAATATACCACAACTATTTAACATGCGAGCGGCTCGGTGAATATATATTATATAGTACTATTCGGGGTTGGCAACCAGGTTTGGTCACACTAACCAACATCTATTTTGACAACAAGACAGATATACTCCACATAATATTTTGTTCTATTTATTCAATTCATAAATGCTAGATGTATTTTTTGAGTCATCAAGGTTGGTTGTGACCTCATATTTATTTGCATCATACAACATTCATTCACATATATGATAATATAGTATACTTAGCAACACATTGAAGTCTATTATATGAGCTTTTTATCAAGTAAAAAACTATATATATATATCTATATATATATATTGTCTACAACCAATAAGTAATACATTATGTTTTGAATGTGTTTGCCTCTGCAGTAGAGTTTGGGTTCGGTGGACTTTCAATGTTATTTTTATAGGTAGGCTGTTGAAGTTTGAATTGTTGTGTATTGCATAACGTTAATTAGTTAATGTGTGATCTGCAGTTGATTGCTTATCTTTTTGAAGTTTGTATGAAATTGATTTGATGTTATCTGAAGTCATGGTATTAGGTAATAGGTAGGTGGATTTCCATGCATGTTACAATGCTTTAATTAGCTGCTTGAATTTACAAGATATCATGGATTTTATCGCATATATATGCATATATACAGGGTATGCTTAGCATGATGAAATTTGATGTTTAGACATGCAGAAGTTAACTCATCCCCATATTAATTAGTAGCATTGACAATTAAGACTGCAGAAAAAGTGCCCATATTCTGGTTGGAATGTGTTAGCCACTTGCGAGTAGTTTCATGATGTTTCTTTTGCTACAGGGACTCAAATGACTGACAATATATGGAGATTGTATGCCTAGTTGGAATTATTTGAAAAATCAAACATTTAGATTTGTTGATATTGATGAATTCTATATCCGGTGCAAGCTAAGCTAGCTAGGTTTTATTATAATATATAGTAAGATAATTGTTTCTATTATATATTATTATGACACCATTAAATTAACTAACTTTTTGTAAGATCTCAGCCCTTTAAAGTCATCAACTTTTAATCCTGACCAATCAAAGTCCCAAAAATGCTTCTAGAAGCAGCGGTTAGGGGCGGTTTCCCATTCTCTCTTAAAAAATTGCGGTTACCGTATTTTATTGAACACAACTGCCCACTACCATTTTATCCGGTTGTTTTTCTTGCTGTAATAAAAGGCTTAGCAGTTTCAAACGGAAACGTGGGAAGGTATAAGGTTGCCACCTATACGAATGTAAATTTAAATTTGAAAGATTGGGAAAACTCCCCACCACCTATAATAAAAGACCTGCAGTACGTTTCAAATTGAAACGTGGGAAAGGATAAGGTTGCCACCTGTATGAATGTTAATTTAAATTAGAAAGTTTGCAACTGCATTTTAGGACAAACGTGGATCAGCAAGTTAAGCCTGCCACCTTTATATAAAGCAAGGGATGACAAACACTTTTAAAGTTGAAAAACAACAGCCTACAGTTCAGGTGAAACAAAAGTAAATAATCTGGAAAATATATGGCAAAGAAGTGCAGTAAATCATCATAGATAAACTGTCGACAGGTTTGATTAATGTATTTTAGTATACTGTTTGTTTCTCACAAATATTTCTAACAAGAGTTGCATGAAAAGTTATGCGTTTTTTTATATCAAATGTTTAAAGATGCAGAAGGACGACAGTGAGAACCAAGTTAACAACCATGTTCTTGCATTTACTAATTTTGAGGAAATTGCATACAAAAGAAAATCAATCTATCAAGGTAATTTTGAGAAATTATTAAGTTGATTTAATTGTCATTAATTCATAACAAAAACATTAAATTAATCAAAATTATGTTCTTTATTATATGAAATGTTGAAAAGTTCAAAATGAAAACAATCAGGTAGTTGTGTGTAGCGAAATGTTTTGTTAATGATAGCTCTAATTATTTATTTTTTAGTTTCAAACTAATTTTTATATGTTTCTAAATTTGACATACTGACGCATGAAGGATTACAAGGAAGATGCAAATGAGGTAATTTTTTATTGTTATTTTCTCTGTTAATTTTACCTTTAATAAGAATTATATTTTACTCTAAACAAATATGAAAAAAGACCCACAAGAAAGAATGCATAAGATGAAATAGAAGCTAAAAGGTCTAAAGTGTCTGCAACTTACAAGAAATCTCTCTGTTTGGTTATAAGCTTTACTGCAACTTATATGAAACTCTTTCGGTTTGGTTCATAAACTCTACAGTTTCCTATTCATGTTCATTTCTATCACCTTTATTTGATGTTTGTGTTATTCATTGTTGAAATATTTTTTAGTATTGAGCTATAAGAATTTGTTTTCTACAGTTTCATATAAGTTGCAGATCATTTGGTTAAAAAAAAAAGGAAAAAAAAAACACAATCGAACCATTAGTCGATCGAGTGATGAGATAGACAAAAAGAAGAACCAAATCAAACACATACAGAGAAGATATGCATATTATCTCGATCGGATCACGAATATACGAGAAGATGATTGTTTGGTTTGTTACGTCGTCAAATGGAACCTGAAGATCGATTGATTTGGGGACGGAACGGATAAACATGTGTAGTAGCATTTTAGGGTTTTTCGTATAAATCTGAATGTAAAATTGTAATGACTGTTACTAATATTTGTTTGGGCCATGTAAATTGCATGTTATATAACCTAGGATATAATGATAAATCACAAATATACAATATAAAAAGTAATAGAAATTCATAGAAGGATCCGATGCTTTCACCTCATGGATAGGATTTGCCATTCACTTTCCTTCCAATATGTGTGTCTTTTGTATTACTTATTTTATAATTATTTTACTAAAATGTTACGTTTATCTAAATACTATTTATGAGCTTCCGATTATATAAAAAGAAACGCATAAAATCTAATTTTTTCCCTCATTGATCAATATGTTTTATTTGTATGTATATTTGTGTATGTGTATATTTATAAAAACATTTTTTTAAATGAGATTTTGCTTAATGATTTCATTATAACATTAAAATACCCGGCCACCGGACGGGTACGCCGCTAGTTGTAGATGGTTTTCCTAAATTGAAGGATAATTTGGGATGGGCAGCTACAATTGTAAAGAGCCGTTGTGGCTGGCTTGGCTTGGCTTTGTTTCATATGTTTGGTCCTTGATGCTTTGTTTCATTCTTTGTCTTAATTAACCATGTATGTATGTATGCATGCATGCATGCATGCATGTATCATCAATCAGTTAATTACAATACACGTACGTAAGTCGTAAGTCACCCATATATATATTAGATTCTGAAAATACATAACATGCAAGTCAAAAATTGTATAAACTAAAATGCTTCTGCAACTAAATTTCAATTCTTTGAAAACCGTGTTTTTCGTTAAGGTCAACCTACTTCCATCTGAACTTAATTAACCTTTTTTTTTTATATAAAAATAAAAAGTAATTTAAAATCCATATTAATTATATATTATTTAATAAATGACCAATTTGTTTTTTCCATTTAGATTTGCGATGACCGAACTTTAGTTTGACATTAATCTACTGTACGTATATATATTCAAATTATAGTTTGCAATATAACTAATGCATTTCCATTTTTTCTCCAACAAATTTTTAGTTATAACTTAGCAAACACCCGAAGCTATATATAAGTACCCCAGAAAAAATAATTAAACTAATTAACCAGAAAACCACATCACAAACCAACCTAAAACATCACTTTTAGACAACTTCCCCATCGATAACACATGTACAACGCCAACCAATAAATAAGTTAAGTTAATGTATTTGAAATACTTTGGAACAAGAAACACCATTCCATCGAAGTCAAAGTTGACCGCTTTTATTGGATAGTTGCTACAAAATACCATCCAAAAGCCTAACATTTTTTTATTACCTTTTGCAAGGAACAGCATCAAATTTCAAACTTAATTGATAGGTTACATTCTCCCCTAGCAAGCATCCTATAAATACATGGCACTACCAAGTCATATTAATCACTCACTCAAACATTTGCATCTCATACATATTTTCTTCTGATGGCTTTAGTCATTAATCTTTGCGCAACACCATTTGTAGATGATGATGAAGAATTTGTTCCTACTTCAGCCGGTTCACTAAGAGGGGCAAGTCGCTTCCTTGCTCAACACTACTCGATCTAGGGGCTTAGTGAAATGCAACAAGAACCCAAGACTATTCCGGGCTAAAGGCAGCCCGGGTCCTGACTGTTGCAAGAAGAAGTGCGTCAACGTTAAGACCGACAAACAAAATTGTGGGCTTTGTTGTAAAAAAATGCAAGCACCATGAGATTTGCTGCAAGGGGAAATGCGTAAACGTCATGATAGATAAGAGACACTGTGGAGGGTGCAACAGTAGATACAAGAAAGGGAATTCATGCATGCATGGGATGTGCAGCTATGCTTAAGAGGCAGAAGGTGTTTAATAATTAAATTCGGATTTAACAAAAACGAATCCGTTCCCTACTCAGTGTTTAAAAAGTCGATATGTAATTATGTATACGCACACCTTTCACGTACACGTCTTGTGTGGCTGGGTATATGTATATAAACCATTTAATTATTTTCTTGATACATAAACATATTCATTGAGTAAATTAATTAACTTTATCTAAAATCAGTTTAATGAGGTGCAACTAATTGAAGGTTCAGAACAGGTTGCAACAAAGAAAAACATATATAATGAACATTTTGTGTTAATTGGAAACTTTACTGCAAAAACTCCACCAATTTTCATTCACTTCTAAACCCATTAAATACATCCCAATAACAAAGCAAACAACCAACAAACAAGGAAACACTAACCCATTATCTATACCATACCATGACTCCAGTACTATGACTTAACCATAATCAAAAACAACCCATGATCTAGACCCACTAATTAACTTAATAAACATCAAATAAACATGTGACTAAATTAAAACACTACCGACCCGTAACCCGACTTTATGACCCGTCAAGATTAATCCAACACTAATTTAGTCTAAAATATAATAACATTGTAGATTAAATCAGATACAAGGTGATCAGTCCCAATCACACTCTAGACACAAGTTCTGGAAAACATTAATTTTTGACTAGGCATATTGCCCTTTTTTTTTTACATACTTCTTGTAAGAACACAAACATGGAGAAAAATATGACTAGGCATGGCCGGGTACGTAGACACATGTAAAATAGGCATGGCTAGGTATAAAAGTAACAACCCAACATAACAGATTGAGGAAGTACCTAGTAAACCACAAACAAGAGGCACATATACTCTTCGCCACACACCTGTCAAACAAGCAGAAGACATATATAGATAAACAAACAAATATGTCAATCAAGCCTACCTTAAAGATAAGCGGATACATATAGACACATGTAAGTTAAGCGGATCCACATGAACACATGAAAACAATGCAAGGATATGTATAATAGATATAAACGAACATGACAGACTAAGCAAGTACCTAGTAAACCAACCAAGAAGTCTCGAGCCACATACAGTCTTTTGCATACACTACTTAAACAAGCAGAAAACAAACAACAAACATACGAACAAGTCAATCTCGCATTCCTTAAAGCTAGCTAGGGTTGCTAACCTATATCCTAACGAACTAATAATCTCTAGCCTTAATTCTATGTGTCCAAGAAATCTTATCTCTGATCATGTCCTCCGGGAGGTGCAATGCTAACAAATCTTTCTGAATATGCTCATCCCATGTCAACCTCGGTCGGCCCTTGCACCTCCTCCTGTCTACGATTCGGTTCACTACGCTTCTCACAGGAGCCAACATGCCTCTTCTCCTCACATGACCGAACTATCTCAATCTTTATTCCCTCACTTTGTTTGAGATGCACGCCACCTGCAATCTTCCCCTGATGGTTTCGTTCCTTATTCGGTCAAGTCTTGTGAGCCCACACATCTATCTTAGCATCCTGATATCCGTCATTGCTAACTTCCTTTCCTAAATCTTTTTGATCTGCTAACAATCACTTCCAATATGTCATGGTTGTTCTAACTGCTACTCTATAGAATTTACCCTTTAATTTGTCTGGGAACCTCTTGTCACATAAGATACTTGTAGCTGCTCTCTGCCTGTTCCAACCTGCATGAACACGATGAGCTACGTTGCAATCAAGGTCTCCATCACTCTGTATGAAAGATCCTAAGTATTTAAACTTTGTTGTCTGTGACACCTCTTGACCTCCAATAGTCACCCGGTGCTCTTCCTCTTCCTCCCTGTTGCGGTAGATTTAAATCTCTTCCTCCATGTCGATATGAATATCTAACAATCATAATAAATATTAATTTTTTTTTCACTTGTTATATTTTTTACCAAAATAATCTCATGTCACTCAATTTGTCTTTAACATTAAATAGTTTTAATATATCGATCTCCTATTAAATAATATTAATGATACTATTCACATTTTTAATATTAATAATAATTTTTAAATAAATTAAAAACCAAATTTTCTCAAAAAAGACTTTAAAAATTTTCTAAATTAAGAAACTTTCTAAAGATCAAAATTTTTTAAAGAGAAGAAATATTTTATGTAGGTTATTTTTAGAATTTTTCTTGTTTTCTAAAAAACAAGTTTTCTCAAAAAATGTTTTTTTAAAAAGAAATGAAATAAACTATAAAACATAGATTTTAAGAAACATGATTTTTTAAGCAAATGACGTTTTTAACACGAAATGCTTAAAAATAGTTACTTTAAAACCAAAAGTTATAAAAAATGGTAGTGATATTATACTTTTGGTCTTTTAAGTTTAATGATATTTCAAATTAAGTAGCTTAAATTTAATAATTAAGAAAATGTAACCTTACCTTCTTGATTTTGCGATAGATAATTTTTGACTAGAAAAAGAAATTTGAAATTTTTAACGTCAATTAGTTCAAAATTTTTGGTTGTTACTAATCAAGAAAGTCGTGTGACATCCTGATCCCAAACGGATCAGAAAACACTTGTTTAAACATAAAAACGTTGCGGAATTTGGTCCCATAAAATAATTTTTGCAAGGGTTTGTTTGAAAACTCAATAAATAAACCCTTTATAAGCTGTCGCATTCAAAAACCAACACAAACTTGTTTAAAAACCACTTATATAGTTTAATATATACAAACACATCTATTATTATTTAAAGAGTAAACTTCTCTTTTGCTCCCTGTGGTTTGACAAAAGTAACCATTTTCATCCAAATTTTGAAATTTTGCAATTTTCCTCCATTAGTTTCAGAAAATTAACCATTTTAGTCCCTGTGGTTTGAGAAAAGTAACCATTTTCATCCAAAGTTTAAATGGACTTTGGATGAAAATGGTTAATTTTCTGAAATTAATGGATGAAAATTGCAAAATTTCAAAATTTGGATGAAAATGGTTACTTTTGTCAAACCACAGGGAGCAAAAGAGAAGTTTACTCATTATTTAAATAAACAAGTCTTCTCAATATTAACTTGTATCGCTCAAAGCTTCATTCGATCCAATATCATCCTTTCCTGATCACATTCACCTTTATTACTTAAGTACCTGCATAACACACGTTGTTTTCACCGTTAGTTAGTTAAAACTAAGTAAGAACACCTAAACAACTTTAACACATGTTTATGGAACATTCCCAGGGTTACAATGCCTTAGAATGCCACCCGAACAGCCAAACACGAATTCAGAAAAACTGTTTGGCTAATTACAACACTATTCTCAAATAATTGGCTCATCCAATTACCCACACACTAGTGGTTTCACCAATTTAAACTCCCGGCTCTTCCGGTTATCCACACTCTAGTGATTTGACTCATTATTACCAACTCATTTGGTTGTCCATCCTCTAGTGGTTTAATTGATCAATTTTACCAACTCCTTTGGCTATCCACACACACATGTGGTATAATACTCAATCATCGGTTCATCCGGCTATTGATATGCAAACTATGTTGCATATATTAGTTACACATAGCACTTTATATTGGAACTTAATACACATTTGCCAATTGGCTTTTCCTATTCAAATAGTTCCAATGACTAAATTATGCATAAATCATTTAATTCAACACTCAAGTAGACACTTTCTACTATATATATGTAATGTTTAGTAAGATGAATGACTTACACACCATTGTGTATAAATACCCATATGTCCAATGGGTCAATCATATAGTAAACACAATTTACTAATGAACACCTAAAGCCACTTAACACAATCACACACATTGTGAATTTAGCCACGTTTTAAAAACAACTCATTTCAATTAAGTGACTTACAACCCATACACATACACAATCTAATCAAAAAATCACACACACATTTCAATTCTAACAATAATTAAACAAAACACACAACTTTGACTTTAAAAGTCAACATACTGGTAGCTACTACCATAAGTCAATAGTCTACTAACACTTTCATACCCTCAATGTAAACTCTAACCACACACATTACGGTTTACCTTTATGTTTACGCACTCATTGCGCCACATACACATATTAACCCTCATGGTTATTAAGTTTAGTCTACTCACTAGTAGATAATACAATTGCCACCACAATCTTATTGTAAACTTATTTGTAGATTTAATTTAACACACACACACACACATTGTGTTTAATCCACATAATTACTATGCAGCACATGTCACCCAAGACATTAATGTTACACCCGTGTGACTTACATGCCCGTCGTGTATAGATGCCCATATATCCAATGGGTCAATCACATAATAAAAACAATTACTATTCAACACCTGTCACTCAAGACATTCACATCACACTCGTTGTGATTTACACACTCATTGTGTATTGTTGCCCATATCCCCAATGGGTCAACCACATAGTAAATTCAATTTACTAACCATCACTTAGAGTCAATTTACCTTAATCACACACCTTGTGAATTTAACAACTATTAAGTGGCTCAATCAATTAGGTGACTTACCTTTGGTCCAAAGTTCTAATTACAAAGCAAGCTCCTTTCCTTGCCTATGAACTTTATTTTCATCACCTATGCACACATTGCAATTATCTTAACATACACACATACATACAATCAAGTTCAACCCACTTGACCCGTTTGACTTTATCAAAGTCAATTTATCACTCAATTGACTATATCTTACTACATCTAGCAAGTTTTAGCTAATTATCACAATTAATCATATTCTATGCATTCCTTAGGCATTTATCAAATATTGATGTTCATTACACTAGTTATGATCCTAATCATCCCATGATTACCCATAATCACCCATTTTAGTCAAGATTCACCCAAGATCATAACTTTTATCAATTTTAACATCAATTTATTGCATATTAACATTTAACCCATGGATTATGATCCATATCCACCCAACAACGCTTTCTAACATGATTTCTACCCAAAACCCATCATTCCTATCAAAACCCATGAACAAGTATCTTAGATACTTCTAAAACATTTATTTAGATGTACATAACCCACTAGTATCATCTATTTATGTTCAACATCACACATACTCAATTTCCCATTTTTATCACATTTTGAAAAATCTCATTTTTGTGCAACAATTTTCTGAGTTGCTGTTGTAATCAGCATTTTTGACATATTTACAATATGTTTTAGCTCTTCATGTTAAAATATGGGTTGTAGTAGACTCTTAGACCTTTCCAGGCATATAAAATACGCCTCAAACGGATACACGGTTGATTTTATACACAATTTACAAAATCAGGTCTGCACCTTTATTTTCCCAATTCAGGTTGCTGAATTTTTCCATGTTGCTGCTGTAATTGCCATTTTAACCCACCTTAAGTTTGTTTTCAGCTTTTCATGTCAAAATATGGATTGTAGCCCTTTCAAAGAGCTTTTCAACCATATAAGGCTCATTTTCTCATGATTTTTCTATGATTTTATACAGATTTTACAATAACAGTACAACAACACAATTTCTTTCAATTCAGCATATAATCTCTTTTGGTTCAAGCATTTCATCAAGCACCTTATGTGCATAACTTACAAACTCGTTTTTCAATAAATTTCAGCCATCAAAAAACCTCCCATCAACACCCATGTTCATAATCATTGATTTCTAATCAATTTAGATGTTTAGTTACTTGATCACCCATCTACTTATGGTTTCTAACCCATTTAAAACCAACCAATTTCAAGATTTAAACCAAACCCTAACTTTGTTCATTTTAAGAACTTTCAACCAACATCATGAATGCGATTAGAAACACTTACAAGATGTTAGATAGCACTTAGGGTTAAGATTAAAGGCTTAAATCTTGAAATTTGACCATGTAGTCAACGAGAATCATGGATCAAGAACTAGGGTTTGAACTTCTTTTCTTCTCCTCTTGCTCTTCACGTAAAACACACACACATAAATGAAATTTCTGGACTTTGACTTAAGTCAAAGCCCTTATCCCTCTTTTAAATCAATTTTACCTATTTGGCAAGTTTAGCCCCTCAGAATTTTAACTAGTTAACCTACTTAACCAACTTAATCAAGTTAGTTATTAGTTAACTATAATACCCAAATGTTATTATATTATTATCACAACACAATTTTTAAACATAATAACATTTATTTATTTACATATACGTGACCGTTAAAACCGGTCGTTACAAGTCGGGTACCAAATCTTGAGTTATTAAAGTTTTTAGTTATTGTTCTATTACTTAAATAACTTATAAATACATTATTTAACTATTTTATATGATAATATTGTTGTATAATCACTAAATTTTATTACTAACTATTTTATATTTTAATTTTATGAAATTTGTATAATAGACGGGTAGACCTGTAAACGAACCGAGCGAACACGAACACATTAACGAACATAATTTTGTGTATGTGTTTGTTTATTAAGAAAATAAATATATTCGTGTTCGTTTATTAGAAAATTAAATGAACATAAATGAACTGTTCATAAACATAAATGAATACAAACAAACCAAAATAAAGAAACATAATTGAACAAGTGTAAACAAGCACTATTAAAAAAAGCATAAACGAACACAATTGAATAAGCCTTAACGAACAAAAACGACAAATCACTTAAATGTAAATACATATAATCCAAATAGATAGCTAACCGAACATAAACGGACATTAGATAGTTAATGAACATAAACAAACACAAATAAACGAACATAATGGAACAATTCAAGAACATAAATAAACGAACACTAGGTGTGTTCATGTTCGTTCATTTTATTAAATTAACACAAATCTATGTTCGTGTTCTTTCATTTAATAAATAAACGAATTTTCCGCCGATCAGTAGGCCTATACATAGGTAATAGTCTAGTAACGAATATTATTGTGTATTGTATGGTATGCAAATATTAATCGGAATATTTTAATTTGATGAAAAAGAAAACGAAAAGAGAGATGAAATGCAAAATCCACTCATCATCAACATTAACAAGGTGTGCATCACTAATTAATTGGACCGTGGGACACTCTGTTCTGAAAGTTTTCATATTTTCTGCAGTGACGAAGCTTGAGCGGAGTAAGAGGGGGCGGAAATTTTTGAAACCCGAAATACATGTTAAAATTTTGAATCGAGGGGGGGCGAAACCACTATTTTTAACTAAAAATAACATTTCGGCCGAAAAATTAACACTACGGACGGAAAAAGAGGGGGGCGGTCGCCCCCCGGCCCTAATAAACCTTCGTCCATGATTTTCTGGTCTAAATTCGACACCCATTTAAGGTGAGCCCACGTACTCCTAATAATTAACATGTTCATACTGAATCATGCTATGCTATTAATTGGTATTGAACCGTGATTTAGGTAAAGTTTAATTAAAATACAAAGTTTGTGTGGTCACACAGGAAGCTATGCAGAGCTGATGACAATATATCATACATAATGCATTTGGTAATTCCTGTGTAATAATTTCATGCTTGTCTGATATTGTCACACAAGTTTTAATAATTCTCATGTGATAATTCAAACAAATTTCATACACTTTGCATGGAGTATAACCTTCAAACACTAACGAACCTGTTACATTTAACCGTGTGTAGTCATAAAAGCAATAGAATTGAATAACATTTGTACGTGGAAATTAATCATATATGACAACATAGCTAAGCTAGCTAGCTCATATATAAAGAATTGCTCCTTAATTATACATTTATAGAGATTACAATATATAATGAATATAAGGAAATAATAATCAAGTAGTGATGTATGTTCGTAAATGATCAACTGTCAAATTAGAAATATCCTAATTTTACGAAGGATATAATGCGACTATTCTAATCCTTGATTTTTTTTCTTCTTAGACTTTCTTTTCTGACACCCACCTCACCTTATGGGCATGAATTCTTGACACTTTACTTATCTAAGCATTCGTTGATAAGACAAATAATGGGAGTTCTATATACCAACTAGTGGCGTACTCATGGGTATTTGTGAGGAGAGTTGTCTTTCTTGAATTCTTTTTCCTCAACAGTATATATATGTTAATATTCTGATAAACTTTCTTGATATTTTTGTACTGCCCCCCTTAAATTTACATAATTAAATTTGTGATGAGAATTTAAATAATATTTGCACTTGTTTTTTATAAAGATTTACTTAAAAAAGTTTACATAGATGTTTTGAATACATTTTAAAAAATAAAACCCCATAATATACAATTAGATTTGACAATCTTGACTCATAACAAGATGGATAACTTAAAATTTATGTGAATATAATAGATTAAAATATGTAAAAGTGATCATTAATATATTTGATGAGAAGATAACTAAAAATTATTAAATTAAGTTATTTTTTTAGTTACAATTCATTTTAACTTGAACGAATTAATGTTTTTTAAAATAACTCATTAAAACCCAAACTTATTTTGCTTAAAACTCATCCTGATTTGCACCTATCCTTAGAGATGCATAAAAAAACGGGTTAACCGGTTCGTAACCGGTTTTTTAAACATGTTATTCGTATCGGTTATAGGTTTTCGAAAAAACCGGCGGTTTAGTACCGGTTTGAGGTTTCAAAAGATCAAACTTGAAAAACCGGTTAACCGGTGCATCTTAGTAAAAAATCGGTCATTTTGCGGTCAACGGTTTTCGGTTATTATATCGGTTTCGGTTTTAGAGGTTGATAAAACCGGTTATTAACCAAAACGGTTATTGGTAAAACCCGGTTTCTAGACTTTGACCGGTTAACCAGTTTGGTTATTTCATGTTTCGTTCTAACCTCTTTGATGAAATTCATGTTAACATCCAAATGTTTCGTTATGTCATGTTGCACTAGATTTTCAGAGATCTAGTTTGCAGTGTTGTTATCACACATGATCGAGTTTTCAAAGTTTTAACAACTCAACAAGGTTTTCATTTTATCCATCACACACACATACTACATTATAACTTGTTTTGTCTTGGGTTCTGCAATGCGACACCCCTAAATCCTAATGTGTCTACTACAGATTTTATTTAAGGAATACCCAAAAAAACACATATCTATTATTATCAAAAACCATTATACAAATTGATACTAATTTATAACAAAATAGAAGTGGGAGGAGATACCTAATTTTTTTTTTATGTAATGCTTTAAAGTTTAAACTATTCTGTAGCATTCCAATAAGGTTTAATATCGCGTTTTTCCTACAAGAAAAGCTCATCGCCTATGATTTAACTTGAATATATATATATATATATATATATATATATATACTATATATAGGGGATGGTTAAAAAAAAAACTCACTGCTTTGGAGAAAACTAAGAAAACTCGTACTAAACAATCAATTTTTTTTAAAAAAATTTCATGATTTTTATATTTAGCTTAGAAATGGTATAAACAATTTTTTTTTTTAATAAAAATATGTAGATTACAAAGTTACGTATATGTAACCAATAAAGTTACATATATGTAACTCATATATGTAGTTTACAAGTTACATATATGTAATCAATGAGTTACACATATGTAATAACATAAGTTGCATATATTTTTTTATTTTTGTTAATATATCTAACCTTATAATAAAACAAAATGTAAAACAAAAAACGAAAAACAAAATTGATTGATAACAATTGTGATTAGTTTTCTAAGTTTTCTCCAAAATGGAGGTTTTCTATGGAACCCTCCCCTATATATATCTATACTACTATATAATACATATATTAGAAGGACAAAATAATAATTTGCTTAAATCTCTCAAAATTAAGAGTTTTACAACTCTTATAGTATGTAGTACAACTTTTTAAATCTAATCTAAAAGTTTTTTTTCTACTTTCACTTTATTCCACATTGGTAGCTTATAATAATTTAAGTGAGATATAGTGATTATAAAAGAAAACCCCTCAAAACAAATGAAACACATCTTGCAATTTTTGGTACATTTGACATTTTATGTTAGGAGTACTAAGTTAAAAAAAATTGTTTTTGTTATGGTTATGACTCAAGAACGAACCATGCAAACATTTAAAATCATCAACTAAAGTGTTGTGTTTCCCGCTGCATTGCGCGGATACTATACTTGTATATATATATAGAGAGGACGGTTATAATACAAAGGATTTTATCGTGAGAAGCGTAGGAAGCCACATGCTTTTGACATGTATCATCAGGGTAAGGGGTAATATAGTCCATATATAATTACAGACCATGATTCAACTGCATAATTACGGACCACTAAAAATCACGTACCACGTTATATTAAAATCACAGATCGTCATTTTACATGCATAATCAAAGGACCAACTGCATAATCACGTACCAAACATTAAAATCACGGACCACGTAAAAAAACTCGAAACAAACTACAACAATACTATACTCAAATTAAAGATAATAAAATTCTCTATTTTATGGTGTAATTTTTTTAAAAAAACGATTAACCGTTTAAAAGTTATTCGATTTTTTAGAAAATGGTGGAACTTGATTTAACCATAAAAAAGTCAACAAATATAGGTTATTCCTTTTTTGCCCTTTCACCTTTAAAATCACGCAAATTTTTAATGAAAAGTAGGGACCACCAAATCTTAATCTTTGATTAATTTGATCAAGGGTCAGAAATCCTTCATATCCTTCTCACGCTAAAACTCCTTTGTAATATATCTGTCTCCTATATATATATATTGAGAACCATTGTTATTTGAGAATTAAAGGAACAATTTTCTAGCCACAAGTGTGAATGATATAATAGTAACTTCCACTACTTTAAAGAGAAATTACTTTTATTTTATCATGTCAAAACTCGATTTTAGTGTATAAAACCTTTAAATCGTATCTGTGTTATTCATTTGGAACCTTGAAAATAAATATATGGTTCACATTAAATAAATAAAAAATTGTGATTAGAATAAAGAGATATAGTTTAATATGGACCACATATTTATTTTCAAGATTATAAATGAATGACCTAGATAGAGTTTAATAGTTTTCTCTACAAGATTAGGTTTCACATGATACAATTCCTATATATATCCAGTATAATAAATCACAGTTTTTTTTTGTCATATGACGCATTCTTAGAGCACCTAAATTTTGATTTACAGCTTCTCTCTCCTACTAAATACGTCTCATATTAAATAATAATATTAAATATTAAATATGTTTTTTATATGTCTTTTTAAATTATGGAAAATATTTTTTAATACATTAAAAATATATCAACATTAAAAAACCGCAGTTTAAAAAATCAATTTATTATAAAATATAAAATTTTAAAAACAATATTAAAAAAAATGTTTAAGGAAACAAATATAGAAAAAATTAGTGTGTAAAAAAATAATATATATAATTTCATTGATGATCAACCCGTGTAATACACATGATACAAACTTAGTATATATATATATATATATATATATATATATATATATATATATATAAGATTTACATCAAATAATAACCCACTTTTATTACATTAACCCAAATAGCTTTGTCAAAATCTACCCGAATCTTTTGTTTTTTTTTTAATTTTTATTTTATGTGTTTGTGCAATTTTTTTTTCGTTCGAGATCTTAGATCACTATAAGTTGCCTCAAACGAAAAAAAAAATGCACAAACACATAAAAAACATACTTTTGTACATGTAAAATAAAAAATTTGAAATAAAAAACAAAAGATTCGAGTTGATAATGACAAAGTTATTTAGGTTAATACAATAAGGTGAGCTAACAACGGATCCTTCCCCTATATATACACACATATACATATACATATATAAGGAGAGGATCAAATGTTAACCCATGTTTATTGCGTTAACCGAATAACTACATCTTATTACTTTGAGACCCACACTAAAGTAAATCTAAAGGTGTATGTTTTTTTTAATTAATGTAGGGCTCAATTACATTAATAAAAAAGAAGAAAAAACCTAAACCTTTAGATTTACTTTATTGTGGGTCTCAAATTAATAAGATGTAGTTATTCGGTTAATACAATAAGGAAATGTTAACATTCGAACCATCCCCTACACACACACACATATAATGTTCAAATAATAACTCACTTTTAAAGCATTAGCCCAATAATTTTCCCAACATAAACCTAAATCTTGAGTTTTTTAACATCATTATAACATATCTACAACACTTTCTTCTTTTATAAGTTTGCGAAAATTAATCGTCATTTAAGAATTAAGACGTAACATCGTTGTAAGTTTTTAATTTACAGTACTATAACTCTTTTATGTCAAAACTTACATCACCAAGATTGGCTTCATCTTGTAGATGTGTTACACATATATATTCTCTTGACTTTTTAAATTCTTTTACAACTAATGTATCAAACATGTAAGTTAACTAGTTATAACAAATCTACAAAAATATACACACACTATCAGTCTTGCATTTATTTCATGTATTTACTTTGTACATTCGGTAATTGTATAAGGGTTGTTATGTAATTTGTTAATATATATATATATATATATATATATATATATATATATATATAGGGTATGGATAATTTGAAAACCTTTTCTTAACGCGAAAACCATGAAAATCATAAATCTAACCATTGATTTCAAGATCTTGTGGTTGAGATAAATCTTGGTTATTTTGATTTATTTAATTGTTTGCTAAATTAATAGAAAAGTACATAAAGGGTATTTTTGTCTTTCCACGATTTGTACTTTAAACCAATATTTTATTACTAAACCCACACAAATTCAAAAAGCAACCGTACCATCCACGAATTTGTCTTTTCCCCCACCAAATCTCACCGCCCAAATAGAGTTATCCCATTTTTTCGTGGTTGATTCGAGCAATTAACATCCCACCGCCGTACCATTTTTTCGTCGGAATCATAAGGCGGGGAAGACGCAAGGAGGCAATTTCAAGGGGGGTACGGACGACACGTTGCAAGGTAAGCGATTTCAAGGGGGGGCGTATTTGACGAAAAAAACCGAAAACGTCATTGGGGCTACAAGCGACGGTTAGTATCCGACCAAGAAGATAACCGCTAACGTCTACAACGGTAAACCATCGAACCTGTAACTACCCTATTTATACCATCTTTTGCATGTCATTTTTTAGTCCCTCGTTACCGTGATAGTTATGTCGACAAGAAAAAGGAAAAGTGAAAGGATTGCAATCAAATCTCTAAGTAAGTTTACAAACACAGAAGAAGATCCCATCGTCTTAGACACCACTGATCAAAGTAAACAAGGTAGGAAGAAGAACATGAAGCAAAAATGTTTGTGTTTTTAAGGAGTCTTATTTTACGATTCTCTTACCAAAATGTTGATGCAAAGTTGGTGCATTTTTGCAGATCCCGGAAGTGACACTGACATGGAAGAGGAGAAAATTCGTGTCAAAATGAGAAAAAAAAAGGGATCGCACTAACAAAGGGAGAGAAAACGGTAAAATGCTTATTGTTGTTGTTATTTACATTGATTTTACGCTGTTGTTACATTGTTTTACTAATGGGTGTGTTCTTAGAGATGTGTGATATTATTGTGTTGAAAAGGACATATTCTATATTTGTTGATTTTATTTTGTGTTAATTACGTTGTCTTTATGCTCTGGTTACGTTGTATTTACACTGTCGTTCTTCACATTGTGTTTATAATTGGGTTACATTCTGTGTTCTTACATTGTTTTCATTCCGTTTTCAAAATGGTTCCCGTAAATTCTATTTGCTGTAAAACGATCGTAAACCGCCCTGTTTTTTTATGGACCGGTGTTCTTACATTCTGTTTTTACATTCTGTGTTCTTACATTCTGTTTTTTTTCATCACATTTTGTCTTTACAATTTGTTTACACCGGTGTTACGTTGTCTTTTCGTAAACACCCTGTTTTTTATAGATGACTAAAAGGGATAGAAAACGGTAAAATGCTTATTGTTATTGTTATTTACATAGTTTTTACGCAGTTGTTATATTGCTTTGCTAATGGTCGTGTTTTTAGACATGTGGCATATTGTTGTGTTGAAAAGGGCATATACTAGATTTGTTTATTTTATTTTGTGTGTAATTACGTTGTGTTTATGCTATGGTTACGTTATGATTACACTGTCGTTATTTACTTGGGTTTCATTCCGTTTTTCAAAATGGTTCCCATAAAAAATCTGTTTCCTGTAAAGCGATCGCACTAGCATATCGAGAAAGAAAGGAAAAATGGTTCTTGTTTTTTTTCATCACATTTGGTCTATACACTGATGTTACCTCTTAGAAACATGGTGTTTAAGAATATTTTATTTTTTGTTTACAATGGTAAGTCTCTTTATTCAATTTGTTTACACCGGTGTTACGTTGTCTTTTCATAAAACGCCATGTTTTTTATAGACGACTTTTTATATGGTCTGTTTTTTTCATCTTTCTACCATGTTCAGTTCAACACTTTTGTTTTGGTAACGGTTCTTTACGTTGTGTTTACAAGGTTGTTCTTGGCCAAAACAGCAAGACCATCATAATCATTTTGAAGACTATCGACACAATTAGATATTAACCCAAATATCTCGTTCCTCAGCAACGACTCAGGAGAATTGTCTACACCATAACGATACTGAATTTCAAAAATTCTTTTCGGTAACACATCTTTCATCCAGCGCTTCGAGATATAGTCATCCGGGATCCGAACTATTCTATTGACCCTAAAAACACAAAAAGTGTGTCTACTAAGGTAACCAATACGAGTAAAATTGCAACAGGAACAATCTTAATTCCCAATACTAGGACCAATAACTACCTGAACAATAAGGAGTAAAATTTATGTTAAGTAAACGTAATAAAACATTTACAAATGTGTAATCCTAATACTAGAATGGTATACATACGAATGTAATTACATGGTATATATCATGTAATACTAACGTAACATATATCTATCATGTAATACTAACATAATATATATGTAATACTAACGTAACATATATGCATAAACCATGTAATTACATTCGTGTGTATACCATGTAAAAAAATTGTATTTGTTATGAAAAATTATCAAAACATAAATGTAATCAAGTGTGTGTTCCTAATTCATGCAAAAATGGTAAAAACACAAATGTAATTACATGGTATCTATCATGTAAAACTAACGTAACATATATGTAATTTAATGATTTTTTCAATAATACTTGGAAAACATTTGTGACACTGTTGTCTTTGTTGAGATGAGTTACAAAATACACAACTTTATCTTGTACCTGCTCGGTGTGAGAGACATAGCAAAACAACTTCCCCTTAACAATCTCTTTCTGAATTTCCAAAAAAATAGAACGGGTATATATTTCAAAAGCATGCTTCTCTATTTCTAAACCTGACAAAGACTGATATGGTCGAGATGTGGCCAAACGTTGCCTGTAACGCTGACTTTCAATAGAAGTGTCATAGCACAAGATAAATTGAACTAAAGTATTTGCTCCATAAGAATTAACTTTGAACGAAGCATTGGAACTCTCGCACCTGGATGTCGTCTTCATTAGGCAACACATTGGAATTTTTCTGAAATAAGCAGGAACCCATTGATCACGAATCGCATACATGTCACTCAACCAATTGTGTCCGTCTAATTGGAACCTTGTAATCAGGTCGGCCCAACGTGTTTCAAATGTATCAGGGGATATGAACAAGTTCCACACCAAAAGATGCATAGAAGACCGGAAATTAGTGTTGTTAAGCAAATCGCTAGAAACCTACGTAGCAGAAAAAAATATATAACAAACATTATTAATATAAACTTATAATATCTATTATTATGTCACCTTGAGTGGAAGCTTCTTCATGATGTGCCACATGCATAAACGATGACGTGAGCCTGGAAGGACTTGGGAAATAGCTTGTTTCATTAAAGGGTCTTGGTCAGTAAGAACCAAAACGGGTTGTTTGCCATGTGCTTTCATAAAAGCATTTAGCAGCCACTTATATGAATCTATGGTTTCGCTGTATAGCAAACCTGCTCCAAAGGTTACACAATTCTTGTGATGATCAACACCCGTAAAAGGTACAAAAATCATGTTATACCTACATATGTAAAAATACAGTAAATAACATGTAAACTACAGTTAATTCAGTGTGTAGATTCTAACAAAAATGTGACTGGTGTAAATAACATGTAAACTACAATTTATTAAGTGTATTACAAATGTAATATATAAGTATATAGATTCTGTGACAAAAAATGACTTGTTAGCGTAGTAAGTGGCCAAAAATGTAAACTACAGTTAATTAAGTGTATTACATACGTAATATAAATGTATGTAAATTCTGACAAAAAATGACCTGTGTAAAACACATGTAAAACTATAATAAATAACATATATTACAACTGTAAGATATATGTATATAGATTCTGTGACAAAAAAGATTACTTGTTAGTGTAGTAAGTGGCATCAAATAAGCACATCACCAAAAACTGCGTAGGTCTTCCTAGATATCTAGTCAACCCAGAACACATGTCTGAGCTCCCCTTTTACAACATAAAAATCAAAGAAAAAATCTGGGAGGTTTTTGACACGATCACGCAATCGATCAAGAAGCAGCTGTGAGTCCCGGTTACCTATAAATAGACGGATTGCCTGGCTAAAATTCTTAAAATCAGTAGGGGTTCCATTCACATTATGATGACCTCCCTTCATTGACACTTGAAGCCTGTGAGCTATAGTAGGACCAATATTATTCAATGTCGTGTGATATATAAACTGTTTGGTGGAGAAAGATAGCTTGCGACCTGCTTTGGTAAAATCCCGGTTATATGTCTCAACCAAAGGGTGGTTGTGACACTCTACAAACTTGTATATAATAAAAGTGGAGGTGGCTTATATAACTTGGACAGATATATGAGCTTTACAATCCGTAACTTGAAATGACCTGTTCCTAACAGACATAAAAGATTCATCTAACGTGTCGAATTTCCGCTTGGACTGAGGCCTACTAGCTTTGTTGCATCTTAGGTATTTGTGTGTGACCTCATCGCTTTTGTTTTTCTTTGTTTGCCCAACACGAACTGAAAAACCCGAACATTCTGCAATATCTTGTACATTCTAAGAACATCGCTCCAAGACCCATATGTGGCACTTACAGTTGGTTTTACATCGCATCCTTTATTCGGACACCAAACCTTTGTACCGTTAGGAGTAATAAACGTGTAACATCCTTCAAAATCTTCGACTTTTGTAGCATATTAAAAAAAGACGTAAATTTCAATATTGAAGTATAAATAACGTAACAGAGACGTATAATAAACGTAAAATCCATGTAAAACCATACTACCATTTGCTTTTCTGCTTTGATGAACATCTTCAGAGGTTGTTACTTCTTGTCCACGTGGGGGACCGAATGGAGTATCAATATCTAAAAACGATTGAACATAAAACAAAAAAATAAAATTAACTGATGTTCTAACAAGAAAAAAATAAAATATAGCCTGGGAATCTACCACCATTAGACGGGATTTGTCACACCCCGAGCCGGCGGGCTGGATCGACTTTCCCGTCGGGCGGAAAGTTTCGGGGCGCGATATCGTTTGATAATCAAAATGATCAGATTGTTTGCATAGCACATGATATATAAATGAAAAATGCTAACATGACAATGATATAGAATTACAGAGTTAAATTACATTGTTTTCTCATAATTTAACTAAGTAAATCTATTCAAAAGAATCAATGAGTTTCTATCTTGTAACTGTACAAGATACACAAAAGATGATTCATTGTTTTGTCATTTCAAAATATGCTCGACACAAAATGTAGCTAGGTCTTCTAAAAGTCCACTAGCTATGTTCTTGAATACTGGTAACTAAACCTGTTCGTCACCTGAGAAAACATGCATTTAAACAAAGTCAACACTAGGTTGGTGAGTTCATAAGTTTGATAATTGAAAACCTTGAATTGTTCACATACACAATCACCATGTCATACATGTTACTTGTAGGTTGTTTGATTCACCCGTTCACACAATGACCTCTCCATAGTTATATTTATAAGTGGTATCTCATCCTATTAGTTATGTTTATATATAGGGCATATGTAGGGGAACAAGCCCTAGCCACCGTCCCACCAGATACCTATTAGAACTTAATACCACTTGCAATACAACTATAGATACCCATTATCAATTCGCCTGTTCATCCCGTTGGATATTCACCCATCCGTTGTGTTCATCACCCGTTGTATCATATGTAGAATAATATAGTAACAGGGGTTTAGTTATCAAACCGAAGTATTGATAACCCTCAATGTGTTAAGGAAATTAGATTATGCTAATCTGATCCTTGCTATTATTCTATTACTCGTGGGGTTAACTGTTAATCACTTTTAATAATAAGAGTGTTAGTTAACCAATTGTTATATGTTCTCAACTTGAAGTGCATAAAGCCTAAAAGGAATCCATAGCAATCCTCATATAATCGGATTACAATGCATCCGATTTACCTCCACCACTTTGTATTACCGTAGACCTCATCGAAACTGTTACTAGAAATATGACATGAAGGAAAATAAATTCCTCAGTCTACTAGTCAATAGGAAACGATGGATTAATTACAATTATAACTGTAGAATAATATCACCATGTGTCGCTTACCAGACCCTGACTGTTCGTCGCCCTGTCACCGGTCATACGTTACCGGCCAATGATGATTACGATCAACATACTAGCCCTACAAGCTAGAGGTTTGTCAAACCTATGGTACCACTATGCTATCGTCGGTTTAGTCACGTCAAACTAACTGGTCAGCGATTTATGAAGGGACTTACCATGATTTACTTGAATACGTTGCACATGATTGAAATGATATAATACAGACAATTCAATAGTAATCAATTGTATTGTGTTCATCAATGTTGTGTGTTCTCGTTGTTGTTAACAAAGTTGTATAAGATCTTGTCTTATTATACAATGTTAGTTGTTGTGTGAATGATGTTGTTATCATGAAGGTACATTATCATCATTATCATTCTTGTTGTTCCATATAGTCACCCTGTTGCCACTACAGTGTTGTAAGAGCTAGTCTTACTACACATAGTCGACTCAGGTGGTGGATGATACTTGTTTCATGTTATCTTGTAGTTTGCATCGAGTTGTATATTAAGTGTTATAGAACTAGTCATATTACACTTAACTAACTCCGATGTTGAATGATATTATGAAGATATGATATCTTCATATCATTCTTGTTTGTTGTTGTTGTCATCATGTTCACCTGTGATAATCTTATTCTTTGTTCTTGTAAGAATAATTAAGTGTTATAAGATGAAATCTTACAACTACATTATTCTATTGTGTTGATGATTCATGAATTTACATTATCATGTTCATCTTAGTTATCCCTGTCATGTTATGATCATACAAGCATGCATACAATGATAAACGATAATAAGTCAAGCAATATTATCTAAGTCAAAGTATAAGAAGTATGTTGTTCTAAATCTTTTAAACAATTAAAAGATTTAGCATGTTTCTCAGCCCCAAGAGTTTAAAATCAGTTAATGATTAGAAAAGGGGCATATGAACTCACCTTGTAGTTGTTGTAGTTAACTTAGCCTAAACAAGAATGCACGCGCTCTTTGTTGTACTCGTTGTAATTTTCACGATCCTGTGTTGATTTCACAATGTTTGTAACTTGTAAGTATGAGTCTTTGAGTATGTGTTTGTTTGTGTGTTTGTGTTAGCCCTAAGGTTGGCTAACACTTACCGGTCTTGGTCATCATTCGGCCCATGTTCAACTGTCATGGATTTTACTAACACTTAACTAATTTAAGTTAAGCTTAGTAATTAGTGTTATTGACCTTATGTTTCACCTTCTTTAGCTTATCCTTGAAATCCCAACACTTTTACATTATATGATAGTTACTTGTATTGCTAGAATCTTTGTAACCCAACCTAAAAATAAATTTAGATTTATGGTTTAAGACATAACATGTTGTTCTTGTTACGCTTGACATAATTATCATCTAGCTAATAAATAACTAGACAACAACTCTTGTAAAAACTTGATATTTTGAGTTTATGAGGTTCATTAACCATAACCCACCACCTTTGTAGTATTTAATATGTTCCATGCATCATACCCACATCCATGCATGTCATTTAAATGAGTTGTTTCAAGTGTTTATTGTAATTTAACCATGTGGACCGAATGATAAGCTAGTCTACTTGAGGTGTGGGCTAAAGCAAAGAAATTGGGCCAACTAATTGGGCCAAATATACACTGTTGGGCCGAGATAGTTTCCATCAATCTTGGGCCAAAACAGCTCGTGGACTGAATGATATGTCCAATGGGCCGGTTGGAATGGCCTAGATCGAATGAGGATGTGGACAAATAACCAGGTCAAATGAAACGAGTTAGGCCCATGAATGTTGCAACCGAGTAGGCATAGGGTCAGCGAACCTCTTAGTAGCCCTCCATAGGTTCGGCCATGACTTTTGGTTCGGTTAATTGGAGGTTCGGCAGTCTAGGGTTCATGGTTATCAGGTTCGCATTCCCTAGGTTCGTGAACCCAAGGTTCGTGGCTCCATCTTAGGTTTGGTAAAGAATCAGTCCAGCTGGTCGAAGGTTCGGCCATGGACAGGAGGTTCGCAGCTTCTATGGTTCGGCTGTTGAGGTTGGATGAATGAAAGGTGCACAACTGCTAGGTTCGTTGGCAGCAGGTTCGGTCATCCCTTTTATCCAGCTTTGCCGAGGTTCGGCTGGTCGAGGTTCGGCCAAACCAGCTACTTCGCGAACCAGCTACTATTCCTCATCCTTTCCATCGAACATCCTTGGTTGTAGGGCTGCTTACATGATGGTGTTATGTGTAGATGATTCCTCGGATGTGTAGGGTTCGATATAAGGGTTTGTAACCGGCTATGGTTGGTGAATCGAACTAAGGTAATAAAAACTCTAGTTTTTAAGAAGTTCAAACCTTTATACCTCGATTTTGGCTGGACAAATGCTCAGACCTGTTGTACTTTCTTGTAGAGGAGGTTGAGAGCTTCGTTTAGACACCAAGAACTCGTGATTTCATCAAAAACGAGCAAGATCTTGTGGTTTGAAGTCTTGAATTTTAGAGAGAGGGTTCGGGAAAGGGTGTTTAGAGAGAGAGAAAGAGTGAAATAAATGAGGGAAATGCCTCATTTAGGCTTTATATACCCCGAGGGTGTTCGTGTTCGTTTTTGTTGCTCGGTTCTCGTCTCCGTTGCGTTTCCGGATCGTTACGCGCATATTTTACATATTTAAATAAAAAGAATTTATTTTAAACATTTAAAAGGTGGTTATTCCTAGTAAATATTCTAAGTTTGTTTTTATTAAATTATTTCATCTAAAACGATTATTTTAAATGTTTCGTCAGATCGCGTTACCTTCGCGTGTATTCGTTCGAATCGTCACCCAAACGAACACGACGATGGTTTTGCTTTCTGACTTTTGCTTTCTACTTTCCAGTCATCATTTCAGAACGTTAAACTCACAGATATGTTTGTGTGAATCGTCACCCACGCAAACACACTGTCAGTTCGTTATTCCTGTTTTCACATTGTTTTCCTTGAATTCACGTTGTTTTCATAATGAATCATCGGCCATCTGATTCATGTCATCTATGGATATCAGATCGTAGCCGACATGTTCTTTTTGTTTACTTGTGCACTGTTGTTTCTCTTGATTCGTTGTATTAATTGTACTTAGGTTTTCGCCTAATACATACAACTATTGTTTATCGTGAGTTGTTGTACTTACAGTATTTAAGTTTTCACTTAAATACGTACAACTGTTTCTTGTTTTTCTGAGCTATGTTATCACACACACTGTTCATACATTGTATTTACACGCAGTAAATAGTGAAAGTACACATACCGTACGGACTTGCTGGACGATCAGGTACTGGATGTCACAGGATTTCATAACAATCTTCATGTAACAACGGTAAATTTGGAACATAACCATGCTCTTCATCAACAAAGATGATTGGATCGTCGTTTATAGGATGTACTGAGAAAAACATAATTTTGGAACAAAAAAACATCATCTTCGCTCAAAAAATAAATAAATAAATAAATAGGAAAGAAGACTCTATAGAAATCAAAAAAGATTATCACCTTCAATCTCTGATGCAACAAACAATTCTTCATTGTTGCTTGCGATCAAAGAATCAAACGTGTTAAGGTCAAGTGTAGAATCCATACAAAACCAACTTCAAACGAGAGAGGGAAGCTCATGCAAAGGAAGTGAGAAGTTTGGGAATTCAAAAATGAAAAAACAAAGTGAGGGGATGGCCTTGGCTTGGGAGGGTATTCATACTTGACAAAATGTAATATTGTTAAATAAAAAGTACACTTAGATGTGACTCACACTTATAAAAAAACACCTTTTTATTAATTAGAGACAAGATGGTGGTAGACAAAACATGACAAAATAGTACAAAAGATTGTCCTTTGTTCTAGAAAAAAAAAAGGACAAAAAGGCAAAAGTATTTAAAATCTGTTACACATTAAATTAAAAAAAAAGTTTAAGACTACATGTAATCTTAATGTAACAAAACACGTGCACTGTAATATAGGTAAGACCCAAAAAATAACAACAACGTAACAATAGTGTAACTTCTTGGCGTTAACTGATGCCCAGATGCGGAAAATCTCAAAACAACAAATGTTACGTTTCTAACATATTTAAAATGACGTGAGAATAAATAATGGGTCTTCGTGGGTGACACTTTACAAATGTGTATAAAAACAAACATGTAAAAAAATTACATTTTTATTAAAATAAAATTACATATTAAATCTGTAACACATTACATAAATTTTTTTTCAGAACGCATGTAATCTTTACGTAACAAAACATGTACGCTCTACTATAGGTGAAACACAAAAAAAATCAACAATGTAACAACAGTGTAACTTCTGTGCGTTAACTTATTGGCAGTTGGTATCAAAAATTCAAATAATAGAAAGGTATGGTGTAAAAATAATAAAAAATGAACAAAAGTACATGGGGGTAAAAAGACTATATTGCCCAAATGAATTAAATAAGAAGAGTGTGATGTGGCAAAATCTGGGCCACATAAATCGGTTTTCATGGTTTTTGGGTTAAGGGTGGGTTTCTAAATTATGTATTCCCTATATATATATTATGCCCTCTACTATCTAAGGGGATAGGGAGATTCATTCTCATGGTATCATACGCCCATTCATCTTTCCTGACCTCTCACCTTTCTTCTTCCTAAAACCTCCGCAAGCCTCTTCACATTCTTCCTGACCATCGCCCTTCTTCTCCATGGCTTCATCCTCCTCCTCAAGTGAATCACCTCTCCATGGCTTGATGCACATGATAACCATTCGGTTGTCTTCTGCCAACTATCTTCTATGGAAGACCCAAGTTCTCCCTGTTCTGGCTAATCAAAAATTCATGCCGCATATCGACGGCTCGGCATCTTCACCTCTGATGACCACTGATGTTGACGGAAAATCTACTCCAAACCCGGCCTTTTCTGCTTGGTTAACCGCAGACCAACATGCTGTGATAATCCTCCAAGCCTCTCTTTCTGAAGAAGCAGTGGCCGAGATTACAGGTTTATCCACTTCGCTGCAGATCCGGTGCGCCCTTGAAGTAGCGTACAACAGATCATCGGTTGAACGTGTTCAAAATCTCCGTGATCAGCTACGTCTTCTCACTTAAGGTACATCATCTGTCATTGAGTTCGGTCGTAAATTCAAGGTTATTTGGGACCAATTATCCGTAATTGGTGCACCGATGCTAGAAACTGATAAGATTCATTACTTTTTATGTTGCCTTGATATTTCTTTTGTGGACTTTTCTACTGCAATCAGAGCATCCAAGTCAGTACTTACATTTCGTGACTTATTAAACCAAGAAGAAACACATGAACTCTTTTTAAAATCAATCCATGGCACTACCACCACTGTCACACACCGAGCCGGCGGGGTTGGATCGGATTCCCCGTCGGACGGAAGGTTCCCGGGGCGCGATATCGTGAGTGATAATCGGAATGATCAGATTGTTTACATTGCACATGATATATATAAATAAGAAACTGCTAAAATAAAATAGAATTACAAAGTTAAATTACATCAGTTAAGTTTATAATTTAACAATGTAATTCTACTATCACATCATAAATCTTCTATCTTGTATCGGCACAAGATATACAAAATAAATCTGTAAAATGATGCTTGAAAATATGCAGGTCCAAAAAGCTAGGTCCTCTATCTGATAACCTAGTCCAAAAAGAAATAACTCTTCAGTTGACTTGAGAAGTCATGCAAAAATAAAGTCAACACATGGTTGGTGAGTTCATATAATTTTATAAAAAAATGAGTTTGAATAACCCGAATGACAACCTTAACCTCACCATTAACCACCTATACCATCTAGTTCAGTATGCTTATATATAGGGCATATGTAGGGTCGAACTTACCGCCCGCCCAGCCACCGTCCCACCACATACTAAACCACATGATATATTGTTCCTGGTGATAATTAAGCATTTCATTCCACTACTTTGATTTCCATAACATATGATTCATAGCATTTGATTACCTTGAAAATGTTTACCTTGATCCCCCGAAGTGACAACCTTAACCTCATCAACAACCACCTATACTATCCAATCAAGTATGCTTATATATAGGGCATATGTAGGGGACAAGCCCCAGCCACCGTCCCACCACATACCGGACTGCTTAGCATATTGTTGTTAATGATAATTAAGCGTTTCACTCCATTAACCTTCAATTAGATTCTGATTTCCGCAAATAGATTTACCTTGGATCTCTTGAGTTCATCATGTATTCATGATTTCCCAAAAGCACT
Source organism: Mikania micrantha (assembly GCA_009363875.1). Taxonomy (NCBI): domain Eukaryota; kingdom Viridiplantae; phylum Streptophyta; class Magnoliopsida; order Asterales; family Asteraceae; genus Mikania; species Mikania micrantha. Next base: position 86,023,468 of record CM018681.1, on the reverse strand, counting down.
TTGTAGAAATATAACATTAAATGTTTAGTTAAACTAATAACTAAGCACTTAAATACAACTAAGACATGATGATTGTGCCTTATTTGACTGAATCAATTAGACTTAGTTGTTGGTGGTTGTCCAAGTTGTACCCTCTCACACGTGGCCCATATCAGGCATGACTCACAAGGAGCCTACCTGTGTGTGCCGGGACTTTAATGATGCCCATATCAGCTTGACCCAATGGTCTACTGTACATGCCGGGACTTTATGGATATCCTTTGATTCTTGATCGTCTGTGATTTCTCTTGATTTTGTTTGATAGTTCACGTTATTGCCCATATAGCTTGACTACAAGAGTCTACTATTTATGCCGGGACTTTATGTGTGTTACACGTGGTCTTGATTTCTATACAACTGACATCCACCTTGACTCAAGCATTAATGATTTCATTAGATTTTAATGATTTCATTATTTCAATGATTCACACACAGTTTTGATTTCCTTGATTTCCTTGAGTCTCTTGATTTTGATCTTTAGAATTCCATGATTTCTCAATGATTATAGATTTATGAGTAGGATCCTTTAATTTATTGATCTACACACTAGATTAGTTCCATTGCATTTGATCTTTAACTTTAGTTCTTTTGATTCCACTTTGAATTTAGATTCTTGAATTTGAGCTTGATGGACTAAGGGTTTGTTTAAAGTTTTAGAATTAAGGTATTACTCATAAGAGTAACTTAATTAACTTGTAAGTTCTTTCTGCATAGCAAATTTCCTAGACAGGAGTCTAGGAGTATCAACAAGCATATATAATAAGCAATTCATAATAAGTAAAAGCATTTACGTAAAACAATTTAAATAAAACAGTTTACGCATGCTTCTCAGCCCCGCGTTTTAAAACAAAAATGTTTAGAAAAGGGGCAATGAACTCACCTGTGTTACTGTGCAAATGATCTATCACAAAATGCGCGCTCGTTGTTGTATCTTAGCTTTCTTCGGTTCCTGAGTTGTTTTAAAAGAATTCGAATACGATAAGTATACGTATTAGTCGTCGTATCTAGGGTTTGGTCTCGATGTACAACTAAATGTCCTATGTTACTAATGTGCTTCTAAGATTTCTTCTAACTAGTCTAACTTAAATACCCATTTGTATCCCGTATCCCACAGTTAATTATAACAAGTCTTAATTAATATGTTTTAAATTAATTCATTTAAAGTTTAAATATTAAGTCACAATTATGTATTTTAATTCAATAGAGTTTACAAAACATTTTCCTATATTAAAACATCTTTAACTTTAATTAGAATGCCTTTTAACATAAGATGGGCTTAATTAAGCCCATTGGGCCCACTTAGGCCCATCGATGGTCTTTAATTATCCCATGATTATTGTTCATAACATTTAAATGCTTTGGTCTAATTGATCCAATTAAATCATTTAGGTTCAAGAAAACCATTCGTAGGTTATTCATACTCCATGTTATTCCCATGCACACACATATAGGTTTTATTCCCATGCATGTTGAGCTCAATTAATGATCACCATCTATGTTTAAATAATAACAAGGTTTACAATATCCCTTATTATTTCAAACTCAAGTCTGTTAACCCTTATCATTGTCACTATGGCCTTATTATGTTTCACATGTGCACATACTAACTTCCCATGCATGTTGATATGAACCCACCCCATTCAACAATTTAAGTTCGAAACCCCCAAACACCTAGATTCGCTGTCCTCACACTAATTTAAGGGCCCAGGGTTCAGCTAATTGTGTTCACACTAAGCAGATCGAACAACAGAAGGTAGGTTCGTAAATGCATGGGTTCGGCTAACATTGGTTCGTTGGCTAGGCGTTCACCACCTTAAGGTTCGGCTGTCCTGGTGCTTGGTTCGTGGAGGGTTCGCTGGCACAGGGTTCGCCCATAGGTTCGGCTAACATGAAGAGAGGTTCGGCTCTGGTTTCTTAACATGCAAGGTTCGTTGCATTCAGGTGGGTTCGCTGCCATGCACGAGGGTTCGTTGGTTGCAGGTTCGCCACCCCAAGGGTTCGGCTAGGTCCTAGGGAAAACCATAGGTTCGTGACACTTGCGGTTCGTCTGTAAGATGAAGGTTCGGTTAGGTAGGCAAGGAAACCCTAGGTTCGTGCATCTGAGTCTTCTTTTGAAAGAAAAGGTTCAGCCGACTTTTATCCCCTCACGAACTTGTATCATCACATCCATCATCGATCTCAACCTGTTGCAGTTTCGATCCTACCTTCCTAGTCGTCTACAATAGTTTATCTTAGTGTCTTTGAAGTGTTAAGTCGGTTAGAACCACGTAGGGTATAAGAAACGGGGTTACACACACAAAAACCGAAAGTAAAACTAGGATTTACCTCAAAATCAGTGGATGAAAGCTTAAACTCTTTGTACTTTCTTGATGTACGTGAAGAGATGATCGTTTTGACACCAAATATGCTTGAAATGGTTGAGAATTGGGTGATTTCTTGTAGAGAGAAGGTGGAACTTAGATTTCTAGAGAGAGAGAGACGAAAATACGAAAATTGGGGAGACGATAGGTTGGTGGTGGTGGTGGTGGTGTATTCAATGCCATCTTTAATGATTCAAAATACCCAGTCGTTCGGTCTCAATCGGTTTCGCGTAAAACGTCATTTCTTCGTAGTTTTCGTAACGAAACGACCCGATCTCTAAACTAAAGTTTATAAAATTATTTTAAGTTGTGATTCCTAATAAATTAACTAAATATCTGTCGTTTAATTAATTTCTCAAAATATTAAATTTTCTGTTTAAAATCGAATTGTACAGTCGTCGCGCGTATTTGTTCGAATCGTCACCCGTACGAACACGGCGATAACTATACTTTTCAATATTGTTTTCTAATTATTGGATATCATTCGGAACGTTAAACTTTCAGATTTATTCGTACAGATCGTCACCTATACGAATAATCCGGTGATTTAGCATTCAAGTAACAACATCCGTGTTGTTTTGTTCTATAAAGCCTCACATACGTTTATACATAATAAAATCCTAACACATAATCACATGATGGTTCTGTAATGTCAGATAATTATCTGACTGATGAACCATGTTTTCTGAGTTTTGTTTCTCAGAAATGATTCTGAATTCACTGTTTGATAACACAAATTATAACGATATATGATATGAACATGACATGAATTGAAATATGTATAATTTGTACCTGATTACTGTTCATGTTACTGTTGAGATCACTGTTCCGGTGATGCTTTCGGCACTGATGTTACAACCACTCCGGTTGCTTTCTTGGCGCAAACTCGTTCCCCACAACAGACTCGTGGACGTGGTAATGGTGGTTCACGTGGCGGTCGGGTTCGTGGACGCCGGCCACCGCACTGTCAATTATGCAGAAAAAATGGGCATTTTGCAAACGGATGTCCTCATCTCGCATCATACGCGTCTCACGCTCCCGGTTCGGATGCTGATCTCGCCAAGGCTTTTAATGCACAATGCCATGTGACAACTACTGACCAGACTGGTTTGTCAATTCAGGTGCCACAGATCATATGTGTTCCTCAGCGTCTTATGTTACTAACCCAACACCATATTTGGGAAAAGCAAATGTCACATTTGGAAATGGTAATGTTCTTCCTATCTCTCACATTGGACAATCTAAACTTGATAAAAATATACTATTGAAGAATATCTTGGTGATCCCAAATATTACTAAAAATTTATTATCTATTAGCAAGTAAACGGCCGATAACAATATCGATGTTTTGTTTTCCCAACCAAATTTTTATCTTCAGGATCGACTAACGAAGCAGGTTCTATCTCAGGGACGATGTGAGCAAGGTCTTTATGTTCTTTTCAATAGACCACAAGCATTTGTTGCCACCAAAGGATCCAAGATAAAGGCCTCGTTTGAAGTTTGGCATTCTAGACTTGGGCATGTGTCCTTTGAAATAATAAAGTTGTTGAATAATTTGGGACATTTTTCAGTTACATCTATTTTACCAAATCCTACTTTATGTTCGGCTTGCCAATTAGCAAAATCAAAACGTTTACCATTTCCTTTAAATTATCAACGGGCCTCTCATATGCTTGATTTGGCGCATTGTGACTTACGGGGTCCCTCACCCGTTTGTTCGACCGATGGCTACCGTTACTATGCTATATTTATGGATGATCACTCACGATTTGTGTGGTTTTATCCTCTAAAAACAAAGTCTGGGTTCTATATTATCTTTCAAGTTTTTATAAAATTTGTTCAAACACAATTTAATCGAAAAGTCAAGACATTTCAAAGTGATGGTGACGGCGAGTTCATAAATCATAATATTAAAAAGTTACTTGATGACAATGGCACCTTTCATCGCATCTCGTGTTCGTATACTCCACAACAAAATGGGTGTGCGGAGCGAAAACATAGGCATATTGTTGAAACGGGTCTCGCGATGCTTTTTAATGGAAATCTTCCGTCATCATTTTGGGTTCACGCACTCATCACCGCCGTCTACGTTATTAACCGTCTTCCGACAAAACTCTTACAAAGTCGGTCACCATTTGAAATCGCATACACTCGAGTTCCCAATTATGACATATTTCATCCATTTGCAAGCCGAGTTTATCCCTATTTACGTGACTACGCTAAACATAAACTTGCACCACGAAGCCTTCCGTGCATATTTTTGTGGTATTGCACTCAATACAAAGGGTTTCGATGTTTTGAGCCCTCTTCGTCACGAATGTATGTTAATTGGCATGCGTGATTTGACGAAACTAATTTCCCTTACACCAGCATTGATTCTCCAACCTCTATTCATGCCTTACATCTTTCCCATGCTCATGGAGATAATACTAATAATACACTGTCATTCCCTACCCCAAACCCACCCACTGCGCAAACTCCAATCTTACCATCTTCAACTCACACATCACCTTGCTCCTTGTGTTTAGATGACATTTTTCCAGCCCATACAAACCCCACTCCTCTACTGACCCCCAACCAAATATTATCATGCCTTCCCCCATCAGTACACCAACCTCTCAATGCTACACCAACGACCCAACATAACCCATCGGCGCCACACACACCACCAACTCAACAACCTGCCCCCTTATCTCTTGCTACCATTCCCAACCCACCACCATTACCATCCCACCCTATGCAAACAAGCAAAGTCTGGCATATTCAAACCCAAATACACTGCCCATATCGTGCATATTGAACATAGTGGTTTAATTCAAGCTTTGTTCTCCACTGTTGATCCCAAAAATTTCAAATCAGCATCCACTAATCCCACTTGGATTCAAGCCATGCAAAAGGAGATGGATGCTTTAAAAAAAACCGTACCTAGACATTGGTTTCTCGTCCTTCCAACCATAATGTTGTTGGTTGAAGTGGTTGTATCGTACCAAGTACAAAGCCAATGGCACCATTGAACGCTATAAAGCGCGACTTGTAGCTTAAGGATTCAGCCACATACCAGGGATGGATTTTTCCCACACATTTAGTCCCGTCGTCAAAGCGGCAACGGTTCATTTTATCCTATCCTTGGCAGTAATAGACTCGTGGCCACTTCATCAGTTGGGTGTATCAAATGCTTTTTTTACATGGGAACCTATCTGAAACAGTGTTTATGGAACAACCACCTAGGTTCTCTCATCCTAAATTCCCGAATCATGTGTGTCGCTTTAACAAAGCCCTTTATGGCTTCAAACAAGCCCCTCGGGCGTTGTTTCATTGCCTAAGTACCTTTCTGATTGCCAATGGTTTTGTATGCAGCAAATCGGATACTTTTCTTTTCATCTTTAAAAATGGCGATTGCATTCTTTATTTACTAGTTTATGTTGATGATGTTATTGTAACTGGGAACGACACATCTGTTATCATATCTTTCATTGCCAAGCTCAATGCCGAATTTGCCTTACGTGAACTTAGTCGGCTTAATTATTTCTAGGGCTCGAAGTCACATATAGTACAACTGGTTTGTTCCTTAGCCAATCAAAGTATGCTAAGGAGATACTATCGCGTGCCAAACTTTTGGAGTCCAAACCCGTTGCCACGCCTTTTTCATCGAATGCTACTTTTGTAACAACCGGTGATCTCTATACTGACCCTACTCACTATCGGTCACTTGTTGGTGCTCTTCAATAACCCGATATTGCGTATGCGGTTAATCAAGTTAGTCAATTCTTACAAGCCCCCACATTTGAGCACTACCAATGTGTGAAACGAATTTTGCGCTATGTTAAAGGCACGATGTCCTATGGGCTCACATTTTCTCGTCAAATGTTCACCAACCTTATGGTTATTCGGATGCTGATTGAGCTCGCTGTGTTGAAACCCGACGCTCTACGTATGGTTACTCTGTTTACCTTGGAGGAAACCTTGTGTTTTGGAGTGCCAAGAAGCAACCAACCATCTCTAGATCTAGTTGTGAGTCCAAATACCGAGCGATGGCAAATGCTGCTGCAGAAATCATTTGGATTACTCACTTGTTGCGCTAGTTACATGCTTTACCACAATGCCGACATTACATACACACACATATGCAAAAGAAACCTACATATGCATATATGTTTATTTATATTTATAATACCATACATATATAGAAAATAACAATCAATATGTTTAAACTAATATATAAACATACAATTAGAAACCAAAAATCCATATACACACAAATCATACTAAATTAAGCCAAAAAAACACAAACCTATTTAAATGAATTAAACCTAAATTCAAAGTACACTTCAAATTTATTAATTAAAGAGCTATAATTAAAGACGAGTTGTAGTTAGGACAAACCCGTGTTCTTAAAAAAAATCATCTATATATAAATTTGTTTAAGATAATATTTAAAAAGATCTCATAATTAAATAAGTATAAATTTTTACATTCTTCGAAAAAGATGACCAATGATGACGGTGGAGGTAAACCACTATGGAGGATAGCGCGCGATGAATGAGCAAAAATGACGAAATGTTGAAAGACAGAGAGTCGAGAGAGTGAGAGTTGTGATAATGGATATGTGCAAATGACAAGTCATTAAAAAAACAAACAAATAAATAATTTTTTGAACATTTAAACCAAAACATTGTATTTTTTGCAAATGAATCGTCGTGACAATGTAAATCAATATGTTATCATTTTATTTACTGAACATTTCAAAAACAGACAAATTAATTTTTTGCCAGAGACTTATCGTAAAGGTATCTAGCAATGCATTAATTTTTTTCCTTTTTAATAATTATACAAAAAGTAAAAAGAAAAAAATAATAACTTTGTCTTGACAAGATAAGTCAACCAAAAAAAATCAAATGTGTCGAGGTCTAGCTGAATGATTATTATTAGCGGCGACACCAATATCGGCAACGGTCACCTCTAAAGATAAATAAAATGCGCTGGTTTTTTCCTTCTTTCCCATTTCCTATTCATTCGCAGTTCTGCTTGCCCTTTGCCTACTTGCCTCGCTGCCGACTACCGCCTGCCGCACCCTCCGCCACCAGTGGGCAGTGGCTGCTGCTTGCCAACCGACCCACCAATTAATAAAACACTGTAATAATATAATTTTGTGGAGAATTGCAGTTATTTATAAGGAATGCATTTTCCTGCTAGAAATCTAAATCTTGTATATATTAGGTAATATTTGGCCTACTATTGAACTATCTGTACCACGAAAAAAAAATCTTTTTTCTGGATCATAATTTAGCGCAAAAAGCGACATCATTCTCTTGTTTAAACTTTTGTTGCCTTTGCCGGGATAAAACCTAATTCATGTTGCGTAATTCATGACATAACAAAGAGGATTACTGAGCATGAACGCACACACACATGTGGGAAGTGTTCAAATGAAAGCCATTGTATTAAGCAATAACTTATTAACTTAAAGCTAATGGTTAATACAAAAATTCATTGTATAAGATTGTGTCATGTGTCCTCATTCATATTTAAATACAAAAAAATATTTTAGTCATTTGTATCATATCAAAAAGATAGAATGATATGATGGTAGCATGTGTCACATTCTAATATATTTTAATAAAGCTAGTTTTTTATTTAAAGTTTATCAACTCTTTTTTTATACATCCATAACTTTTTTATAATATACTAGTTTTTTACAAAAATTGAACCATTTTACTCGTCTTATTTTTCTCTTTAATTCTGTTATAACCTTGACTACGTTTTTTTTTCGGATTTTCGTATTTACATCAATATAACAAGTATAAACATAACACAATATTTGTAACAAGTTGTAATGAATTTTGGTTTACATTGTCATAAATTAAATATAGGTTACGTTTAGGGTTGTAAGTGAGAAGAGCCGATCCCGAGCTCGTGAATGTTTGAGCTCGGTTCGTTTAGACAAAATAAGGCTCGAGCTCGGCTTGTTACAAAAACTTTATGCTTGAGCTCGGCTCGGCTCGTTTATATTTTAATTATTTTATTTATTTACATTTATGTAAATAAGAACATCCGAAAAAAATAAAAAATCCTAGTTACATTACTATAATTAAATAATTGATACAACGTAACACATATTTAATTTATAGCAACGTAACACACAATTTGTTATAAAATCGTTTTAAATTTATTATAAACGTAACTTTTATTGGGTTTTGGACTAAACCTTTTTGATTTACATCAATTGTAACGACCATAAATATAACACATTCTTTTGATTTTTTTTACAGTAGTAAGTTACATCATTGTAATTAAATCAATGATATAAAGCGAGCCTAAAACATTTGTTATATTACTGTAAATAAATAAATGATACAACGTAACTAGGGGTGTAAACGAATCAAGCAGATTCGTGCAACACCCGGAATCGGATCGGTAAGAAACTTGAAGTGCCGAGCCTAAACGAGTCCGAGCTTGATCCCAAAAACATGGCTCGTTTAGTTATCGAGCCCGGGCTTTACTTATCGAGCAACGTAACCCATGTTTAACTTATGATAATGCAAACCAAAATTCGTTGCAACTCATTACAAATAATGTGTTATGTTTATACTTGTTACATTGATGCAAATACGAAAATCTGAAAAAATATAAAGAAATCTAGTCAAGACTATAACAGAATAAGTACATATTATTAGTTTAGGGTCCACATTAAAGTAAATCTAAAAGTATATGTTTTTTCTTCTTTTTTTATAAATGTAAGTGAGTCTTACATTAATTAAAAAAGAAGAAAAAACATACACCTTTAGATTTATTTTAACGTTGATCCTAAAGTAATAAGATATGATTATCCGGTTAATGTAATAAGAAATAGTTAATTTTTTATTATATCTCTGAATATATATATATATAAACCTAATATTATACTTATTAGAAAGATAAAAAAATGCTAGATTTTATGGTGCAATTTTTTTAAAAAAATACTAACGTATAAAAAAGTTATGAACGTTTAAAAAAGATGGAGGAAAATGCATGTGACTTGCATGTGCAGGTTTTTGGCTAGTTCTTCCCATTCTACCCCTACTGATGGTTTTAACTTATAACTATTTACGAAAATACCAGTAAATTAATCTCAACCACAAAACCAATTGATCTAATGGTTGAGATCTCTTCTCACACTTCTCATGGTTTTAAAACTTTTTAGTATATATATATATAGTATAAGGTTTGGCTAAAAAGTTTTAAAACCATGAGAAGTGTGAGAAGAGATCTCAACCATTAGATCAATTGGTTTTGTGGTTGAGATTAATTTAGTGGTATTTTCGTAAATAGTTATAAGTTAAAACCATCAGTAAGGGTAGAATGGGAAGATTTAGCCAAAAACCTGCACATGCAAGTCACATGCATTTTCCTCCATCTTTTTTAACGTTCATAACTTTTTTATACGTTAGTATTTTTTTAAAAAAATTGCACCATAAAATCTAGCATTTTTTTATCTTTCTAATGAGTATAATATTAGTATATTTTTTAAAATTAAAATAACAACCTAAAATGAGTTTCACGAACCATATGTTTATGGTGTTTTTCCAATATATACGAAACTGATCTATTATGGTGTTTTTTACCCATATGTATGTTTATGGTGTTTTCAAAGATATTTTATGGTGTTTATGATGTTAACATTTTATGTTATTTTTTGGTGTTTGCGTATTAATAAAACTAAAAGAGGGCATTTTTTGGTGTTTTTGAAAACGAAAAACACCATAAACACCTAAGTTTGTACGTGGTGTTTTTAACTTAGTTTATGATGTTTTTTCGAGATATTTTATTGTTTATGGCGTTTTTTCAAGATATGTTATTGTGTTTATGGTGTTTTTGTGTTCGGATATTCCTGAAACTAAGACAAGACATTTTTATGGTGTTTTTGAATACTAAAAACACCATAAATCGCTATATTTCATAAACATTTGAAAAACACCATAACAAAAACACCTGGTTCATAAAAAAATTTTATACATGACGTTTTAAACTTAAATGTGTAAAAACACAAAGTTTAGAACGACATGTTTTTTAGTTTTCAAAAACGCCATAAAACACAATGTGTAAAATTATACAGTCCAAAAACACCATGAATAAAATTACAGTTCAAAAACACCATAAATAAAATTACAGTTCAAAAACACCATAAATAAAATTACAGTCCAAAAACACCATAAATAACATTACAGTTCAAAAACACCATAAATAACATTACAGTTCAAAAACACCATAAATAAAATTACAATTCAAAAACACCATAAAATGTTTGTGAAAATTACACAGTATAGAAACACCATAAAACATCATGTGTAAATGACGCAATTAAAAAACGTTGTGTTCTTTTTCAAAAACACCATAAAACGTTTAGTTTCACAAACAATATGAAAACACCATAAAAACACACAAGTTTCAAGAACATACATGTTTGTTCTTTTTCTATTGTTAAATATAACAATATTATAATCGTTAGAAAGGTAAAGAAATTTGTGATTTTATGGTGTAATTTTTTTTAAAAAAAAATAACGTATAAAATAGTTACATACGTTTAAAAAATATGGTGGAATTAACATGTGACTTGCATGTGCAGCCTTCATTTATGTGTTGACGTTTATACCCTTTACCCTAAAATACACGTGTCACATTCTCCTGACTTCTCATACTTCTCATGGTTTTTTGCCTTCTTAGAATATCCCTCCTCTATATATATATATATATATATATATAAACCTACCTAGTTATCAAGAGATGGATCGAGGAGAGAGATTTAGTGGAGCAAAGTGAATTTGCTTTTGAGCACTATGGATCGAAGTGGGGCTCACATGACCCGTTTTTCTTGCGTCTACCTTATTTCAGTCTCCCACTAAAAGAAAATACGTTAACCCTTACGAAGATTTGTCCTGCTACCTAATTAATATATCTATCTTTAATTTGCTTTTAAATTATAATGCTTTAACATAAATTAAATTCTATCAATGCAAAATATATATATTAAGGCCCCTCGATCGATCGGTTGTCAAGGTTAAAAATAAGAAATCCACGTACGTACATATTATATATATATAGATATGTTACTTGCAGAATTGAAATTAAGCTATGCATGTACGTAGCTAGCTAAAAACATATTCTCGATCAATGGTGCAGCCCAAACCAATATTATTGGATGTGGTCATCGACTCTCCGGGCATTAAACCCGCAGACCAAGCTATCTCTGTGATTAAAAATCGACCATCAATTCTAGTTAACATCAATGCAAGCTACTTCAGGATTTGCATATCCCTTGGTGGTCAAGCCTTGCTATGGAAAGCACTAATCAGAGAAAAAGCAGATATCTCACCAACCTTTGATAACTTGTTCCTCAAGTTACCATCAACCGCGTTTTTCTTCCTCTGGTGTCTTTCCCTCATCCTACTCCTCTTGCTCTCTATCCTCTACGCTATGAGGTGCATTTTCCACTTCAACATGGTGAAAGCCGAATTCAGGCACCATGTGGGAGTCAACTACCTGTTTGCGCCTTGGATATCATGGCTCCTGTTGCTTCAATCAGCTCCATCCTTCATCTTTCGACATAAATACTCCTACGGCTACGTATGGTGGCTACTTATAATCCCTGTGGTGGCCCTTGATGTCAAGGTATACGGGCAATGGTTCACAACAGAAAAGAGGTTTCTGTCGATGGTGGCTAATCCTACAAGCCAGCTGTCCGTGATTGGGAATTTTGTGGGAGCCCATGCAGCCATTAAGATGGGGTGGAGAGAAACCGGTACTTGCTTATTTACATTGGGGCTTGCTCACTATATGGTGGTTTTCATCACCCTTTATCAGCGGTTGTCAGGCAGTAATCAACTGCCAACAAGGCTCAGACCAGTTTTCTTCCAATTTGTAGCCACCCCCAGTATGGCATCATTAGCATGGAAATCCATTAATGGAAGTTTTGATATCAAATGCAAGATGCTCTTTTTTCTATCCTTATTCCTCTTTACATCTTTGGTAAGTTAATTTTATTTCTCCAATTTCAACATATATATATATATATATATATAGGAAGATGGTCAAATGTTAACCCATGTTTATTGTGTTAACCGAATAACTAAATTTTATTACTTTGGTCTTTGAGGCCTACGTTAAAGTAATTCTAAAAGTGTATGTTTTTTTTTTCTTTTTTAATTAATATAGGGCTCACTTACATTAATAAAAAATAAGAAAAAACCTACATCTTTATATTTACATTTACAGTGGGTCCCAAAGTAATAAAATTTAGTTATTCGATTAACGCAATAAGGAATAGTTAACATTTGAACAATCCCATATATATATATATGTGTGTGTGTGTGTATATATACACATACATACATAGAGGAATGTTCATGAGAAACTCCTTATTTTTAAGAAAATCAAGAAAACTAATGCTAAACAATATTTTTTTTAAAAGCAATGTTATACTTTTTTATGACAAGGTTAGAAATGTTATAACAATTTTTTTTTTTAAAAAAATATGTACATCACGAAGTTACGTAAATGTAACTCAAGAAGCTTCGTACGTGACTTATATGTAATCAGTATTTATAACATACAAGTTACATATATGTAATAACATAAAATACATATTGTTTTTAAAATTTGTTCTTTTTTTTTTACATTTTTGTCTTATAATAAAAGGAAATAAAAAATAAAAAAATTAATTAGTAATGATTGTGATTAGTCTTCTTAGTTTTCTAAAAAATGATAGTTTTTTTAGAAACCCTGGATTGTATCATATGAATATCCGATATTAGGTTTCAACTTTATCTGAGCCATTGATTTGGAATTTTGAAAATAAATATGTGGTTTATATTAATCCACATTAAAATTGATTTATTTATTGAAAACCTAATTTTTTATTCAGGTTTAATTTGAATCACATAATTATTTTGAAGATTCCAAATCAATGACTCTCATAGGGTTTAAGGGTTTTTTCTCTAAGATCAGATTTTTACATGATACAATCCTTATATATATCTATCTAGGATTGTGTCTTTTAATAAACCAATCTTAAAAAGAAACCCTTAAACGCTTTCATGTATATTAATTCATTTTTAATCCTGACAAATAATTTGTAATTAACGTTAAATTACTAAAGTTGATTATTTTATAAAAAACACATTTTTAATGTAATTTAATGTGTACAACAGATTCTTTTTCATGATTTAAAATGCGTGTATATAAACATTATATCATATGATAATCTAATCTTTAAGAGATATGTCTTAAACCTTAAACTTATTTCTTGTTATTTAACGTATGTAATACAACCCTTATAAATCACATGCACGCACGCAGAAGAATTACATATTTATTTTCAAGACTTCAAATGAAAGACCTAGATAGAGTTTAAGGGTTTAATCTCTAAAATTGAGTTTTCACATGATACAATCTCTATTTATATATATACATACATAGATAGACACACACACACACACACATATATATATGATCAGGATCATTTAAACACATTCTTTATTGCGGTAACCCATATAACTCTGTCAAGATCAATCATTTTTTTATTATTATCATTATTATATATGTAGAAAAGTTTCTTATTTTATACGTTTGCATAAATTAACTAACGTTTACGATTTAAAACAAGTGTAAGTTTGTGCTAAATTTAGCGACACATTTAATGTATTAAAAACTTACACTGGTGTAAGATCTTAAATGATTGTGAATTTGCACACAAATATAAAATAAGAAAATGTTCTCAAGGGCGAAGGTTAATAGGGGTGGGGCCGACCGTCCTCCCATCTCTTTTTTCTGCCCGTAGTGTTAATTTTTTGATCAAAAATGTGTTTTTTATTTTAAATATTGGTTCCGGCCGCATTCGCTTCAAAAAATCAATATGTATTGTAGTTCCCGCAAATTTCCACCTTATTTCCAAATGTTCAAGATCCGTCACCGAGTGTTATATATGTGTAATAATGATAGTAAAAAAACAAAAATTTGGATAGATTTTGGCAGAGATATACGTGTTAACACAATAAATGTGTGTTAACAATTGATCGATCACTGCTATATATATATACTACAGAAAAATAAAACATATAAAAATATAGTAGAAACATTGATATAGTATATTAGATTTTTGTAGACATTGGTCTTAGGACAAAGTGATTGTGAATTTGTGATAAAAATACGTGCAGGCTAGCCGGCCGAAGCTTTTTAAGAAATCAGTAAAAGAGTTTAGTGTGGCATGGTGGGCTTTCTCCTACCCGCTTACCTTTCTTGCTCTGGCTTCCACATCCTACGCTCAAAATGTGAAGTATGTCACGGCAACCGGATTGGCACTCGTTTTGTCAGCAATTTCTGTGCTTGTTTTTCTCTTATTATTAGTCTTCTCTACATTGAAGATTGACTTGCTTCTTAACAAGCCGATTCTCAAATTCTCTACTGATAATTCTGGCTTCAAAACTACACGTTGTTAAATATATATATATATATGCATATGTGTTTTTCTTTAATTAATCCTGCTTTCATTTTGTACGTTGTCTGATGCATCAAATAATTAAGCTAGGCCTGCAGGCCGCAAGGGTATGTATTATAAATATATAATGCCTATACATGGAATGGAATATGGTTTCAGTCTATTTAATTTGTTAGTCACATGAAAGTCTTCCTGAATTCCTCAAACTTAGAGCATGTTATATTATTAGTCGCATACTAACATTCTTCTCAAATTTCCTATTATTTTCAAATCTCTAATGTCATAATTTAAAAAAAAAAATTAAAAAGAAGTATAAAAAACAATATGTGAGTAGACACTATTTTAAAGCGTTTTTGGTTGGTCTCAAAGATGAAATGGGTAGCATTTCTTTCTGTCTCAAACTCTTCATAACCAGGTATATGCTCTCGCTTTGTGGAGGTCCTAAGTAGAAAACAAAAATAAGTCCCTTTTTCAACCAGAAAAAAAAAAGTTGTATCTGCACAAGTGAAAAAGATCCAATCCATAATAGCATTTAGTTTTTCCTGCAACAACAGACTCATTTTACATATACACCTGAAACAATAATTCACATTTGTTTGTATCAGTTGGTTAAAACACAATGATCAACAAAAAATGGATTTATGTTAAAGTAAACAACAATAGCAAAAGAATTGTTGGTCACTATGAGATCAAGCATACTCAAGTAAAGTGAAATGGGTGAGCAAACAATAATAGAAAGCAAAGAACACCAAGGAAGTAATTTCAAGCATTTTGTGTATTTCACTCATTGAATTACTTTGCAATGCAAAAAGCTTGGAATGAAATAATGAATTATACAAAATTACAATACGTGTATACATGTGTATGCAATGTCAATCCAACACAAGCTTTTTACTGGTGTTTATAGGCAATTACAATGAGAGTGACTATACTAAAAGCTACAACATTATGAAAGAACGACATTCTAGATTAGACTAACAAACAAAATAATTCACTTAATATATCTCATTATCTAACAAATATTCAATTTTACTAAATATGCATTAAAGTATTAGGTAGATATATAATAAAGTATGTGCTCTACATAGTTGTACAATACTCAATCAGCAATCAGAAGATCCTCTAGTTAGCTAGTCTGTAGTGTACAAGAATATTTTTTTTTGTTTTGTTAGTCAAAATCATTGATCCACTGATGTAGTTGTTCATATTGTACTAGTTGGAGGAGTGATAGTCAATTGGAAGAATTAATTCCTTGAAAGCTTTTCTTTTTCTTGGTTTGAAGAAGAGATGACCTTTAAGAGCTTGATATGCCTTCTAAAGCTTGGAATGAATCTCAAAGCCTTATTATCTTCAAAAACTGTGTTAAGGAAGTGTTCTTTGGAAGCAAAGGCTTTCTAGCAAAAGAGTTGGTCTCTTCGAAAGCTTTCAGTTTTTTGAAAGTTTTTGTGCTTCTTCTATGTAACACCCCGACCGATGGCGGAAACATCGGGGTGACATGAAGTGTAGATTGTTCATAGCTTAGGATATAAAGATGTAAATAATCATAACTAAACATTCAATGCAAATAAATTCATCATTCAATACAAAGTCAAATAAATTCAAACTAACTATTATATCATTCAACTTTAAATCCAAATCCAATTACATAGTTCAAATTAAATAAAATAAAATTAAATTCCAAATGCTTGCTAATTTCCATTTCCACCTGAAACATGTTAAAATCAAGTGTCAACTCAAAGAGTTGGTGAGTTTCATAGGTTTTGACACTCAAACCAAAAGGTTTAATAAAAATGATATAGATAATGTTATATGTGAACTCTAAGCATAATGATCATAGTCAAAATGAACTAGCAAGTAAAGCAGATCAACAAATGATAACAAATGATGTTTGACCTATGATTAGCATTACCAAAATGCTCAAATAGTAAACTATCACCGCGGGCCTCCCCCGAAGGGTAAATCAAACAACGGTGGGATGGTCGGTCCAATAGATCTATCATAGTCACTAAAATGAATGTGATCAATGCCTATGCTTAGCTAAAGTTCACTAACTATAAGGCCATTAGCTAAGTTCACAAGTAAATGAAATAAATAAGTTGCATGTTTCACCCCTAAAACAAAAATAGTAAAAGAGGGGCTATGAAGACTCACCTTAGTCTTCTTGGTAGTCTTGATAAATGTCAAAGTATGATCCAAATAATATCCAACACAAATTTCAATGTTCGCCTAAATAGTTCAATAGGCATATGTTTAACAAAACTATGTCATTCTATGGATCTAACTAAGTTCTAAAATGGATCAACGAGTTCGATTTGTTTTAAATAAATACAATTAGATTTGTTATGATTAAAATGAAAATAGTAAAATGTTTAAATTACAATTTTTGACTTAAAGTATTTATTTAAAAATCAATAAATTTAAATATTGATTTATAAAATTATTTTGATAATTATAAGTATTATGTTTATAACATTTATTATAAATAAATGAGAATAAATAAATGAGTAGGAATAAATAAATAAATAACTAAGTAATGATGTAAAGAGTTATAAATAAATTTATAAAACTTATTTATAATTTTATGTAAATTTATAAAACTTATTAAATTATTTTATCATTACTATTATGTAAATGATTAAGTAAAAACATGTAAATAAATAAATAAATAAATAAATGAGATAAGGGGTTATAAGTTTATAAAACTAATTCATTTATGTAAATAAATAAAAATAAATAAATAAGTAAATACATATTAATTTATTTGAAATAAGTAAAATAAATATATAAGTAAATAAATAATTGATAATAAAAGTTATAATTAAAAATTAAGTATATAACATTTTTTTTTATTACAGAGTAATATTATATAAAAATATTTTTCTGTGCAGTTAAAAATAAAAAAATGTTTAGAATGTCAAAAATGGGGCAAAAACCGGTTTACAACCCGGTTAGAAGGTTCGAACCCGAGACCACATACACACACAACACATGTATAACCGGTTGATCTAGACCGTAGTCTGCGAAAGGATTTCATTTTAATTGCTTTTAACATAACCTGAATTCGGAATCCCCCCCCCCCATATTCATTATCTTCGAAGCCCTAGCCCCAATTCCAATCAAATTGCGATTACTGTGAACCCGATTGTAGAAACAATCATAGGGCTTCGATTCCTTATCAAAACACGATTCGAATGAGGTAAGAAACACTTACTTGATGTTAAGGATTTATGGATTTCTAGTCTTTGACCGGGGCTACGAACGAGTGGAAGTTGCAGGTTCAATCCACGATCAACCGAAGTTCTTGATTTGATTTCGAGTGTACAGACGAGTTCGAATGTGTAAAAGGAAGATAAGGTTTCGATGAATTTGGTTTTTATACGCGTTAGATGGGATTTTGAATCACGGTCGTGATGCTTATTTTGGAAACAAGATTTGTGTTTTAATGGCTGTTAATAGCCATTAAAACCGATTGGGGATGATTACGCGTATAAATCCCTTCCTATTTTGATTTTTGATTCGTTGTAAACAGCTGTAATCGATGAGAATGAGATACGGGTCACACATGGTTTGGAAACGGGTTTGGGTCGGCTGGATGAAGAAAACGGGTAGGGAAGGGGGGTTATCTTTGGGACATTGACAATTCTTCCCCTCCCTTGTTTCCTTTTCATTTTTAGTTTTCAATTCTAACAATTTTAACCCTATACTTTTATTAACTCTTATATTTAATTACTATAAATTGGTTTAAATTTTATTTAAACTTCACAATGAATATAAATTGATTTTTTTATTTTTATAAACTTTATTTTAAATGTTATTTATAAAATTTTAAAAATATATTACTTAATTAAAATTTAATTATGAATAAGGTTTATGAAAGCTTGTAACTAAGATTTGTTTTATATGCATTTCTTATTAAACTCCATATAAAATTTACTTGTTAATTTTATTTAATTACATCATCTTATAAGATTTATTATCTTTAAGTAATATATTTTTATGTTGTTTTTCTTTAAATTGTTAATTAATTTATCATACATAAGTGCATATATACATACATACATATCTATACATATTTAATTATTCAATTACCTATGTATTGTTTGTGTAACAAGAAAATCATAATTTCATTATTGAATGTAAACATTTATTACAAAATTCATAGATGTTACAGTCACCCCTACTTTTAAGAATTTCGTCTCGAAATTAAGAAGAAACTATATGTGGATACTTTGTTTTCATGTGATCTTTTCGTTAGCTCGGAATTTCTTTAGGTTGGACACGCAAAAAGGTGGACGGACATTGCTAAGTCCTAAATGGAGGTTCAAGGGTTTGGATCCAACTCATGAAAAAGTTAAAAATGTGCTGCGAAACGAGCATCACAATTAGACAGGATGCGAAATGAACACCAATAGAAAACTAGCAGATCCTTATACTTTTGTATGTATAAGGGTGAATAAAAATAATGAGGTTTGAGTGATTTATTCATGAACGTGTATTAACGATTATTACGATTCCAGCGGATAAAGCAAACCATCAAACTTGGTTGCTATTAAGAGTCCAACGCCAGAAGACTTTTCATCATCGAAATTGACTTGGGTCAAGAAATTTGTTGAACTACGAGTACGTTGTTTTAGGTTCAATTGTTATAAGTTTAGATACAGTTCTTACATTTGAGTGCATCCTCTACAACATTCGATTCTCGTAATCGAACTTGTTAAGCAATTTGCCCCAAGTGGATTTAAGGCATAATTTCTTCAATTCTTTTAAGGTACAGTTTAAAGATCGTGTCCTGTGGGATAGATTTTGGTTCTCAATATGAAGTTTCTTTGTTTGTGATCAATAGAAAGTGTGACAAATAATACGGTCAAGTATTATGATGTTATTAGTTTATCGTTTAGATGTATGCAAATTGTTGTATTGTTCATATGAGATCAAATCATTTGAGATGTTAATCTCATATGTGGATGTTCGATGTGGGACTTGGAATTCGAAAGTCTTCATTTAATTGTTTTAGGTTAACGATTTGCTTAATTGGCTTGATATAGGAACTACTAATACCTTTGATTTAGTATATGAAAATATACACCAAGTCTTAGTATGCAAGGATCACTTATAGCTCTAACTAAGATTTGCTCTCTTGATGATACAATGCTATCATTGATCAAGCTTTCGGTTCTACTCCCAATGTACCGTTGGTGCTTATATATAGGGTATACCGCAGCCAACCCACCACACCACCAATACCTTGAAAGCATATCAATCGCCCACCAATACCACATAAAATATTTCACTTTGTTTGATGTTCACACATAGTTCACCTTATAGGTATAGTTTGTAGTTTCAACCATATAGTTTTGAATATGATCAGCTTCCTTGGTAATAACATTCAAATCTACCATCCTAACATTGGTCAAGCTTTCGATTCTACTCCCAATGTATTGGTGGTGCTTATATATAGGGTATACCGCAGCCAACCTACCACATCACCAATACTTTGAAAGTATACCGATCACATACCAATACAACACAACATAAAAATGTTTCCCCTTTGATGTTTACATGTAGTTATCCATATAGGCATAGTTCATAGTTTTCATCATTCATCAGTTGTGTCCTTTGTCTCGCATTTGTAGGATTTACATGTACTGCAAATTTCGTTTCGTGTGCACCCGTAACGGAAATTTGCCTTGCATGTTTACCCTACTTGCTGGTTATGGGACACAACTGGGTGAATACAAGATTCATTAATGAGTTGTGATTCCTTCAGTGCATTATACAACCAAATACAAAATAGTTAATGTCGAACTATCAAATCTAGTTTGTATTCAACCAAGTAAAAGCTCGAAGTTATAAAATACAAAATTTTATTAGCACTGAAATCAAGTAACGCAATGTCATAACAATCAATGATCAAAAACACATCATTCAACATCTTGATTTGGTTGAGCATCTTGGACCATTAGTTGGAAAGTTCTAGCTCGAGCAACTCTTTGGTTATTTCCCACAAGTCGGGGGCATTGGTCTCGAAGGTGATTAGGGTCGCCACATTCGTAGCAAGCCCTTCCATTGGCTAAGGCAGGATTGATAGGTGCAGCATGTTCCTGGTTTAACTGCTGGACTTGTTGACCTTGTTGGCCAAGTGGCCCATGTCGACAATAGTTTGCAAGGTGGCCATACATTCCACAATTCGTGCAAATTCTGCAAGGTTGAGTAGTGGGGTGATGATATCTGCAAGTGTTGCAGAGTGGATTTGGCCCCACATATGGTTTGGTATTTGGCTTTGGGGCTTGTTGGTTTAATGGTGCAGCAGGGGTCACCACCGCAAAGTTCTTGGCCTTTCGCTTTCGATGGTTGAACTTTGAAGAGTTTGAGGTTTCAGCTTTGACCTCCTTTGAGAGTTCATTAGTGGTTGACTTGGATTCAACCTTCTTGGCACCCTTCCTTGTCAAAGTACCATCCTTAACATGATTATCAGTTAAGGTTGCAGCAAGTCTGATTGCATCTTCAAGAGTGGTAGGATTGCTACCAAAAACCGTATCTTGAATTTGCATAGGAAGGCCACCAATGTATTTTTCAATGCCCCAAGATAAAGGAGTGACCAAGTGTGGCACTAGTAGACTGAGTTCATGAAAGCGGGTCGTATAAGCAAGGTTTTCCCCACTGTCTTGCTTGAGATCCCAAAATTCAGCTTCAAGCTTCCTCATTTCGTTGCGAGGACAGAATTCATTAGTCATAAGTTGCTTGACCTCAGTCCAAGTCAAAGCAAGTGCAGCATTCGAACCCCTAGTTTGTTTCTCACTATTCCACCAAGTAAGTGCCCTTTTTTGAAAGACACTAGTGGCATATCGAACCTTAAGGTTCTCAGGACAGTCCGAATGGATAAATGTGCTCTCTATACTTTCGAACCATTGGAGGAGTCCAGTTGCTCCTTCACTGCCAATGAACTTAGTGGGGTTACATGAATTAAAGTGTTTGAAAGTGCAAGTTGGATTTGCACCCCCACCATTACCATTGTTTTGAGCTGGGTTCACATTAGCAGCTTGATTGAGTTAGGTCACCAAAGCGGGTAACACAACAGCCACTTGTTGCAAAATGATCTGGGCCAACTCTTGGATAGTAGGGTTCGTGTTGTTGGTGTTATTTGTGTTGGTGTTGGTGTCATTGGTATTGTTGGTATTTCTGCGAGTACGACGAATAGGCATGATTCTACAAGAGTTCAATTGAAAAGAGTTAGAATTTATATAACTCAAAGGGTTCAAATAAGAAATAAATAATTCAAATGAAAGTTCAATCACAAAGCAATATTTGGATTGTATTCCTAAAGGAATACTTTTGACAGATCAAAGTGTTTAAGTTCATCTTAACTTTCAGAAAGACATACTTTAGCCTATAGGTTCATACTCACTCCAAGGGTTCCCAGGAAAGCATAACAGGTCCATCGGTTGATTTGGATTTATACGAAATGCTTTCCTAGACAGAACTCCTCAAAGTACAGGTATTCCCCCTTCCAGATTGTATGTGTTTCCTAATCATTAGAATGAACCTAAAGACTATTGACGGGATTCAAGATTAGACTTAGAAGTCTAAGATCATTCCTCGTGATGACGATCCTTATTCAAGTCGCAAGAAAATGGGTCGAGAAGTTTTGAACCTTAAAGTCTAGTGTGTGCATACTAAAGTATCCTAAACTAGGTTCAAACATTTGACCTATCAAATAAGTAGTCACATAAGCAAGTATGACCTATCATGGCAACTAAGAGTTCAAATAATAGTTCATGGCCTAGCATGTCAACTAAAGAGTCCAAATAACAGTTCATGACCTATGAGTCCAAATTAAGGCATCCTATGGTTATAGTCTGGGTCATCTAGTTCAAATAACCTAATTCTCTATAACCCAGGCTCTGATACCAATCTGTAACACCCCGACCGATGGCGGAAACATCGGGGTGACACAAAGTGTAGATTGTTCATAGCTTAGGATATAAAGATGTAAATAATCATAACTAAACATTCAATGCAAATAAATTCATCATTCAATACAAAGTCAAATAAATTCAAACTAACTATTACATCATTCAACTTTAAATCCAAATCCAATTACATAGTTCAAATTAAATAAAATTAAATTAAATTCCAAATGCTTGCTAATTTCCATTTCCACCTGAAACATGTTAAAATCAAGTGTCAACTCAAAGAATTGGTGAGTTTTATAGGTTTTGACACTCAAACCAAAAGGTATAATAAAAATGATATAGATAATGTTATATGTGAACTCTAAGCATAATGATCATAGTCAAAATGAACTAGCAAGTAAAGCAGATCAACAAATGATAACAAATGATGTTTGACCTATGATTAGCATTACCAAAATGCTCAAATAGTAAACTATCACCGCGGGCCTCCCCCGAAGGGTAAATCAAACAACGGTGGGATGGTCGGTCCAATAGATCTATCATAGTCACTAAAATGAATGTGATCAATGCCTATGCTTAGCTAAAGTTCACTAACTATAAGGCCATTAGCTAAGTTCACAAGTAAATGAAATAAATAAGTTGCATGTTTCACCCCTAAACCAAAAATAGTAAAAGAGGGGCTATGAAGACTCACCTTAGTGTTCTTGGTAGTCTTGATAAATGTCAAAGTATGATCCAAATAATATCCAACACAAATTTCAATGTTCGCCTAAATAGTTCAATAGGCATATGTTTAACAAAACTATGTCATTCTATGGATCTAACTAAGTTCTAAAATGGATCAACGAGTTCGATTTGTTTTAAATAAATACAATTAGATTTGTTATGATTTAAATGAAAATAGTAAAATGTTTAAATTACAATTTTTGACTTAAAGTATTTATTTAAAAATCTATAAATTTAAATATTGATTTATAAAATTATTTTGATAATTATAAGTATTATGTTTATAACATTTATTATAAATAAATGAGAATAAATAAATGAGTAGGAATAAATATATAACTAACTAATGATGTAAAGAGTTATAAATAAATTTATAAAACTTATTTATAATTTTATGTAAATTTATAAAACTTATTAAATTATTTTATCATTACTATTATGTAAATGATTAAGTAAAAACATGTAAATAAATAAATAAATAAATAAATGAGATAAGGGGTTATAAGTTTATAAAACTAATTCATTTATGTAAATAAATAAAAATAAATAAATAAGTAAATACATATTAATTTATTTTAAATAAGTAAAATAAATAAATAAATAAGTAAATAAATAATTGATAATAAAAGTTATAATTAAAAATTAAGTATATAACATTTTTTTTATTACAGAGTAATATTATATAAAAATATTTTTCTGTGCAGTTAAAAATAAAAAAATGTTTAGAATGTCAAAAATGGGGCAAAAACCGGTTTACAACCCGGTTAGAAGGTTCGAACCCGAGACCACATACACACACAACACATGTATAACCGGTTGATATAGACCGTAGTTTGCGAAAGGATTTCATTTTAATTGCTTTTAACATAACCTGAATTCAGAATCCCCCCCCCCCCATATTCATTATCTTCGAAGCCCTAGCCCCAATTCCAATCAAATTGCGATTACTGTGAACCCGATTGTAGAAACAATCATAGGGCTTCGATTCCTTATCAAAACACGATTCGAATGAGGTAAGAAACACTTACTTGATGTTAAGGATTTATGGATTTCTAGTCTTTGACCGGGGCTACGAACGAGTGGAAGTTGCAGGTTCAATCCACGATCAACCGAAGTTCTTGATTTGATTTCGAGTGTACAGACGAGTTCGAATGTGTAAAAGGAAGATAAGGTTTCGATGAATTTGGTTTTTATACGCGTTAGATGGGATTTTGAATCACGGTCGTGATGCTTATTTTGGAAACAAGATTTGTGTTTTAATGGCTGTTAATAGCCATTAAAACCGATTGGGGATGATTACGCGTATAAATCCCTTCCTATTTTGATTTTTGATTCGTTGTAAACAGCTGTAATCGATGAGAATGAGATACGGGTCACACATGGTTTGGAAACAGGTTTGGGTCGGCTGGATGAAGAAAACGGGTAGGGAAGGGGGGTTATCTTTGGGACATTGACAATTCTTCCCCTCCCTTGTTTCCTTTTCATTTTTAGTTTTCAATTCTAACAATTTTAACCCTATACTTTTATTAACTCTTATATTTAATTACTATAAATTGGTTTAAATTTTATTTAAACTTCACAATGAATATAAATTGATTTTTTTATTTTTATAAACTTTATTTTAAATGTTATTTATAAAATTTTAAGAACATATTACTTAATTAAAATTTAATTATGAATAAGGTTTATGAAAGCTTGTAACTAAGATTTGTTTTATATGCATTTCTTATTAAACTCCATATAAAATTTACTTGTTAATTTTATTTAATTACATCATCTTATAAGATTTATTATCTTTAAGTAATATATTTTTATGTTGTTTTTCTTTAAATTGTTAATTAATTTATCATACATAAGTGCATATATACATACATACATATCTATACATATTTAATTATTCAATTACCTATGTATTGTTTGTGTAACAAGAAAATCATAATTTCATTATTGAATGTAAACATTTATTACAAAATTCATAGATGTTACAGTCTCCCCTACTTTTAAGAATTTCGTCTCGAAATTAAGAAGAAACTATATGTGGATACTTTGTTTTCATGTGATCTTTTCGTTAGCTCGGAATTTCTTTAGGTTGGACACGCAAAAAGGTGGACGGACATTGCTAAGTCCTAAATGGAGGTTCAAGGGTTTGGATCCAACTCATGAAAAAGTTAAAAATGAGCTGCGAAACGAGCATCACGATTAGACAGGATGCGAAATGAACACCAATAGAAAACTAGCAGATCCTTATACTTTTGTATGTATAAGGGTGAATAAAAATAATGAGGTTTGAGTGATTTATTCATGAACGTGTATTAACGATTATTACGATTCCAGCGGATAAAGCAAACCATCAAACTTGGTTGCTATTAAGAGTCCAACGCCAGAAGACTTTTCATCATCGAAATTGACTTGGGTCAAGAAATTTGTTGAACTACGAGTACGTTGTTTTAGGTTCAATTGTTATAAGTTTAGGTGGTGAAATCTCTACACCATTTGAGACACGCAAACACAAGCTTCAAAAGTTCACAACACAAGAAGATACTCTGTCGAGTTTCAACAACCTATAACGATCTATTCCTTGTGCTACATTGCTAAACACTCTTGTTTCAGGTAACATTTCGGGTTTTCGTTTAACTCCGGCAGTACATACTGTTTCGGCTGTTGTACCCTGGGAAATAGTCGGGTTCACCTGGGTGGCCCGAAATCTGTTTTATGGGACCTCTGTTGAACAGAAATTCTCAGCCACCAAACTCATTTCAATTCGTTTCATCTTATGCAATATTTCTTTCTTGTAATTTAAAGTTTAGCACTTTTATGTTTCTTGTAATAATGTATTTTTCATTGTGTATTTCTGAATTGTAATTCGAGTAATTGAATAATAAAAGTATTTGTTTATTTTGTGAACGGTGTTTCTACAAGCTTAAAACAGATTTTAAAAACCACCGTTCATAAGTTTGTGTTTTTAAAATTATCGGATTACAAAACAGAAATATAAATTATTTAGTTTCGTACAAATGTTTGTTTATCAAAAAATTTAAAATGTGTTTTTAAATTTTGTTTTTCGTAAACAAGTATTTTTTTTAATAGGAAAATTCAAACATTTTGTTTTGGTTTTGTAAACCATAATTGATTATTTTCTGTTTTGATAATTGTTAACAAAGGTTGGTTTTATATAATTCAATTTGTTTTTGTGTAAAGCAAAAGTTTTATAAACCATTTTGTTAACGTTTATTTAACGAACATATTCGAATCAGTTTTTTTTTTACTATGAGTTTTATAAACGATAGTTACAATCGTTTATTTCTAACGAGCGTGTTAGAAAAATGTTTATGATATAAAAACTGAATATCATAATACGTATGATGCTTTAAAAAAAATTCGGTCTTGGGGTCGGTTTTATGTAAACCATAATTCCTCAAATAAGTATCAAAGTTTAGTAAAATTTGATTTTTGTTTTGTGTAAACCATACGGTTTTTTGTAAACCACAATATTTTGATAAATTAAGCTCATCAAAGTTTAAGTTTTAAGTGACGGACTTGTAGTAACTGGAAGGGTGGACATCGTTATCTGAGTTTCTTGTGTAGGAAAGCAATTCGCATATATCCCAAACAGTCGAGGGACCTGTCTTGCTTTCCTGGGGATTCTTGGAGAGAGTGTTGTAACACCCCGACCGATGGTGGAAACGTCGGGATGGCACAAGGGATGTGTAGATTATTCAAAAGCTCGTGGGCATCTAAATCAAATCATCATATATCATTTAGTCAACCAAAATAATTACACAAAAATCATGTCTATCATGAATTTAGTTACATCAATTACAAAAGAGATTTAGCTATCTAACTAAATTCTATTCGCCAGAAATTCAGTTATTTAGCTAAGTCCAAGATCCTATATGATGATGTCCAAAAGTGTGAGTTCTTCTTCCTCAACCTACTTAGCATCATTAACTGAAACATGTGAAAATCAAGTGTCAACTACAAAGTAGTTGGTGAGTAATCATAAGTTTTATATTTAAAATCTTTTACAAGAGTTTTGAAGAGTTTATATTTTCTTGATAACATCCGTATGACCATCTGTGAGATCATTTAGCACAATATTCAAATACACAATCCCAACACATAAATTCACTCACATAATCACATATAATAATAAATCATAGAAATCAATCATATGTTCAATCAACCAATCATAACCCATCAACATTCTCAATTTATATAAGTGACCATGCATGTATCATTGTATATGACTGAGGTCAATGACAACGACACACGGAGTTGTGGAAACATCCACGTGACAATACATGCAATCATTGAGGAAGACCGAAGTCAACCACAACGATTACACGGAGTGTGGAAACATCCACGTGACAATACATGTAGTCGTCGCGAATGACACAAAATCATTAGTAACAACTCATGGAATATGACAATCCATAACTATGGATCTCATACAAGCAAATAAGTGTCATCCCTGTGTTATCAAGTCAATATATATATTGGTATACATGTTTCACCTCCGAGTTTAAAAACAAAATAGTTTAAAAGAAAGGAAGGTTATGAGAACTCACCTGAGTCCTTAGAATAGTGTTCTCGTAGTATGCGCGCTCGCGTAATAAACTCAAATCAACTCAACGATCTGTAATTAATTTGTTCCCATATATATAAGTATATTTATTTCATTTTAATCGAGTGTCCATGAATATTTACTTCAACTTCTTAAGTGTCTAATTAGCTTAGTTATTTATTCTAAGTTACCTTATCACACTTACTATTTTATCAATAGTCATCGTATAAATGTAATTTATACTTACCAGTTGTGATTATTTGTTATATGTTGATTTTTAAAATAATGTAACAAGGCTTACAAGTGGTTAGGATGATAACTTTTTACATATTTGCACACTTTTGTATAGGCATACATGCATGACTAACTTAGTTGTCCACCTTGATGTAGTTACAACACCCAATTCACATTGTAAAAGGTTATTTCTATGTCTTTTTCATAAAAGATTTCCATTATGTAAAGTCTTACATTACAAGGTTCATTTTATCAAGAAAAGGTGGCAAACCAATCAATAACTCATGGATGCATGGTAATATATATGTGTGTATATATATAATTATATATATACATATATAAACATGTATATATATATATATATAACCATATCTCCCATTTACCCTTAATCTCCTAATTAAAATAGATTTAGGTTTTATTCCCATAGGCAGCGAACCTTTGACATGGTGGCACTTAGGTTCGGCCAAGAGAAAGAAAAGGGTTCGGCCTCAAAGGAAAAAGGAGGTTCGTTCAAGTAAAGTGGCAGTCAAGGTTAGCCCACGAACCCTTGGGTCATCGTGTTGATAAGTGTAATGCTCCTAAACAGGACAGTGTACATATGGTTGAGGATGATATGCCTCTTGTTGCCATGATTTCTGACCTCACTTCCGTGATGGAGGAGGTAAACTCGGTGACTAATGACACTAATGAGTGGTGGGTTGACACTGGTGCTACCCGTCATGTATGTCATGATCGGAATCTCTTTAATACGTTTAAAGAGGTTACTTGTGATCAAAAGTTGTTCATGGGGAATGCAACGACTGCCAACATCAAGGGTGAAGGTAATGTGATCTTGAAGTGGACTTTGGGGAAGGAACTCACTTTGAGCAATGTGCTATATGTTCATGAGATGCACAAGAGCCTTGTGTCAGGATGGTTGCTTAACAAACATGGTTTTCGTTTAGTCTTTGAATCTGATATATTTGTTTTAACTAAGTTTGGAATATTTGTTGGTAAGGGTTATGCCCAAAATTGAATGTTTAACTCAATGTAATAGCTAAGGGTGAGAACATGAATGAAAATGTTTCAACTTCTGCTTATTTGATTGAGTCATCTAATGTTTGGCATGGTCGTTTAGGTCATGTTAATTTCAATTCGATGCGTCGATTGATTAAATTAGATTGCATTCCAAAATTTTCAATTGATTCAAAATATAAATGTACAACATGTGTTGAAGCAAAACAAACAAGATCATCTTTTAAGTCGGTTGAAAGAATAACAAATCCCCTTGATATAATTCACACTGATGTGTGTGATTTAAAATTGATTCCCACAAAAGGTGGAAATAAGTACTTCATCACATTTATTGATGATTGTACACGATATTGCTATGTCTACTTACTTAAAAGTAAGGATGAAGCAATCGACAAGTTTGCCTTGTATAAAACTGAGGTTGAGAATCAACTAAATAAAAAGATAAAAGTTCTAAGGAGTAATAGAGGCGAAGAATATGTTTCACCATTTGCTGATATTTGTGCACAAAGTGGAATTATCCATGAGTGTACAGCTCCTTATTCCCCACAACAAAATGGCGTTGCTGAAACAAAAAATAGAACCTTAAAAGAAATGATGAATGCCACGTTGTTAAGTTCTGGGTTGAGCCAGGACATGTGGGGGGAAGCCATTTTGTCGGCTACTTATCTTTTAAACAAAATACCTTTCAAGGAAAAGGATGTAACTCCTTATGAGTTGTGGATGGGAAGAAAGCCATCTTATAAATACTTGAAAGTGTGGGGGTTCCTAGCAAAAGTGGTGGTTCCACCACCAAAGGTTCAAAGAATAGGACGCAAAATTGTGGATTGTGTATTCATTGGTTATGCCCATCATAGTAGTGCATATCGGTTTCTTGTACATGATTCAAAAAAACCTGACATACACAATAATACTATTATGGAATCAAGGAATGCATCATTCTTTGAAGAAGTGTTTCCTTGTTTGAAAAAGGAACACACAAGTTTATCATCATATGTTGATGAGATTGTTCATGATGAAGATCAAAAACAATCAGAGGATGAAGAATTTGAGCCAAGAAGAAGTAAGAGAAAAAGAATTGAAAAATCCTTTGGTCCTGATTTCCTTACTAATATGATTGAGGGAGAACCTCAAACATACCGTGAGGCAGTCACTTCTTCAGAAGGACCTCAATGGAAAGAAGCGATCAAGAATGAAATTGATTCGATCTTACAAAACCATACTTGGGAGCTAGTAGATCTTCCACCAGGGTGTAAACCACTTGGATATTGATGGATATTTAAAATGAAGATGAAAGCTGATGGTTCCATTGATAAGTATAAGGCAAGGTTAGTGATCAAAGGGTTTAGACAAAAAGAAGGATTAGACTACTTTGATACTTACTCGCTTGTGACTAGAATAACCTCGATAAGGTTGGTGCTTACAATAGCGGGTTTAAGAAATTTGGAAGTCCACCACATGGATGTTAAAACCGCTTTTCTAAATGCGGATTTAGAAGAGGAGATTTACATGGAGCAACCTGAGGGTTTTGTAACATCAGTGCCGGAACCGTACCGGAACAGTGATCTCAACAGTGCCATGAACAGTAATCAGGTACGAATTTTACGTATTTCAGTGTGTGTTATATATTCATATCATATATCATATTCATTTTGTGTTATCAAACAACAAGTTCAGAAACATTTCAGAGAAACAGAACTTAGTAATATGGTTCAACAGTCAGATAATTATCTGGCAATACAAAACCATCATGTGATTATTTGTTAGGATTTTATTATGTATAAGCGTATGTGTGGATTTATAAAACAAAACACACGGATGTCGTTACGTGAATGCTAAATCGACGGGTTATTCGTATAGTTGACGATCTGTATGAATATATCTGGAAGTTTAACGTTCTGAATGATATCCGATAATTAGAAAACAATATTGAAAAGTATAGTTATCGTCGTATTTGTAGGGGTGACAATTCGAACGAATACGCGCGACGACTGTGCGATTCAATTTTAAACAGTAATTAAATATTTTTGAATTTAATATAAACGAAAGATATTTAGTTAATTTACTAGGAATAACCACCTAAAATAATTTTATAAACCTTATCCTAAAATCGAGCCGTTTCGTTACGAAAACCACAAGAAAACCGATGTTTTACGCGAAACCGAACGAGACCGAACCTACCCGGGTATTTTGAATCATTTAAGGAGGTCATTTAATGTGACAACTACCACCACCAACCTCCTTCACACACAAATTCGTTCTCACTCTCTGTCTAGAACCTCTCTCTACCTTCTCTCTACAAGAACTCCTTCAAATCTTCATCATTTCAAGAGTTTTTGGTGCCAAAACGACCACCACATCACGTAGATCATGAAAGTACAAGGGATCTAGGTTTTCATCCACCGATTTTGAGGTAAATCTCTCGTTTATTTACGGTGTTTGGTGTAAATCTCGACTACTATCATCTATTTTAATTCTAACCAATCCAACACTTCGAAAACACTTCGATAAACTCTCATAAACTACTAGGAAGCTTTAGGAACTAACCTGTAACAGATTAGGGTTGATGATGAAAAAGACAAGCTGGGTTCGTGATGGAGACCATGTCGACCGAACCTTCTGGGAAGGGAAACCCAGGTGTGCGAACCTAGGTGCTTTGGCCGAACCCTCGACTGAACCAGCTGGCTACGAACCTCCTTTGGCCGAACCTTCTATGCCACGAACCCTAGGGTGGCGAACCTGTGACAACCGAAGCTATTGACCGACCGAACCTCTCAGCAATTGGCCGAACCTTTATCAGCTGCTGCATGGGAACCACGAACCTGTATACCCAGCAGCACCAGACCACCTCCTTTGGCCAAACCTATGTCCTGCAAGCCGAACCTTCAAATGGGCCGAACCCTACCCAAGACCGAACCGCATGACCACCGAACCTTACGACGAACGAACCCGGAGCCAAGCTTTCTGTTAGCCGAACCATTTCCATGTAAACCTTACAGGTGGCCGAACCTTATGCTTAAACCCAGGGGCAGCGAACCTACCCTCTGTTGGCCGATCTGATTAGTGTGAACCCTAACTAGCCAAACCTTAGGTCCATTAAACTCGTGGGATAGCAACGAACCTAAGACATCTATGAACACTAGGGGTTGTTAAAGTTGGGTCTTTGGACTAGGCTAAGGATGAGGAACATGAGCACCCATAATCATATAGATATATATGTACATGCATGCATGGGATGACTTTGTGGGTATGTATGCACGAGGTGACCATTTAGGGTTTCCTTTACATAAAACCAATGCTTAACTTTTAAGAGCCAACATGGGTTAAACAATATGATGTATAAATTGAGAATGGATTAAAGAAACATGAGTTAGAATTCTAATAAGAATGGGTTTTCTTAAAACCCCCTAACAACTCAACATGAGTGGTTGACACCTATTTAGTTGACTCAATATGTTGATGGGAAGCCATTTGGAAATCAAGGGCAAACTATAGGCTTAGGTTGGCCCGATGGGCTTAACCCAAGCCCATCATGCGCATACTTAGTCTTTCTTAAAATCATTCTGTTTTAATAAAAGAAATCACTTGGGAAATCAAGGTTTTATAAACGGGACCGAGTTGACTCAATGGGCTTAATCGGAGTCCATCATGGTAATTATAGTTATTTTATAAGACTTATTATGGTTAATAAAAGAAAAATGATTTATAAAACTTTGTTTAAATTAAATTAAATGATTTTCTAAAATAATGTTTAACTTAAAACAAGTTAAATTAAAAACATGTTAATTAAGAATTGTTATGATTAACTGTTGGGATACGGGTTACAAATGGGTATTTAAGTTAGACTAGTTAGATTAAATCTTAGAATCACATTAGCAACATAGGACACTTAGTTGCACACCGAGACCAAACCTTAGATACGACGATTAATACGTATACTTATCGTATTCGAATTCTTTTAAAACAACTCAGGAACTGAAGATACATAGTCTACAAACAAAGAGCGCGCATTTTGTGGAAGTACAGTACAGAGCAACATAGGTGAGTTCATTGCCCCTTTCTAAACATTTTGTTTTCAAATGCGGGGCTGAGAAGCATGCGTAAATCTTTTTATTTAAACTGTTTTACGTATATGCTTTTACTTATTATATGTTTTATATATGTTTGTTATACTCCTAGACTCCTGTCTAGGAAATTGTTATGCAGATTGAACTAGCAAGTTCATTAATTACTCTTATGAGTAATACTTTAATTCTAAACTCTAAAACAAACCCTTAGTCCATCAAGTTCAAATTCAAGAATCTAAATTTAAAGTGAAATCAAAAGAACTGAAGTTAAAGATAAAATGCAATGGAATCTAATCCAGTGTGTGATCATTATATTAAGGATCCTAATGAAGAATCTATAATCCATGTGGAATCATGGAAATCAAAAGATCAGAATCAAGAGAATCATGGGAATCATGGGAATTATAACCGTGTGTGAATCATGGAAATAATGAAATCATTAAATTCTAATGAAATCATTAATACTTAAATTAAGGTGGATGTCAGTTGTATGGAAATCAAGACCACGTGTAACACACGGAAAGTCCCGGCATAAATAGTAGACTCTTGTAGTCAAGCTATATGGGCAATAACGGAAACTATTAAACAAATCAAAATCAGGAGAATCAAAGAAGATCAAGAATCAAAGGATATCCATAAAGTCCCGGCATGTACAGTAGACCAATGGGTCAAGCTGATATGGGCATCAGTAAAGTCCCGACACATACAGGTAGACTCCTTGTGGGTCATGCCTGATATGGGCCACATGTGAGAGGGTACAACTTGGACAACCACCAACAACTAAGTCTAATTGATTGAGTCAAATAAGGCCCAATCATCATGTCTTAGTTGTATTTAAATGCTTTATTATTAATTTAATTAAACATTTAATATTATATTTCTACAAGTGCTTTGAGATAATCATGAATACATGGTGAACTCAAAAGATCAGAGGTAAATCTATTTGTGAAAATCAAAATCTAAATTGAAGGTGAAAGGAGTGAAACACTTAATTATCATTAACAGCAATATGCTAAGCAGTCCGGTATGTGGTGGGACGGTGGCTGGGGCTTGTCCCCTACATATGCCCTATATATAAGCATACTTGCTTGGATAGCATAGGTGGTTGTTGATGAGGTTAAGGTTGTCATTTCGAGGGATCAAGGTAAACATTTTCAGGGTAATTAAATTCTATGAATCAAATGTTATGAAATCAAAGATGTGGGATGAAACGCTTAATTATCACCAGGAACAATATATCATGTGGTTTAGTATGTGGTGGGACGGTGGCTGGGCGGGCGGTAAGTTCGACCCTACATATGCCCTATATATAAGCATACTGAACTGGATGGTATAGGTGGTTAATGGTGAGGTTAAGGTTGTCATTCAGGTTATTCAAATTCATTTTCATAAAACTTAATGAACTCACCAACCATGTGTTGACTTTATTTTTGTATGACTTCTCAGGTGACGAACAGGTCAACTAAGGAGTTATTACTTTTGGACTAGGATACCAGTTAGAGGACCTAGCTTTTTGGACCTGCATATTTTTGAAACATCATTTCACAGATTATTTTGTATATCTTGTCTAAAAAAGCCATCAATCCCATGGTGGGAGCGACTAGTAAAAAAGGAGAGCTTCAAAGGACTTGCCTGCGCGGTATTGGGATGTGACGGTGGGACTCACCTCGTCGGTATGATTGTCTTTTATGTTCTGATTACCGCAAGAAGCTGAAGGCACCCCTCTCTTTCAAGAGGATTCGCGGCATGTCAAGCCCTGGTAAGGGTTGGTCGAGCTGACTTTCGTTTCCTCTATCCAACGGGAGGAAAAAAAGTTGTACATATCGAGTCTTCGCTGGATTTTTAACTAATGTCTTTATAGTAGTATCTTTTTTTCTAGTCGATATTTCTTCAATCATCTGAGATGGACTCGGAATGCTCCCATCAAGATGCCCGAGCTGTCGTTGACTCCGAATGATGGGAATTGCCGCCCAAAGAAAGTGGCTCCCTTGACAGTGAGTGACCATTTACGAAAAGTTCAGGGAGGCCATGACTAATTGCGCAGATAGCAAGCATAGAACAGAACGCAGAAAACGGGAAAGACGCAATTTGAAAATGAAGCGAAATCCGAAGTAGCACATGTGAACTTAAAGTCCATACCTTCGGTCTATCACCGCGGACCTGCCTTCCTGGAAAGCACTTGCATACAGATTCTAGGCGCTTATCGTGGAGTTACGCTCGGGAGTGATTGAAGTTTGTTTGTGAACAGTAAGTGGGCGTCCTCACAAGTCTGTTGAAGACTTATGATGTTGATAGTAGATTTACATTGTTAAATTATGAACTAAACTGATGTAATTTAACTTTGTAATTCTATTTTTAATTTGAAGTTTCGCATTTTTATATATCATGTGCAATGTAAACAATCTGATCATTCCGATTATCGCGCCCCGGGAACCTTCTGCCCGACGGGGAAGTCGATCCAAGCCGCCGGCTCGGGGTGTGACATGTTTCTCAGCTCCAGGCCAAGAAGGAAATGTGTGTAAATTAGTCAAGTCATTGTATGGCTTGAAGCAAGCTCCCAAACAATGTCATCAAAAGTTTGACCAAGTTATGCTTAACAATGGTTTCAAAATTAACGAATGCGACAAGTGGGTTTATGTGAAAAACACAATGAGAGGTTATGTGATATAATGCCTTTATGTAGATGATATGCTTATCGTTGGGAGTGACGATAAGATGATCAAATATACTAAAGACAAGTTGAAAGCGAGATTTGACATGAAAGACATGGGTCTAGCTGATGTGATTCTTGGTGTAAAGATCAATAGAACCCAAAATGGTTTTGGGTTGAGTCAATCTCACTATGTGGACAAAATCCTTGAAAAGATCAATGCGGGGGATACGAGTGTGACTCAAACTCCAATAGATACCACCCAACATCTATCGAAAAATAGAGGTGAGGGTGTTGCTCAGTTGAAGTATTCAAGGATTATTGGCAGTCTGATGTATCTAATGACATGTACACGGCCAGACTTAGCATATGATGTGAGCAGGCTAAGTAACATTGAAAGAGCATGATAAGATTACTAAGGTACTTAAGATACACAAGAAACTATGGACTGCATTATGGCCGAGATCCTGCTGTTATAGAAGGATATAGTGATGCGAACTGGATATCCGATATGAAAGATTTCAAATCCACAAGTGGTTATGTGTTCACCCTTGGTGGAGCAGCTATAGCTTGGAAGTCGTCCAAGCAACTCTTATAGCTAGATCTACGATGGAATCTGAGTTTATCGCGTTAGATAAACCTGGAGAAGAAGCATAATGGCTAATTTGTGGAAGACGTTCCAAGATGGCCAAAGCCTATGTCGGCTATTTGCATACATTGTGATTGCCAATCGGCTATTGGTAGAGCTCAAAGTGCAATGTATAATGGCAAATCATGGCACATTAGACGTACAGACAATACGATATGACAACTACTCTCAATGGGGGTTATCTCAATTGACTATATGATGTCAAAAGATAACATAGCGGATCCGTTTACAAAAGGCTTAAGCAGAGAGTTAGTGCACAAGTCGTCAAGAGGAATGGGACTAAAGCCCTTCGAACAAGTTTGTACAAAGGAAAACATATCCTAGAAGATTGGAGATCCGGTGACCAAGGCTTAATAGGACAACCTAATTGTATGAATTAAGGTCATTGTGAGGGAATACCTCAAATATAAAAAGGGAGTTGAATACTTCCTAGTTCATTCCTTTATCAAATCAGTGATAATAATTGAGGATAAGCATAATGTGGTTAATGATTCTTTTTGAATCATAAAGAACCTGCTGCTTTTAATGATCTATGGTGATCACCTATGTGAGAGAGAAGTGGGGTCGCTTAGAATGGATTTGTGGGGGGCGCAAATTCTAGAGCTCTTGCAGAACCAGGCTAGTGTTCTATTACCATAACGGACAAGACAATGAAGGGTTAATCATACCAGGAAGAGTATTGTGTGACATGTAATAACGTCTATGTAAACAGGGATTGGTTCAAGGACATCGCGTCTACTAATCGCTAGGAGACCAAGTACATATCACAAAGGAGGGTTCAAAGGAAAAACCTACTTCTCCTGCGATACTCAACCGCTGAAATTTTATCGTGATACTTGAGTGTAAGGATCGATTTCTATTCATGTGGGGGATTGTTGGAATTTTAATAATAAATATGTTTTATTATTAATTTTGGACCATGATAATTATTCGTATGTGTTACGAATATGATTATTATTGATTACGTTTTTGTTCTATGATGTGAACTAATCACAATGAACAGTTACGGGTCCAAAACGGAGCTAAGATGAATGAGATATCGATGCTCGAAATTGTGTTGTGTAAACTTTTCATCTACCAATTCAAGTGTAATGAATTGGCCATGAATATGTTTGTTAATGGGCATTGGTGGCCATGAATATGTTTGTTAATTAGCATAATGGTGGCCATAAATATGCTTGTTTAAGGTTCATGATGGCAACCTTTGGAATCCTATGTGATACAAATATATATAGAGGCATTTGGCCTCTTGTTAGCTTTGCTAGGTGGTGAAATCTCTACACCATTTGAGACACACAAACATAAGCTTCAAAAGTTCACAACACAAGAAGATACTCTGTCGAGTTTTCAACAACCTATAAAGATCTATTCCTTGTGCTACATTGCTAAACACTCTTGTTTCAGGTAACATTTCGAGTTTTCGGTTAATTCCGGCAGTACATACTGCTTCGGCTGTTATACCCTGGGAAACAGTCGGGTTCTCCTGGGTGGCCCGAAATCTGTTTTAAGGGACCTCTGTTGAACAGAAATCCTCAGCTACCGAACTCATTTCAATTCCTTTCATCTTGTGCAATATTTCTTTCTTGTAATTTAAAGTTTAGCACTTTTATGTTTCTTGTAATAATGTATTTTTCATTGTGTATTTTTGAATTATAATTCGAGTAATTGAATAATAAAAGTATTTGTTTATTTTGTGAATGGTGTTCCTACACAATCTACTACACCTGAATCCGAGTTCATCTCAAAAACTTAGGCTATGGCTGGGTTTTTTCATATGTTCAACCGACATTTAGGAAGGGAAAAGAAACTCAATGTAACTACAATTGCTCACCTTAAAAAAGGGCTATGAATGAAAAGTTGAACTTGCCAAAGGCCTACGCCCACATGTCAAAGGACCCCATTGTTGGTATGTACAAAAAAATTATATAGTTTTTAGTGTGTAATATTTTTGTAATCTATAATATGTATTTTTTATGTTCAAATTTCATATGTATTAATCAACCAAGAGATGCCCTTTAGACTCGGGTTATTCAGAAAGTTCAAAAACTTATTAATGACTCAAGTAATATACATTAAGGTAGTGTTGTTTGATAGCCTCCTAATCATTCCATTAAAAGCTCACGTATGAATCGGTCACAGGCAATGGTTCAATTAAAAAAAATACCTTTTAATGGTTCAAAAAGACTTTTAATGATTCAGGAAAAAAAAAAGTTTGAATGAAAAAAGCCCTCATGTAAACCCCTCCTATTTCTTTCTGTCGAAGTGCCGACCCACATCCTCATCGAAATCCTCTATTCCGATCTGCGCACCACCACCATCCATCAATATCTTCTCATCGACCAGGTATGAATTATGCTTATCAAAATTACATATTTGTTGTTTGTTAGGTGCTGTTGGGAATTTTGAATTTGGAGTTACATATCGAGTAACATTTCAATTTTTTATGCTCTACAAATTCCTTTGTTGGTTAGGTGTTGTAGGGAATTTTGGGCTTCTGGTTCTTTGGCATGTTCATCTATACAACAAACATTTCCGTTTATTCTAATTTTGATCGTTGGAAATATAATAAAGACATTCTTGTAAGCCAAAAATCATCAATACAGAATTTTATATGCATATCTAGGACCTTGTTTATGTGCATTCATCTAATTTTAAACATCCAAGGGCTTCTAGCTTAATAGTTACCCCGTTGACTTTCCTATGGGAAGTCTTGGGTTCGAATCCGGGCTGAGGCATATTTGCTGAAGCAAGGTCAGGAGGTTTACCCAGTTGTGGGGTTCCTGGGGTGGGCTCGGGCATACGCCCTAGAGCGTTAAATCCGAGGGGACAGTTGAAATCCCGCCTTAGGTGTCGTTGTACCAAGCTGTTCAAAAAAAATCTAATTTCAAACAATTTAGATGGGTAAACTAGTTCATTTATTCGTTTAGAGTTCAACCAAACAACACTACTATTTCAGTACTTAATCGGCTCAGAGTTTGTTATCTAATCATACTTCTTACTGGTTCAACACTTAATGATACAGAGGTTGTCGAACAACCCTAAACCAACTTTCTTTAACGCAGTTAGAAATAAACCATAAGGTTTCTACGTTTAACAGGATTTATCAAAGGGTTGAGAGGGATCGAGAAATAAGTGCTAGTGATGTTGATCTAATAGAGATTGAATTTCCTAATTAATATTTGAAAACTTCGTTGGAATCGCCAAAATGTCAGCTTGGATGTTAAACTTTTGTCAATTTAAACGATGCTTTGGATGTTAAACTTTTGTCAATTTAAACGTTGGAATCCGAGGTTGGTGGGAAGGCTTCAAATAGTGATGGTTAGTCAACGTAACCAGCCTCAAACGATGCTTTGGATGTTAAACTTTTGTCAATTTAAACGATGGTGCATCAGAGGACGAAGATTTAATACCACATCCGATGCGAAACAAAAAAACAAAAACAGAGAGCTTCCCGCCCCAAATCTTTCAATCAACACGACTTGTTCCACGCACAAGTTGTTCATGAAATGGAATTGTTTCACTTGCACATAGAAGAATTTTTATATTTAAAGAAAAATCAAGAGAGATGAAAATAACTTCAAAATAC
Organism: Mikania micrantha; assembly: GCA_009363875.1. Taxonomy (NCBI): domain Eukaryota; kingdom Viridiplantae; phylum Streptophyta; class Magnoliopsida; order Asterales; family Asteraceae; genus Mikania; species Mikania micrantha. The sequence goes on along the minus strand of CM018681.1, from coordinate 85,983,200 downwards.
TCTGTCATGACATCTACTATATTTTAGAATCGAAATATTCCTTTTTAGAAGCACAAAAACAATTTAACCCCTTAGGGTTGAACTGTCACACTACTATATTATTGAAAGAAGTATTTATAGATTTATAAATTGTATTCTTTTTTTTTTTTTTTTTGAAAAAAAAAACTTTAGAAATTTTGTGTCATTTGTATACCTGTTTTTTTTGTCATTTATTGATTTATAATGCTCATTTATATACCACAACTATGTGTAATACATATACCAATAAGCTAGTATTTTATAAATTAATAAATAATATGATAGGAAATGCTTCACCAACCATAAAATATATCAACAAAAAATATATTATTATTCAGGACATAAATTTGTGTTCCTTTTGTTTTTCTAAAGAAAACTAAACTTAAAACTAATTTTATTAACATGAAATTCATAAAGGCAAAATCACTTTACTCCACTCAATTTCTCTTTCTTAAAGGAGTATTATATTCTTATTAAAACCATAATAAGATTTTGTAATTTTATACTTCTCTGACAATATCGCTTTTTTTCTTTTCTTTTTAAATCTGCAAAAGCCATTATATGTATTTTTTGTATAAAAATCATCACTTACGTTTAGTAGTATTAATTATATATAGTTGTCTTTTACATATACCTCTGTTTGTTATTATTAAGAGCATTTTACATATTCAATCATTAGATATCTATATGCCGACTTCACATGCGTCATTTTGGAGAATACCATTTTTTAATTAAATGACATGTGTTTTTTTTTTGTGTTTTTTTTTTTATTTTGGTACTTGATTATATTTCAACAGCTTTGTGTGCTTATAAACATTTTGGTGTCTATGAGAGAGATTAGCAACTAAATTAATGATATATATACTAATAGAGTTCAGTGGCGGACCCATAATTTTTTTCATGATAGACGAAATTTTTTAAGTTCGCTTAATTATCATTGTATAATAATTTTTCGTATTTTGTTCAAGTCGGGTCAGGTTGGATCTGATAGACTTTCATATCAACAAGGGAGTAATTTACTTGGTAAAGGCCTTGGCTATTAAATAAAAGACTGAGTTTAAATCTAGGAATAAAATATATTTTTTGGGGTAGCTGAAAAATATAAGTATAGTATATTTGTTGTTTTTAAAAATATATACATGAAAGGAGTTGCATTTATGTTTGATGTGTTTGTGGATGTTTTTATTGTAATCCTCTATTAGTTTAGTGGATAATGGAGCAATTAGGTTTGATAAAAAACAATGCAATGAATTAGGTAAAAGAAATAACAAAAAGTAAAAGAAATAAATAACAAAAAGTAAAAGAAATAATATAAGTCTTTTATATATGTTAGTGCAAGATATGAGATTTATGACGTTGAATTAATATAGCTTAGGCAACCATAATATATATTCAGGGCATGACTCATGAGGGGTAGTTTTTAGCCTCTTAATTACCCAGTCGATCACACACATGTACATAGAAGATGTATTGAAATTATTATTTTACATATATAGATGTAAATTGTCACCTAAGGAAAGGTTCAAAAATTTTACTTTCATTTTTCACTCTAAACTACTCTGATCACTTCTGATATATGCTTGACACCCTCAGCTACCTGTAAAATATATATATGCCCCAATGTTCTTGTGACATCTTCCCCCTTTGTTTGTTTTATAAGAACTACGGGTGATTTAAGTCGCATGGGTTGCTTATCTGAAGCAATTACATCATGTAGTCGACTACCTGTGGTTAGCGACGGAGCTTGAACGTTCTGTAAAAGGGGTGAAAATTTATGAAAACCACAATACATGTTAATTTTTTGAAGAGAGATGGCGGAACCAATATTTAAAACAAAAAATAACATGTTAGTTGAAAAATTAACACTACGGACAAAAAGAAGAACGGGGAAGTCGCCTGGCCGGCCCCGCCCCACCTCCTATAATGTTTCGTCATTGCCTACGGCAACCTGCTTGGCTTACCTGAGAGCACCACCCCTCCGAATGATTGTTTATTTACGTACAATTAGTTATAAATCAGTTCCAAAACATGTGAAAAGTCTAATTGTTGCCCCTCTTCTGACTTTGATTTTCAAGAGATTCTATGAATGAAAGATGCATTTGATATTTTTTTGAATTAGATTTCATGAATAATAAGTTAGTATAGACAAAAAAAAAAAAAAAAAAAAAAAAAAAAAAAAAAGATAGAGAGAGAATGTGTGTTGTACGTGTGTGTAATGAGTGAAGTGAGATTTAATTAAGTGGGAGATTACTCTGAAACCAAATTTTCTTAGGTCCATTTTTGTCTCATTATATTTCCAAAAATTTCGATTATATATACACACACTGACACACTCTTATCAAAGAAACCCACCTTTAATTAGCCCTTGTATCAATTACACCAACAAACCAAGCAAGGAACTGAAGAACAGCCCACCGATTCAAATTAATTAAACCAATTTGATCATATATATATATATATATATATATATATATATATATATATATATATATATATATATCATGGTTCAACCTGAAATTGGATTGGAGGTTGTTGTAGATAGCCCTACGAACATCGAAAATATTCCCACAACCATAAAAAATCCACAACAAAGGAACATTGATGATATTATAGCTAAGATCAACGCAGGCTACTTTAGAATTTGCATATCCATCGGTGCTCAGGCGTTGTTATGGAAAACACTGATTACTGAAAAATCACCAACAACATTTGATAACAACCTGTTATTGTTCACTAAACTACCTTCCATCACCTTCTTCCTTGTATGGTGTCTTGCCTTATGCATCTTCCTATCTATCTCTATCCTCTACATTCTTAGGTGCATTTTCCACTTCAAAATGGTCAAAGCCGAATACCATCACCACATTGGAGTCAACTACCTTTTTGCACCCTGGGTGTCATGCCTTTTGTTGCTTCAATCAGCCCCGGCCTTCATTTTTCAAAATAAACACTCTCATTATGAATACATGATATGGTGCTCACTTATCATCCCTGTGATTGCTCTAGATGTTAAGATATACGGGCAGTGGTTCACCACTGACAAAAGGTTTCTTTCCATGGCAGCTAACCCTACGAGTCAGCTGTCCGTTATTGGGAACCTAGTAGGATCCCATGCTGCCATTCAAATGGGATGGACAGAAAGCGGTATTTGTTTATTTACCTTAGGAATGACTCATTATCTGGTAGTTTTCATCACCCTTTACCAGCGTTTATCGGGCACCAATCGCATTCCTTCAAAACTCCGACCCGTTTTTTTTCTTTTTGTTGCCACCCCCAGCATGGCGGCTTTAGCTTGGAAATCGATCAATGGAGACTTTGATATCTTATGCAAAATGCTCTTCTTTCTTTCCTTGTTTCTCTTCACGTCATTGGTATGCATATGTGTGTGTTACCTTAATTTCTTATCAATACTAACTAATCTATCTTATATAATAAATCAAGGTTTTTGTATGTCACATGTCATTCAATGGAGCATGTTTCATTTTTTTCCCTTCTAAAACTTGGAGCATTAAATAATTTATTAACACTCCTTAATTAATAGTGATAATTAATAAATTTGACTATTATTACTTTAATTTATTTTCTTATATTTAATAAATTAAGTATACTAACAAATAATCAAGTCATGAATATCTTACACTTTCAATGTAAAATTTTAATAATATTTTTAGAGTATATTGAAAAAAAAAACAAATAACTAAACAAAGTAAAATAAAATAGATACATTATAAAACAAATTGTAAACTATACAAATAATGATTTTATTAAAAATGAGAATATGAAAAACCTAAATTATTTCATGTATATTCATATATTTTTATATTTTAACTTACTATTTTCATTAAATAATATACAACTTTTAAATCTTTTCATTTTTTAGGTAAGTTACAAAAATTAAGGACTTATTTATATATTTTACAAATTATGGTATAATTAAAATTCATAAAAAGTTAATTCTTTTTATGTATTGTAATATTATTGAATGTTAGTATATAAATATTTTTACTTGTTCAGGTAATTATATAATAAAATATGAAAATTAACTTTAACATTCATATATTTTTTTGATAACAACTTATTTTAAATTGTTATTATATGTTTATAACTCTTAATTTAAAAAATATATATAATTGGTAACATTTATTATCATTGTAGTCATTTAGTTTTTGTTTTTCAATGTGTATCTATTATTTAATTATTGATATACATTATTTAATCATGCATTGTGAATTATAGATATGAAAAATAATTAATATATTATTAAGTAAATGAATTTAATCTGCAATTAGTTATAAAATTTTTAGTTAAACTTCTTTTCTTATCTAAACTTTTATTTAAGTTTCTTATTATCATTAACTTCAAATTATGTTCATTAAAATATTCAATAATAATAATAATAATAAGGGGTAATTTTGTAGAAACATAACCAAGTTTTGATTTTGTTCCAATTAAATCACTAGAACTTTGTTTTGTTTCAATTACGTAACTTAAGTTTGATTTATGTGCTAATAGTATATAAAAAACCTGGATGACAGGTAATCTTGATTCATTTAGGCTTTATAAATGCATTTTTAGATGATTTTATGACCCTTTTGATGATTTTATGAACCGTTTCTATAAAATTTTGAAAAAAACACAAAATGCACAAATGAGTCTAAAATACGTTTAAAACTTTCAACGGGTCATAAAATCATCTAAAAATGCACTTATAAAGCCTAAACGAATCAATATTACCTGTTATCCAGGTTTTTTATCTAGTATTAGAACATAAATCAAACTTAAGTTACCTAATTGAAACAAAACAAAGTTCCCGTTATTTAATTGAAACAAAATCAAAAGTTGGTTATGTTTCTATAACATTTTCCCTAATAATAATAATAATAATAATAATAATAGTAATTATTTTCCATGAATTATTTTTAAATATTTTAAAATATTTAGCTTGATAGGATGATTTGAATGTTAAAATAGAATATATATAATTATAAAAAAAATTCAAGTGTAATTCTTATTTTTTTTATAGAGATAACTTTAATTTTTATTAAAAAGTATATAACATTTTGTATATTAAACCCGTGTAACACACGGGATTTAACCTAGTTAATTAACTAATTAATCTTTTTTTAGCTAATATATGCATGGGTAGCTAGCTAGCTAATTATGGATTTTGTGATGTATAAATGTTAACAGGCTAGCCGACCTGTTCTGTTCAAGAAATCAGTGAAAAACTTCAGTGTGGCATGGTGGGCTTTCTCCTTTCCGCTTTCCTTCCTTGCACTTGCATCAATGGCTTACGCTCAAGAGGCAAACGGGGTGATAGCAACATGTTTGGCGCTTGTTTTGTCAGCAATTTCTGTTCTAGTTTTTGTGTTTCTGTTGGTTTACTCAACATTGAAGATTGACTCGTTGCTTCGCAAACCCATTCTCAGTTTCTAAATGTATCCATCTGATGTATAAATTTACTTGTTGCTACTTTTGCTCAACTTTGGTTCCATGATATATATTACGTCAGTAGATGATTTGGGCTTTCATTCGAAGATCCGTGCTTATAATCTACCTATTATAATAAAAGATTATTTTTATAGGACACATATCGCGTTCTAACGCAATCTAAAAATTTTTTTCCCACCTCTCTCTCCTAATATATATTAATAATTTTTATTAATTAAATATTAAAAAATATAAATATTCTTATTCTAATATTTTACTAATTTATTATAATTTATAAATTATAAAATATTTCAATTATACTTTAGAGTTAATTACACGAATGGTCCCTGTGGTTTACCCATATTGCACGGATGGTCCCTAACTATCAGAAATTACAACGATGGCCAAAAAGTTTGCAAAAACGTAACACGGATGGTCCCTGGGTTGGATGTCTGTTAACTTTTTCTGTTAAGTGTGTGTGAAATGACTAAAATACCCCTATTATTAAAAAAAGAAAAAAAGATAAGTGTGTTACACACACAGTGATACACACACTTGCATCACCGAAAATCTCCGGCAACACCACCACCACGCATCTCCGGCAACCACCACCACTGAGCACCTCCGGCAACCACCACCATCGAAAACCTCCAGCTTCTTCAAGTTGTGTATGTATACACACACCATCACGAGATATACACACACCATCGTGAGATATACACCACCACCGTCAATCCTTTTTCCATCCAGAATTTGTTTACATCCATATCAAGCCTCGATGAACTCCCAATCTGAATATTGTTTCCATCGAAAAAATAAAAAAATAAAATTTGTTTCAAAGAAAACAACAAGATCCATGCGAATTTTGAAGTTTAACCAACAAACCCAACGATTGCGTGAGATTTAGCAAAAACCCAAGATTACTAACCTGTGAGTTAAAGAATCAAAATGCCTTCGGTGGAAGAATCGATCCAAGGTCGGAGTGGAATCTCGTGTCGAGTCAAGATTCAAGAAGAGGTGTCGGCGATGGCTGAAGACTCCGATCTGTCGTCGGTGCGCATCAGACCTTGCTCCACCATGTCCTCATCGGTGCTTGTACGACTAGACCAGCATTTGAGAGCAGCTGCCATGGATGGGTGGGTGGAGACCAAATGCTCTTCATGTGTCGACGGTGGTGATGCCTAGGGTGGAGCCACGCCGACGGTGATGCTAGGGTGTAGCCACGACGGCGGTGACGCTAGGCGGCGGTGATGTTGAAGAACCTGGAGCAGATCGAGTGGTGGTTGGCTGACATTGTCTCCGGTGAGGATGTGGTCATCGGTGATGATGTGGTCGCGATTCCAGTGGCAATTAGTGTCAAATGTTGTGGTCACCGGTGATGGTGTGGTGGTAGTGTGGTGATGGGTGGTGGGTAATTGCAGGTGAAGGTGGTGATTTTGTCTGGTCGCCGGTGTGTTACCAACTTACCAGAGAAGAGATGTTAAAGGGCATTTTGGTCATTTAGAAAAATTTAACAGAAAAAGATAACGCCCATTCAACCCAGGGACCATCAATGTTACGTTTTTGCAAAGTATTCGGCCACCGTTGTAATTTCTGATAATTAGGGACCATCCGTGCAATATGGGTAAACCACATGGACCATCCGTGTAATTAACTCTATACTTTATCTTAAAATATAATTTTATAATTATTAAAAATTTATTATTATTATATAATAATAAAGTATATTTTTTTTAATTATGCAACATGTGTAATACACGGGGTTTTAGCTAGTATATATATATATATATATAGGGTAATGATCCGTTGTTAACCCTCCTTAATACAGTGCTGTAAGGCAAATTACAGTGATGTAGGATTTCAAACGAAAAAGAATTTGCACAAACATATAAAAGAACATACTCTTGTACTTGTAAAACAAAGATTTTGAAAAAAAAAAACAAAGATTCGGGGTCATCTTCATGGGTTATTCGAGTTATGTCAATAATGGTGGGTTATTATAGGATGCGAATCATATATATATATATATATATATATATATATATGGTTCCGGTCATCTCAACCGGTTGTTAGACAAAATCCGGACCATTTAAATTGCCTCACATTAAATCTTAGTCGTTTAAAATCATCATTGAAGGCGGTTATCAAGAGGTTATAGGTGCTTTCGATGGAAGTTTTGACCCAACTCCACTTCCCTTGATTCTAGGTTTGTTTCTCAAGATGTAACTGCCTCCCTCATCTGGTTCCATGCCATCTATCTTTAGGTTTTACTATTTCTTATTACTCCATCCATGTATAAACAATTGATTATGAATTGCATTGTTATCTTAAATAAATAATGTTTTATTTATAATGCAAAAATATATGATTTTGTTATTATAACATTAAACTATCCGTCCACCGGACACATATAAAACTAGTTTGTCTAGTCACTGGTTCTTTTGATTAATTTACAAATATAGGAATGAAATAAGAAACTCGCTAATTAAATTAACAAGATGGATAACTCTAGGATCAATTAAGATAAATACAAACTTGTTAATCAAATGGATAATTAACAAACAAGATGTGAAACTTTGCTTGTAATTAACATGCATAATCAATTTTACAAATTACACTCATTAAATAAGTAATTTGCAAATACTAAACATTCAAAAACACAATTAATGAATTGACTTCAAGTTCAAGTATATTATAATTGCTCAACTAAAAAATCCACTTGAGATTCGAGATAAGTTATACACCATTCGACTTTATTCACATCTTAATCAAAAGCCATAAAAATATATTTGAAATTCGAAAAAAAGTTGACGGCGTTAAATGTTTTTAACGCAGGTCCACCAAAGGCAAATATGTCGAAAGTTGGGATCATTATTAAGGATTTTTATTGTTAAGAACGGTAGTGACTAACTGATAAAAATTTGGAAGCCAAAATATAATGTTTCAACACGTATTTTATTAAAAGAATTTAGTAAAATATCAACCGTGATGTTCTGCGCTTCACATTAAATTTTTTATTTTTATTAAAATCAAGCCAGTTGAAACAATTATTATATATTTTTACTTTTTTGTTATTAATTTTGTTTTCATATTTTATAAAATTTATTTTACTTCTATTTTCTCTATGAATGCATCGTTGCAATATGTTATTTTATCTATACTATTTTCTTAAAAAAAATTTAAAGTGCTTATTAATGAGATCAATGACACGCCATTATACCAGGATATAAATCTTATTTAAAATTGATGCGAAAACATGTAGCAATAACTATAAGCAGTCCTGAGAATTGAGATGCTTAAGAATGGTTTAAAAAATTGTCCTCTGGCGAATTCAAATATTAAAGTAGAGATGTTTAAAAAAACCGAAACCAAATCGTATTCATAACTGGAAAAGCCGAACCATATTCGTGACTGAAAAAAACCGAACTGTATTCGTAACTAAAAAAATCGAACCGAATTTTGAATTATGTTTGGTTCCTAACTGTATCTGAATCCAAATTCGGTTTTCTAGTTCGGTTTCTAACTGTATCCGAGTTTTGGTTTATGGTTCGGTTATCGTTCCGAACTGTTTTTGAATTCGGTTTGTTTGGTTAACCGATTGAACCGAATTTAGATTAAAGTTATTATCTTATAAATAATATATAAAGTTGAATTCGGTTTATTTAGTTTTTAACCGCTTTATTTGGTTTTTATTCAGGTTATTCGATTGAGTTCAGTTTATTCGGATTGGTGTATTCGATTTTTAACCGGTTTATTTGGTTTTTAATCGATTTATTCGGTTTGTTCAGTTTTAACCGAAACCAAACGAACCACTTTTCAAATTTGGCTCGGTTTTGGATAGGGAAAAATAGAAAATCAATTAAACCGAACATAATCATTAACTGAACCTATATATATATATATATATATATATATATCAAAATTTTGTGCCGTCTAAAAAAAATGGTCCTGGGATGAAGGTCAGGTTTGCCTCTTCCTGGCTATCGATGGACATTTTAAACATTAATGTTATATATTTCTTATACAATTTCTTTTATATAATATATAATTTTTATAAATTTTAGGCCCGTTAAATTGTCGGGCCTGGGATGGTCGTCCACTCGCTCCACCCATGGCCTTTGCAATAACCCACTAATTAATAAACCAAACCGTAAGATTTAAATAAATTAACTGCCTAAACGAGGTTTGAATTGAAGGTCAAAACGGACAAGAACGTTAATATATGTCTCCAAGAAACCGAGTGCGTTGATCGTTGCTTATTCAAAGTTTATAGGTATGATCAATAGTTTGACTGGTTCTGTTATGTCTATATATTATATATGTACACACACAATCGTGATAAACGTCTCCCAATAACAAAATCAACTAATTAACGCTTTCATACCTAATAATATAATTAACCCATTTCTGTCACATCCTTGTGAGCTCACAAAGGCAGTACTACGTATTGCATATAAATATATATATATAGGGACTTATTCTATTAAGAACCATTAAATACTAAGGAACTAAAGGAACCACATTTGTAGCCACAAGTTTTGAAGGGTATAAAAGTAATTTCCCTTGAAAATAGGGGAAGTTACCTTTATACCCTTCAAATTTGTGGCTAGACATGGTTCTTTTAGTTCTTAACTTATATTGGTTCTCATTTGAACGTCCACCTATATATATATATAGGGGATGGTTCCTTTGTTAACCCTTCGTTATTGCGATAACCGTATAACCCTAGCATTTTTTTGCGTTTTTTGCCCGAGTCTTTTTTTCCTTTTTTTCATGGTCTTTATTATACATAAATAGGGGGTTTCCTTCTTGTGTTTTTGCTAATTCATCACCGTTTAGAAGTTATTTACAACCGTAAGTAACTGTAACGACTTACAGTTACTTACATTACGTATCTGATGGAAGGGTGATGTAAGTAACTGTAAGTCGTTACAGTTACTTACGGTTGTAAATAACTTCTAAACGATGATGAATTAGCAAAAACACAAGAAGGAAACCCCCTATTTGTGTATAATAAATACCATGAAAAAAAAGATTCGGGCAAAAAACGCAAAAAATGCAAAAAATGCTAGGGTTATACGGTTATCGCAATAAGGAAGGGTTAACATTTGATCCTTCCCCTATATATATATATATATGCTTCAATTCATTGCCACCATTAATCAGGCTTCAAGTTTTCTGTGTTCTTCTTCGTATGATTCCTCATATTCTTCTTCTTCTGTTCTGGTAGAGATTTCTCAAGATCTTCTATCCAGTTCCCAAAGATTCAAACAAATACTCTCACTAAACTCATTCCAAAGATCCAATCAAACAAAGGTTTGGTTGAAGAAATGGAATTTTCAAGATTCCCACTCAAGAAACAAAACAAAAACCATTCGGAAGTTCCTCCTGAAGTGATCATGGAGAAGCTTTATACGATACAGGAGGCTGTTTCTGATCGTGTAGAGATGCATAGGAACATTGGAGACCAAAGAAATAACTGGAACAGCCTGCTGTTAACATCTATCAACACCATTACTCTATCGGCGGCAACCATGGCTGGCATTGCATCTGCTGCACCCTTGGAAGCCCTTAAGCTTTCATCTACTTTCTTGTATTTGGCAGCAACTGGGATGTTGCTTATCCTGAACAAGATTCAACCATCCCAACTGGCTGAAGAACAAAGAAACGCTGCAAGGTTGCTCAAACAACTTGAAAACCAAATCAAGGCAAAAATAGCAATAGGCTATCCTACTATCAGTGATGTTAATGACGCAATGAATAAAGTATTAGCTATAGATAGAGCCTATCCTCTTCCTATACTTGGTGTTATGCTCGAAAAGTTTCCACCTAAAGTGGAACCAGCCGTTTGGTGGCCCGAAAATCAGACGACAGCTGGTAAACGCCCAGATGATAAAAATGGTTGGAGTGTTGAACTAGAAGAGGAAATGAGAGAGATCATTCGGGTGTTAGAGGTTAAGGATAAAGCTGATTACTTGAGGTTAGGCGAAAAGGCCTTGAAACTCAACAAAGTTTTAGCCATAGCTGGTCCGATACTAACCGGGTTGGGAGCCATTGGTTCTGCCTTTCTTGCATCTCATAATTCTTGGGCCATGGTGCTTGGGGTCATGGGGGGTGCGATGGCAAGTGTTGTAAATACCGTACAACATGGTGGGCAAGTAGGGATGGTGTTTGAGATGTATAGAAGCAACGCAGGTTTCTTTAAGATGATGCAGGACTCCATAGAATCAAACTTGGAGGAATTAAGCAGAGAGAATGGTGAAGTGTTTGAGATGAAGGTTGCGTTGCAGCTTGGAAGAAGCTTATCTGAGCTTAGAGATGTTGCAGCTTCGTCTTCAAGACCAGGCTGCAGTGACATTGAAGAGTTTGCAAGCAAGCTTTTCTAATTAATTTTGGTAGTTTAGAAAATATTGATCTCTTGATAAATTTTATCATGATGTATGTAAATTAACAAAATCATGAAGAACTCTATGAATAACGTGTCAAAATTTGTTGGAATTAACAGAAAACAAAAAACAAAATTAATCACTGTTTATATTTGTAACCCTTTCTTATTTTTATTAGTTTGTACAAATTAATCACAATTTAAGAGTTAACATTATTGTAACTTTTTGACTTAGAACACTATAACTATTTTAGAACACATAAACTTACAACGATTTTTGTTGGATCTGGTTGTTTACTCTAAACAACACTTCACAAGTATTTCTCTCTTTCAATCTAACAGATGCGGAAATCTGTTAGAAGGATCTCTCAAACACTCAATGGTGAACAAATAATCTTTTAATAACAATAAGAACACAAGAACAAATTCAAGCTCAAAGATATATTTCTCTCAAACTATTACAAGTGTTACAAGCAGAACACACAAGCACACGCAAGCACCTAAACAGGTTTACAATGAGAGGTTATATAGCTAAGGCTACAACCGTATACACGTAGGAATACAAGTTGGGTATACTAGACAATACATAAAGTAAAGTTTATTCTAGTATGTAAAGTGTCTTAACAGGCTAAGACACTTGATTACAATTATTACAATTATAGACATTGACTTTATAAAAGACTAGCTAAATACAAAAGGCATTTATTGTTGTTGATCTTCAAGGCTTCAGATGATCTTTTGCATTTAATGCTGAGGAAGGGAAGTAAGGTGTTGTGTCTGACTATCGGTATGTTCTTTTTGGTTTTACTCAGACCAGCATGTCTTGTGTCAATCACTTTTGTACTATGAAAGTAATCAGCTACAGTCTTTGTCAGAGGATTATCCTCGAAAGTCTTTGTCTTTGTCTTTGTCTTTGGGTGCAGAAGAGAATCTTCGGAAGCTGTTAGTCTTCGGAAGCCTTTAGTTCTTCATAAGCTTTATGTCTTCAGAAGCTTTGAAGCTTTAACTCTAAGTGTTGGCCTTCCGAAGTGTTTGTCTTGTACAGCCTTCAGCAGGAGTGAGTTACCCTCCGTGCTTCCGAAGAGGAACTCCTTCCTTCCGAAGGTTGTTTGTCTGTGTAGTCTCTTATACTTAGACAAAACTGAAGTTTGGTGAGCATCAGCCTTTATTAGTCTTTACAGTCTCCCCCTAGGCTGATGCTACCAAAACTTCCTAATCAGATTCTCCTTGTCACCCTCTCTCCCCTCAGAACATGTGCCCTAGTCTTTACCCATTTAACTCCTACTCTCCCATTTGATCCATTATCTGGATTATCAAGAGGGAGTTTATCCAAATCAAAGATAAAGGGCTCAGCTAGCACCATCAGTTGTGTCAACTCCAAGAGGTCTCTTTGATGATCTTTAGGCATTGGAGGTTTTGGTGTGGCTCTTGTATCTGAGGGTTCTGTATCAGGCTCAGAGTCAGAGGATATGGCAGTAGTTCTCTTTTTCCTTCTAGCCATGCTTTTTCTTCTTCTAAACCTTGGTTTATCATGAGCAATAGCTTGACTCATCTGATCTCTGGCCTGCTGATCTTCCACATTTGTTCCCACAGCTGCATCTGTTGTTGCAGTGGGCTATGGACCAGCATCCTCAGTTGTTGAAGGCTCTTTTCTCCTCTCATCAGCCTTTGATTGTCTCTCAGGATCAGGGTTTGTTGATTGTTGCTTCCTTGCAGTCTCTTTACCCTTTTTGATCTTGATCACTGAAGAGATTGGCATGTTGTCCATAGAAGGACTTGATGGAGGAGAGGCTAGTTCTTCCTTAGGGTTTAGGGGGAACATGTTGGGGAACATGGCCTTTGTGACTTCCCCACACATGACTTCTTCCCCCTCTCTGATTCCTGCACCAGAGATGGGGATCTCAATGGTAGTTCCTCACCCTAAACCTAAGCCTAAGTTTAGGCTTGCCCTTTGAGCCTGTATCTGCTCAATAGAAGGTAACTCACGTCTGGCAATTTTGGCCTTGATGTCCCTGACATGCATGTCCATGGTTGAGTTCTTCATAGGGCCTAGCTGCTGAGTATGGAAGCCATACTGGAGGAGGATTGCCTTCATTTTATCTCTGTAGGCTTTATCCTTCTGTTTCTTTGTTAGCTTCACCTTGGCTTTGGATGCAGCAGCTGCATGTTCCTGTTGTTGCACCTTGTCCAGCTCGGCAGCCATCTCAGGCACCGACCAGAGCAAAACTTCATCTAAGTCATATCCCTTCTCCTGGAGAAGAGTAGAGAGTCTGATAAGCTCATCATCCAGGGGAGTGTCTGGTCGGCCCTTCTTCTTCTTGGGTCTCATCTCCTCTAACTCTGCTTCCTCCTCTGGGGTTAGTTTTCGTTTTCCTTTGTCCATTGCTATTGCCCCAGAGGAGATGGATCATGTAGCCTCACCAACTGGTTCTGTAGCCTCACCAGCTGGTTCATTGGCAAGTAGCTCCTTTGTGGAGGAATCATCAATAATGACTGGGCCTTCGGAAGCAGCTGCAGCTTTGGAGTTAACCTTAGCATTCACTGCCCCCTCCGGTTGACCAACCATCTTGGATGATTCCTTAGCAGTATCCACAGAGTGCTCAGGAATAGAGGAGAGGTCTTCAGCAGCCTTTGTCCCAGAGGGGGACACAGGTTCCATGGAGACTGAAGGTTGTTCTTCTTGTATAACTTCCTCCATAGCAACCTGGGCTGCAGTCTCAGCATGAGACTTAGTCCTTGAAGGGGATTGTTGAGTCCCAACAGGGGACTGAGGCTCCATAGAGACATTTGTTGTTCTAAGCTCTTGCTCTGTCTCTTTGGCAGCCTCTATTGCCTCAGAAGAAGAGGAAGTAGTGGAATCATGGAAGTAAGTGCCCAATAAGTCATCCCATTCATTAGTCAAGGTGACTATGGATGGGTTGACATCATGTGCTACTTCCTCTTCTCTTACTTCTGGTCCTGACCCTGCAGATGGTACATTCTCCCCCTTTTTGGTAGCATCAGGGGAGACAAAAGTAGTTTGTGACAACTAGTACCTGACCGGCCGACAAGTCCGTACGGTATGTGTACTTTCAACAGAAACTATGTGTAAATACATGTTTGTGAACAGTACTTGTATGATCAGAATTCAAAATACAAGAAACAGTTGTACGTATTTATTGTGTAAACTTAAATACCGTAAGTACAACACGCATTTGAAACATTAGTTGTGTGCATTTAAGTGAAAACCTAAGTACAGTTAACACAACAGATCATGAGAAACAACAATGTTCAAACAGTTAACAAGAACAAGTCAGTTGCGATCTGATATCCACAGATGACAAGAATCAGATGGCCGACAAT
The DNA here is from genome assembly GCA_009363875.1 of Mikania micrantha. Taxonomy (NCBI): domain Eukaryota; kingdom Viridiplantae; phylum Streptophyta; class Magnoliopsida; order Asterales; family Asteraceae; genus Mikania; species Mikania micrantha. The sequence goes on along the minus strand of CM018681.1, from coordinate 85,968,025 downwards.
TCAATGTGAAAACAGGATGTTTAGTTGAGTCCGACAGTGAGGAAATACAATTTAAAACAATATTACAGTGTCGTTTCAGAATAACGAACTGATAGTGTGTTTGCGTGGGTGACGATTCACACAAACATATATGTGAGCTTAACGTTCTGAAATAATGACTGAAAAGTAGAAAACAAAAGTCGGAAAGCAAAACCATCGACGTGTTCATTCGAATGACGATTCGAACGAATACGCGCGATGGCGACGCGATCTGACGAAACGAAAACGAAACACGACACGATCGACTTTAAATTAATAAAATTAAATAAATAACATTTTACAATTTTGAAACTCATCAAATAATTAAGATAATTTCCTTTTTAATTAAAACATAAAAATTACGCGTAAAATTCCGGATATGCAACGAAAACGCAATCCGAGCAGCCGAAACGAACCCGAACACCCGAGGAGTATAAAAACTCATTCTCAAGCATTCAATTCTCATGAACACAATCACCTACTCACTCTCTCACTACAATTTCGGTTTCTCTCTCTCTCTCTCTAACATTTTTGATCTTCAAATCATCATATCTTGATCAATTCTTGGTGGATTTTGGTGTTCTTGGTGTCCACGCGAAGCTCTCGACTTCCTCTACAAGAAAGTACAACAGATCTGAAGAGTTACCCACTGGAATTCGAGGTATGGAGCATGAAAGATCACGAAATTTAGGGTTTTATGTGTGTTTGGTACGATCCACTTAGACAACAGGTTAGCCATCTTTCTTGTTGAAACCACGCAACTCGACAACCCTATCTGATACACCACAACACGTGAACAGCCTTAGCATCCAGATGATCGCTGATGATGATGAGGGGGCTGAGGCTACGAAATGCAATCCAGCCGAACCTGTTACTACCAAACTCAGTAGTGACGAACCTTGGTGCACCGAAATCATCATCACGAACCTTGCTAGTCAAGCACGAACCAGCTGAACCCTGTCGCATCACCAGGTCCACGAACCTTGTGACCAGTTGCCGAAGCTATCATCACCGAACGTTGTTCTGGATCACGAACCCATGCATAATGGCCGAACCATTTTCAGCACCACCGAACCCTAGCCGAAGCTTCCATGTGGACGGACCTCTAGTGGGTGCCGAACCTTTTCTAACTTTCGGCCGAACCCTAATGCCCTGAACCATCGCCGAACCTCCTGGTGCCTACGAACCATTGATTATTCACGAACCAGATACCATGTAGCCGAACCTTGTTGATAGGTTCGCTGGATGGGAAGCCATCCTACCATCTGATTTAGTCGAAGCCCAATGTTTACTCCATCGGCCCACATAAATCTGATCAGGCCCAAACATTTAGCAGCCCACATTATGTAGATGGCCCATATAAATTCTCGAGTAGGAGAATCAACTGGTTCGGCCTACAGCCATTTATTTCGGCCCACTTTGAATTATGGGCCAAACACATTTCATTGACACATGGAACCCTCGGCCCGTACACCAACAAGAGTATTCGGTTTAGACTATGAGCCAATCGGCCCAACATTACAATCGGCCAAGAGCCATGTTAGCCCAACAGGCCTATGGTTCTTGTAGTTCGGCCCAATTGATTAATCGACCCACATGACAAGATATATAGGAATTTGGTTAAATCAAACTTTATGAGTAATAAGGATTTGGTTGAATCATAAAGCCTAACACTTAGTTATTTGAATATGTTAGACAACAATCTAAAGTTCTTATACTTAGAACATTTTGTTATACTAATAATTCAAGTAAGACATCCATCAATAAACAAAAGATGCTCAGTTAAAACAAGTAGGTTAATCACTATTGAGTTGAGTAACAATCAAGTTGGGTCGAATGAAGAACAAAGACCAAGACACGCGAGTACTGACCAACTTTAGGGTTAACACATACACTCACACAAATTACAATAATTGATACTTATGAGTCATACACAACGTGGAATCAATACAGGATCGTGAAAACAAACTCAAGTTCAATCAAGAGCGCGTGCATTCTTCATTTAAGCTAAGTCAACCACTTCACACATAAGGTGAGTTCATATGCCCCCTTTTCTTTAATCTTAACTGATTTTAAACTCTCGGGGCTTAACATATTGCTTATATTTATTTAAAAGTTTTGCTTAACATATTGCTTATACTTTGATTTAGATAATATTAAATTGTTTATTATCGCTTATCATTGTATGCATGCTTGTATGATCATGATATGACAGGGACAATCAGATGAATATGATAATATAATTTCATAATTCATCAGCACACTAGAATAACATAGTTGTAAGATTTTATCTTATAACACTTAGTTATTCTTACATGAGTAAACATTGAGAAAATTCATACACAAACAAACATTGAGAACATTTACAGAGAAACATGATGACATTACAAAACACATGAATGATTAGAAGATAATACATCTTCTTAATATCATTCAACATCAAAATTAATTAAGTGTGATAAGTCAAGTACTTAAAACACTTAGTTTACACCTTAAAACATGTTATGTGATAACATGGAGCATTGAGTATCCACCACCTGCGTCACTTAAGGGTAGTAAGACTAGTTCTTACTACGGCTTAAGGATTACATGGTGAACATATGGATTACATGGAATGATAATCATGATAACGTAACTTCATGATAACAACATCATTCACACAATGATTAACATAACGTAATAAGACAAGTTCTTATTCGACTTTGTTAATCGCATGAGAACATCCCACAATGAGAACAAACAATAACATCGATGTACATCATCCATCGTTACCTGTTGACTAGTAGATTGAGGAAGTTATTTTCTCTCATGTCATATTATTAGTAACAGTTTCGATGAAGGCAATGGGATCACAAAGTGGTAGAGGTAAATCGGATGCATTGAAATATGATTACGTGAGGATTGCAATGGATTCCTTTTAGGCTCTATGCACTTCGCATTGAGAACAAATGACAAATAGTTAACTAACACTTTTAATATTTAAAAGTGAATCAACAATTAACTCAACAAGCAAGAGAATAATACAAGGAACACATTAAGTAAATCTAATATCCTTAATACATACGATGGTTATCAATACTTCGGTTTGATAACTACAATTCTACAATTATATTATTCTATACATGATATCACAGGTGATCAATAATGAGATGAACATGCGGAATGGGAATGGAAATCAATAGTTGTATTGCAAGTAGTGTGGAGTTCTAGTAGTGATGTGGTGAGATGTTGGCTAGGGCTTAGTTCCCTTACATATGCCCTATATATAAGCATCACTACTAGGATGATATATTACTTGTGAATGTAACTATTGAGAAACCATTGGGTGAACAGGTGAAACAAATAACATACAAGTAACATGATTAACATTGTGATTGTGCATGTGAATGAATCAAGGTTTTCAAATAACATACTTATGAACTCACCAACCTAGTGTTGACTTTGTTTAAGTGCATGTTTTCTCAGGTGACAAACATGTTTAGTCACCAGGATTACAGGAACATAGCTAGTGGACTTTTAGAAGGCCTAGCTACTTTTGGTGTTGCATACTTTTGATTGACAATACAGTGAATCATCTTTTGTATATCTTGTATAGTGACAAGATATAAACTCATTAATTCTTTTGGATAGATTTACTTGGTTAAATTATGAACGATACATTGTAATTTAATCTTGTAATTATATATCATTGCCGTATTAGCATTTCTCATTTATTTATCGTGTGCTATGTAACACCCCGACCGGCGGCGGAATCGTCGGGATGCCATGAGGGATGTGTAAATTGTTCAAAAGCTCGTGGGCATCTAAATCAAATCATCATATATCATTTAAGCAAACAACATAATTACACAAAAATCATGTTCATCATGAATCAATTACATCAATTACACAAAAGAATTAGTTAAACTAACTAAACTCTAATCGCCAGAAATTTAGTTAATTAACTAAGTCCAAGAGTCTATATGATGATGTCCAAAATAGAAGAGATCCTCTCTTCATCCTACTTGTCTCCATCACCTGAAACATGTAAGAAAATCAAGTGTCAACTACAAAAGTAGTTGGTGAGTAATCATAAGTTTTTATATTTAAAAATGTTTTAGCAAAATGAGTTTGAAAGTTTATGCTTAAAATGGTTTTATAAAATGCTTTGTTTAAAACGAGTATAAAACTTATGATCTTCTTGAGAAAATCCATATGAATACCTGTATGAGATAATCCAACACACATCCATCAATTCAACAATCAAACACATACACAATCACATAACCACATAACCAAATCAGTCATAGCCAATCACAATTAATCATAATCAAATATAGATAATCAATCCACAAACTAATCAACCAATCTCATCAATCATATTCTCAAATAATGTTCGTGACTATACATGATCATTATGTAATTAACATAAGTTAAATACATGATTCATGGAGTGGTCGCTAACCACGTGACAATACATGAAGTCAAAGCAATTGACCGAAGTCAAAGGCAATGATTCACGGATGTGGAAACCATCCACGTGATAATACATGAAGTCAAAACAATTAACCGAAGTTAAAAGTAATGATTCACGGATGTGGAAATCATCCACGTGACAATACATGTAACCTTTGTTATCAACCGAAGTCAATAACAATGTTTACACGGATGTATAATAATCAGTGATAATCCATAATAATGAATATCATAATGATAAACAGGTATTATCCTTGTGTTATCAAAATAATATTTAAACCGGTATACATGTTTCACCTCCGAGTTTTAAAACTAAAACAGTTTAAAGAAAGGGAGGTTATGAGAACTCACCTGAGGTCCTTAGAATTCGTGTTCCCGTATTATGCGCGCTCGCGTATATAACTCGAAGTAACTCAACGATCTGTAGTTAATAGGTGTTTGTGTTTATAAGTGCAAACGTTTTATTAGTATTAGATGCTCATCTTGATTAAATTTAAACCCATAGGTACTTCATGGACTTAGTTTTTATTTGTTTCCAAGTTAAGTAGTGTCACCCATGGTTTGACAAGATTCAACCTACAATTGCACTTAGCTTGTTATATTAACTTGTTCAATATATGAGGACTTTTAATTGATAATTCCAAAAGTTTACAACTTATAAAGGTATCAATCTTATACCCTATGTACACTTTTGTATACATGCATGCATGCTTAATTCCCTTAACCACCTACATCAAGTTATCACCATCAACTTTATAGTTTAAAAGATTATAATTTGGTTATTTTCACAAACCTTCCCTTTATATAACATTACATAACTTGAGATTGATATTATTAAAGAAAGGTGGTAATTAAAGTCCTCATGCATGCATGGTTATACATATATGTGTATATATATACGTATACCTACTTAGTTATACCTCCCGTTAGCCCTTAATCCCGTTTGTTAAACAAAATTTGGCCTAGTTTACCCCTAAGGGCAGCGAACCTATGACCTAGCTGCCCTAGGTTCGGCCCACAAAATAGAAAGGTTCGGCCAGGTATAGAGCTAGGGTTCGCCATTCTTGGGTTCGTCCCATCTCCGGTTCGCCTAGGTATTAGGGTTCGCTGCATTGTAAGGTTCGTGAAGCTTCCATGTCAGTTTGAGTACCACAGGTTCGGCCTCGAACTCACATGGTTCGGCTCATGGGCTGCTAGGGTTCGGCCAACATAGAAGAAGGGTTCGCCGGTCATATGGTTCGCCCGACCACAGAAAGATTCGGCTAAGACAGCCCTAGGTTCGTGGGTGGTAGCCGAAGGTTCGTGGCCAAGAAAAGGGAGAAAGGTTCGTGGCCAGGGTTCGCCTATGTCAATAGGTTCGCCGCATGTAACCATGACCAGGGTTCGGCCAAGTTACCCCCTCACAGAAGGTTCGGCCACCCTAGTTGCAGGGTTCGGCCGTCTGTGATGTCGCGAACCCAACAGCTCCATCTTGCTCATCCTTCGATTTGTTGATTTAAGGTCATCTATGGCTTCACATGTTTCAATCATAGCCCGATTCCCACACTAAACAAGTCCTAATCTCGTTTAAAGCTACCAACCATTTACACATCTAGTTTCTAACAAAACCGAAAAGAATTACTTAGATTTACCTCGATTCGTTCAACAAACGTAGGCTTTCTTCGTATCCTCTTGTAGCTCTCGTTCACGCGGTCGTTTAGAGCCAAAGATCACTTGGATCCGTCGGGTAACGAACGAGATAGGTTAGAGAGAAGGTAGAGAGAAGTATGTGTGTGTTTTTAGAGAGAGAGAGAATTTGAGAGAATGAAGAAGATGGTGAAGTCTTTCACCATTTAAGTTCACCTCGTTCCCGCGTGTTCGGTCTCGTCTTTATCGCGATAATTAAATAAATGTCCGGTTTTACTCGTAAAATATATTTAATCATAAAACATTAAAATAATTAAATTTCATCCAAATTAAAATGATTTTATTTAAACATTGATGTTTCTTAAAACGGTTATCGTTTTATCATCGTTAAGACAATTATTTGATAAATTTATTTATTCAACACAATTTAAGTTGTGATTCCTAATAAACATTTTAAGTATTTATTTATTAATTTAATATCATTAGATATTATTTGATTATCTCGTCAAAACACATTACTCGCGTATGTATTCGTAAAGATCGTCACCTTTGCGAATCCAACGCTCGTATCGTATTTCGATTCGATTTAAGATTTAGGGAATATAATTTCAGAATATTATTCTTAATAATTATATTCGTGTGAATCGTCACCCACAAAAACACATTTATTAAGTTAATATTTCTGAATTAATATTCGTGTTTTAGACAATATCGTAACCTCACTTCGCGTAATTAATTCCCATTATTTATTTAACTTTAATATTATCATTCCCAAACCAAAACCCACTAAACCAAGTCACTGACACATCCATGATAGACCGAAATATGCATATGTATAGGGCATATGCAGAGGTAGATCGCAACCTCCCCTACACCGTCCCACCGCTATTTCGATAAACCATGACCATGTGTCCTTAACTACGTTTAGCAACCAGACTATAACAAACTCCCAGTTCCATCCCAAATCCATTCTCATTCCAAACCAATAATTCATAATCAGAATAATCATCTGCGATAAACACTCTGGTTCTGTTTAGTTGAATTACAACTAAACTCCCCATGGTTTACACATATATTATGTGTTATAATCATGCATACCAGCAACAGTGATAATATCAATAATATCAACAAATAATTCATTATCACTAATAGCAATAAATCTTAGGTCGTAACAGTACAATCGTACGGATGTACGGATGTACGGACAACCTAAAGTACAGTGATGTTACATGCTATGTAAACAATCTAATCATTTCGATTATCACTCACGATATCGCGCCCCGGGAACCTTCCGCCCGACGGGAAAGTCGATCCAGCCTGCCGGCTCGGGGTGTGACATAGTTGTAGTAGGATCAGGATGAAAGGGTTGGAGGATCACTGGGGGCGCCTCCTGAGGTCCACGATTGTTGCCTCCTTGGCTTGGACCTCCAGCCGCAGGGTAGCAACCTCAGCTTCTAGGTGAGCTACCCTGGCTTGGAGGGATGTAATTGTGGCCGTCAATTCCTGTGTGTTTGTGCCCTCATCCACATGAGTGGAGTCATTGGGCGATGGAGTCCTGAGCCTAGCTCCTGCATCTCCATCACCATATGTGGTTTCTTGGCACCCTGAATTCCCCTCATTGAGAAGGGCTTCAAAGAAGTCCTCCCCAGTGTGAGTTGCCGCAGGTGAGGTCTATTACATGTACCACTGTCCTGAGGATCCTGAAGAGGATCAACAATAGTAGCAGCCTCAACTGCATTGACCCCCTCTGAACTCCTGGGGTCAACCTCTAAAGTGATACGCTCTGGGTCAGGAAACCTGGCTTGTAGCTGTGTCACCACTCTCATAAGTGTTTGGGTAGTGGGAGAGAGTGGTTCCTCCACAGCCATAGCAGAGGTTCCTTGAGCCTGGGTAATAGAATGGGTGGGGGGAATTTCTGGGTGATAGGATCCTGGAGACTTGGGAGACAGTCTCTGATCTAATGGAATTTCTTCATCGGAAGCAGACTCAATGATGGGGGCATCCCTTTGGGTATTCTCAGGTATGTGTTGTGACATACTCTAAGGGCTATCAGGCTGGTTAAGGGCAGCCACAGGTTCTAGAGGAAGAACCTGTGGAATAACAACAGATGTGGCTTTCACCTTAGGTGGAACTGTGCCCTTGACAGTTCTCTTCACCTTTTTCTTGATGGGTTCAGAAGAAGGGGCCTGAACAGCTGTAGAGAGCTGTTCAGGGGTTCGGTGGCGTTTGTAGGTGATCTTTATGGGGTGGGGAACTGAAATGAAAGGTGTGGGTTCAGCATCTGTGGGTACAACAGACTTGTCACCTTCTAGAGTTGGTAACTCCATGGAAGGAAGAAGAGGAGTAAAGTTCCAAGAGAACTAGTTACTCTTCTTCTTTAACTGCACAAAAACCTTGGAGGTTACCAAGGGGATTTTGTATATATTCCCAGTTAGTGAGAGAACAGAACCTAACTCACCATAAAATATATGCTGCAAAAACATGGGATACATACAAAATTTCTTTGGTGACGAAATATTGTCAACCAAATTATTGAAAATAAAGGCAGAAAAGTTAAAAAGTTGGTTTGAGATCAAGCCATGAATAGCCGAAGCTAAGTCAGATGGAACTTGATCCCAACCACCTGTCTTATTAGAAAGACAGTTGTAACGCCCGTCTCCCGGGACACGTCACTTTGTCGAATTTACTCATAAGCACAGTGATAAAATAGATATAACTCAATCGCAGCGGAAATAAAACATATTATACATAAGTAAACCCGATTACACATCTATGTCACACAACCATTTTTATTTATTTTTTTTTATTTTTTTTACAAAAGCTACATCTATGCCAGTCTTCTCAAAACCTGCAGCCAGCATCCATCCAGGGTCACTTATGCCAACTGTTTCTTGCCTCGACTAGCTGAGGCTTCACCATCTCTACCTGATGTGCATGTTAAAAGTTGTCAGCTTAAGCTGGTGAGTTCTAAGTTTAATAAACATCTTTAATTTCAAACAATATATTTCAAAAGCATTTCACAAAAGCATACATCGATATACATGTATCATATTATATCAAAAATATTTATTTAAAAATCTGTTCACCCGAAGGCACTCTGTTTTACCCGAAGGTAACTTTGTTTTACCCGAAGGTAACTCTGTTTTACCCGAAGGTAACTCTTTTACCCGAAGGTAACTCTGTTTTACCCGAAAGTAACTCTTTTACCCGAAGGTAACTCTGTTTTACCCGAAGGTAACTCTGTTCACCCGAAGGTGCTCTTAAAATCTTTAATCACCCAAGGGTGCTTTCAAAATTTCTTTTAAAAAACTTTATAATCAGCACCGTAGTGCAAGAACTCTTTTTTTTAAACAACGTCTTTATCTCAACCTATATACCAGCATTATCCTGTTATATCGAAGGAGCATAAGACTACACACCTTCGGTATACCAGGACCATGTCTTTATTAGTATATGAGATTTATACCTCTTGAAAACTCTTTCTGTAAACGTATTTTCAAAACAATAATTCGGGTTGCCTCTTTTATATTCTAAAAGAATACGTATATAAAATTCGGCATTATCCCGGCTTAACATTGGTATAAACGGGAAACATCCCGACATCACTGTAACATCATATATATCAAAACATTATCAATATAACATTCACATCAGCCCAAAATATTTAAAATAGTAAAACATGGCTCATAGAACTCACCTGCTCTATGCTTCTATCGTACAATTTTGGCTCCTCAATTCTTATCTTACATAACCGCCAGTTTCCTAATAACATCAGTACCCTAATGGGATTACTTAACGTATCTTTATATTTTCAGGTAATGACTCGAGCCTTTAATTGGACAGCATAACGGCTTATGCTTTTCGGTTTTCTTAAAAATACTTGGGCAGAATTTCGGCTTATAAAACTTTATTTTAGAGTTTTAAATTGGACAGAACCTCGTCTTATAAATATATATTTTTATAAAATATTTGGGCAGCATCTCGGCATACTCCGTGTTTTACAAAAATATTTAAAATAGCCTCCACGCATAATATTAGTGAGGTTTTAAACAAACAATATCTCGACCGTACTAATTAAATAATTATTTTAAAATAAGAGTATAATAGGTGGTTACCTCAAAGTAGCTCGTACCAATGCTTGCTTAACAATCCTTGAACGAAATTCTAGTAACTACCGTACCCGCTCAAGGGTTTTAGGAGGGTATTTTGACAGAGTTTTGTTACTTAAGAAAAATGAAAATTTGATCGACATTCATCTATTTATAGACGAAGATTCCTTCGTTATTAAGAAAGAAAAAATATATATATGGTTCAAATTGTTTAACGTTTCGTTTTCAAAAAAAATAGTCACATGTCGATTTGATTTTTTTATTATTTTTTTAATATTTTATTATTATTATTATTATATTATTATAATTAATTTAGCTTAAATCTTGTTTTTTTCTTATAACTTTTTCCATCTGATGTTTTAAAAACTTTCGAACATGTCGTTGAAATCTACTAATTATTCTCTACATTTCTACCCAAGTTTCGTTGAAAACGGAGCAGGGTCAAAAATAATATATTTTAATATTTACGAGCTTATATCTTGTTCATACATTATCGTATAACGGTCTGGCTTATATTAATGTGATCGTAATTACTTCAGGATTGTTCATAAAAATTTCGAACCCAAACGGTCAAAGAAATTCTGCACGTTATTAATAGGCTTTATAACGTGTACATACATTATCAGATATTTTTATCGTTTATATCCTTTTGATCATAATTACTTTACGAACGTTTATATAAATTTTGAACATAAACGGTTCCCGAAATTTTGCACGTTTATTATTAGGTTGCTAATTTTTTTTCCGGTTGTTACAACAGTGCAGAAATAAATGTATGAGATACTTATAATTATAGGACACTCTACCCTTCAAATAAGTAGTTGAAGGAAGAGGACCTTAATTTCCCATTGACCTGAAGGTCGATGCTACCTCATCCTTAGTGAATGAGACCCTTCCCCCGACATCACAGAGTTGAATATGTCGACAGATGGTCTCCACTATGATAGAAATGGGATGAGCATCAATGGTGACATTAAGAATCCGACCATTGGGAGAGGAAGAAACTGAACAGGATGCCCAAAATTGTTGGTGATGAGATTCATACACCATAGGCTGAACCATAAGGGCGAAAAAATACATGCTCCTTCGAAGGAAGGAGATGATCGGAGCAAAATCAGCATCGTTGTCTGCTGATAACTCCGCAGGAAGATTGTGAGATGGTCTGAAGGTAAGGAGTTCCATGGTGATTGAAGGTTTTTTAGGTTTTAATCGGAGAGAAAAGGACAATTCGAAATGAAATGATGAGAGAAGGTGAATGAGCGGGAGACCTTTTATACATTCGGATGTCAACATTTAATATAGAAACACATTAAATTTTGAGATACGGAAGTCAGAAAAAGTACTTCCGGAGACAGCTCATTTATTATTCAAAATTTGCTAAGGACAGATTTGCTTTCGAGAGAAACAGTCATCGGAAGTGGTTCATGAGACCAAAGATGTTCTTCGGAAGATACTTACTTCTGAAGCATACATAAGTATATCATCGGAAGTGCATCTTCTGAAGATTTAGATAAGTTCATCAGAAGAATTGTTCTTCGGAAGACATCTTCTTCTGAAAAGTAAGTTCAGAAGATTGAGCTTCCGAAGAGATAATGTATCGGAAGGATAATACTTCGAAAGGGGATTTATCTTCTGAAGTGTGACTTCTTCCGACATAAGGAAAGAATAATGCTTCCGAAGACTTAAACTATCTTCTGAGGAGTAATTACTCATCAGAAGATACTTTAAGTTTATCTTCCGAAGAATTATTCATTCCATTATTCATTCATTTATTCAAAGTTAATCATGCCAATGACTGTTATTAAATACCTGAATCTTCCTTCATCAAATGCTTTGGTGAAGAGATCAGCCAGATTGTGTTCTGTATCAACTTTGACTAGATGAATCAACTTCTTCTCTGCACAATCTCTGATGAAGTGATATCTGATATCAATATGCTTGGTCTTGGAGTGCTTGACAGGATTGTTAGTGATGGAGATTGCACTTGAATTGTCTATTTGTATAGGAGTGTTGAACAGCTCTACTCCATAATCCTTCATCTGATTTTGAATCCAAATGACTTGTGCACAGCAGCTAGAAGCAGCTATGTATTCTGCCTCTGCAGTAGAAGTAGAAACACAAGACTGTTTCTTGCATTGCCAAGACACAATTCTGGATCCAAGAAATTGACATCCTCCTGATGTGGATTTCTTGCTAATGTTGCAACCTTCATAATCACTGTCAGTATAAGCCATGAACTGAAAATATTCATTTCTAGGATACCACAATCCTAGACCAGGTGCCCCTTTGAGGTATCTAAAGATTCTTTTCACAGCAAGCATGTGTGAGACTTTGGGATTGGCCTGAAATCCTGCACACAAGCAAGTTGCAAACATTATATCATGCCTACTTGCTGTGACATACATCAAAGAAACAATCATTGCTCTGTATTGGTGTTGATCAACATCCTCCCCCTCAAGATCAGGGCAAAGAGATGTTGTCTTGGACATTGGAGTTCCCAGAGCTTTGCAATCAGTCAGCTTGAATCTTTCAAGAATGTCCTTGGCATACTTTGATTGACTAATAAAAATCCCTGTAGGAGTTTGTTTCACCTGTAATCCAAAAAAGAAAGTGAGTTCTCCCATTGAACTCATTTCAAACTTGGACTTCATTAATGATTCAAAGTCCTTGCAGAGAGATTCATTTGTAGAACCGAAGATAATGTCATCAACATAGATCTGTACTAGCGTAATATGTTGATTGGACTTCTTGAAGAAGAGAGTTTTATCAATTGTTCCTCTCTTAAAGTTGTTAGCCAATAGAAAAGAAGATAAAGTTTCATACCACTTTCTGGGAGCTTGATGCAGCCCATAAAGAGCTTTATCAAGCTTACAGACATGGTCAGGAAACTTTGGATCTTCAAAACCAGGAGGCTGACACACATACACTTCCTCATCAATCCTTCCATACAAGAATGCACTTTTCACATCCATTTGAAAAACCTTGAAGTTCTTGGCAGCTACAAAGGCTAAAAAAATTATGATTGCTTCAATTCTTGCAACTGGAGCAAAAACTTCATCATAATCAATGCCTTCTTCCTGTGTATACCCCTGAACAACCAACCTTGCCTTGTTCTTGATGACCACTCCCTCGTCATCCTTCTTGTTCCTGAACACCCATTTTGTTCCAATGGGATACTTACCCTTAGGTAAAGGGCAAATCTTCCAAACACCTTGCCTTTCAAATTGAAAAAGCTCCTCCTGCATTGCTTCTACCCAACTGTTGTCTTTCAATGCCTCAGCAACTTTCTTTGGTTCTACTTGGGATAGAAAGCAAGAAAACAAACAGATGTTTGCTTCATGCATAGAGCTTCTTGTTCTGACTCCTTCTTCAACATTACCAATAATGTTTTCAACTGGATGGGTGTTATGGATGCGAGTTCTAGGAATCACATCCAACTGAGAAGCTAGATCCAGATCTCTTGACTCAAGGTTAGGAAATACCACCTCAAGCTGGATTTCTGGCATATCTTGTGGTCTTTGAGATTGGACTGTTGCGGGATCACTTTCTCTGGGAGAAGAAGTTTCCAGAGTGTTTGGTACAGCTGATGGACTCACATCTTCTTCTTGACTCATTGGAACTGAAGTAGAGTCACTTAAAGGGACAGCATGAGATGTGTTCACTGTCTCAGACTGAGAGACATCATTGTGTGCTGAAGTGGATTCTACCAAGATTTGTCTTGAAGCTATTGGCAGTTCAACACGAAAGTCTTCTTCTCTTGTGGACTGGGAGGGGTCTGTGGTAGTAGACTGTAACTCTGGAACATACTCTTTCACAAGATTAAATGCAGATGTAAAGCTATCAAGATCAAATAGCCAATCAGGACCAGTTCTAGGCTTATTGATAGTATGTTCATTGAACTGAACATTTGCAGACTCTTCAATAATTCTGGAAGCTTTGATGTATACTCTATATGCTTTTGCATGTGAAGAGTACCCAACAAAGTAGCCCTCTGCTGATTTCTCAGCAAACTTGGCTAAGTGATCTTTGGTATTCAAGATGGTGCATTGACATCCAAATGGTTTGAGAAATCCAATAAATGGTTTTCTCTTGTGCCAAATTTCTTAAGGAGTCATACCATGTGTCTTAACTACCAATATTATATTTTGGACATAACATGCAGTGTTGACTGCTTCTGCCCAGAAAGTTATTGGAAGCTTGGCATCAGACAACATGGTTCCTGCAGCCTCAATTAGTGTCCTATTCCTTTTCTTAGCAACACCATTTTGTTGTGGAGTCTTAGGAGCACTAAATTGTCTTGTGAAACCTTTAGATTCACAAAAAGAATTTAAAACATGATTCTTGAATTCTGTTCCTTGATTTGATCTGATTATTTTTACATGATGATCACTTTCATTCTCCACCCTAAGTATGAATGACTTTAGGGTCTCAACAGTTTCATCCTTGGTACTTAAGAAAAATACCCAGGTATACCGAGAGAAATCATCAGTGATCACCAAGCAATATGATTTTCTACCAAGACTTTTAACACTTGTGGGACCAAACAGGTCCATGTGAAGTAAATGCAGGACTGTTGTGATTGAATTTATCTCTTTGGCATGATGTGATGATTTGTGCTGCTTACCTTTCAAGCAAGCAACACATTTGTCAACACAGATGAGTTCCTTTGTTGGCAAACCTGTCACTAAGTTATTTTTGACAAGTTTATTCATATTTTTAAGGTTTACATGACAAAGTCTCCTATGCCAAAGAGATGACTCATCAAGTGAACCTTTTGAGACAAAGCAACTTATATTACTGAGAGGTGCAGCGGTGCTCATATCTAGCATATACATGTTGTTCCTTCTAGGAGCTCTGAGCAAGATCTGATTATTTGGGACAACAAATCCTGGCTTCAGAACAATGCATTCATGCTCAGTGAAAAACATATTGTGCTTTTGATCATGCACATGTGATACACTCAGTAAATTGTAATTTAGTTCCTTTACAAAATGCACATTCTCAAAGCTTACCTTGCCATTTGTAATTGTGCCCCTACCTGTGATGTATCCACCTACTGGATCACTTCCAAATGCAACAGACCCACCGAATAATGGTTCATATTTTTGCAGGTGAGTCTTATTGCATGTCATGTGCCTAGAGCAGCCACTGTCAACAATCCACAAGTTGCTCTTTGATTCCTGTTGCCCCTGCACATGACCAGAAGTGAATTAGTTCCTGATGGAAACCCAAGCCCATGTGGTCTTGGGTTTTCCATTAGCATCGTTACAAGTAAATTTCTTTAACATCATCTTAGGTGGGACAGAGGCTGAGTTTGTTGTTGGTTGGACTGGTGGTTGAACAGATGGTTCAGCTAATTCCTTTTTCTTCCATATTTGTTTGACTTTTAAGGTTGTCGAAAGAGTTTGCTTCTTTTGACAATCATCGGAAGCACCTTTTGTCTTTCTTTCCGATGACTTAGTTTTTGCTGACAAGTTGGGCCTTACTTCGGAAGTTCTTCTTCTTCCGAAGGGAAAAGATTTCTTTGGATTGTAGGAAGATTTCTTTGCATGTGCTTCCGATGTTCTTTTTCCTTCGGAAGCCTTTCTTTTCTGTTCTTCCGAAACATTACTTTCGGAAGCCTTCCTATTCTGATGATCAGAAGTGCTTGCTTCCGATCCTTTCTTTCCGAAATCCTTCTTGTCTTGTTTCTTCCGACTAACAGAAGTATTTGCTTCCGATACTTTCTTTCTTGAGTTTCTTCCTGGTTCTTCAGAAGAACCAGATGACTTGTTCCAACTATCCTTTCTTCCTTGTTTCTCAGAAAACACTCTGCTTCTTGGATTATAGAAGCAATCAGCAGCAAAGTGATTTTTATCACCACACATCAAACATACAGTTTGATTGTTTGAGAATTATTGATGCTGATGGTTGTTGAAGGAAGTTGAGCTTTGATTCACAGGAGGTGATGGTTTGGATGTTCAGACAGACTTGTTGGCTGGAAGATTTACCGGTTTCCTTTTAACACTGGTTTTTCTCTCCTTTGACCTACCCTTTTTAGAATTTTCAGATGGACAAGTAACATAGTCATCTGAGGAGGTACTCCCAGTTTGTATGTTCTTAGCTTTGACAAAAACTGATGACTATTTCTTGATTTTCTTATTTATTTTATTTATTTTCAAAGCTGATTTTTTTAGTTTCTAAAGTACTGGGAGAAACATCCTCGTCTGAGCATGATGAGTTACTTGGGTTTTAGATCAGAGAGATTATCAGTTTCGACCACCTTGTGTATGTCCAATTCATCATCATACACAAGGTCAACTACTGGTTCACACCTAATCTCCACAATGGGAGTGTAGGCAGATGGAGGCTCTACTTTGTTGTAACCCAAACCAGCCCCCTTCTTATTTACTAGTTCACTTGTGCTGCTCATTCTGAAAAGCTTTTCATACTTTTCACCTTGACTCAAAAATTAGTCTCTATAGGACTCAGCCAATATAAGTTCAGTCTTGGCAGTGGTTAGTCTTTCTAAACGATTGTTAATTTGACATTGTTTGTAAGTGTCTTCATGTTTTAAGCTAGAAATGGTCTTTTCCATTCCTTCAATCTTTTCTTTGTAATTTCTTTCACATTCAAAAAATTTTGCCTTGACTACTTGTAATGACTCAAGTTCATTACAGAGTTGAGAATTTATTCTTTTAAAAACATTTAACTTCTCTAAACATTCAGGTGTGCACATATCCTCAGTTACCTTGAATGAAGAACTTGAATCATTTGCCATCAGAGCACTGTTGGAGATAGAAGGATCTTCAGCTTGGAAGCTCCAATCAGCAAAGTCTTGCTCTGCAATGTTTGCACTGTTTGAGCTTGATGGTCTTTGAGGTGGTTGCCCAGAAGTTGATGGCTGAGTGCCTGTGGACTTACATTCCCTAGCAAAGTGCCCTAACTATTGGCAGTTGAAGCATTTGAGCTTGGACTTGTCAAGACCAAACCCAGTCTTCATATTGTGCTTTTTGAACTGCCTGCTAGTTCTTTGGTAAAACTTCTTTGCTCTATAGGAGATCATGGCTATCTGGTAGTTGATGTCCATCTTCTCAAGATCATATGCAGGAATGCCATCTAATTCTTCCTGGCACAAGTGAAAGTAATTGGTTTCCTCAGCCATGAATGCTCCTTGCCCAGATGTTAAAAGTGGAGTTAGGTTGGAAAAAGGGTTTGTGTGAGTGGTTCTCCATTTTGACACATGCAGCTACTAACTCATCAACCAGTTGAACATACCTTAGATATTGAGAAGTCATCTTCTCATTGTTCTGTTGACAGAAGTTCTCAAACTTCTGTTTCAGCATATCTTTCTTGTTCTCTTTGACATCTTCAGAACCTTCATACATCTGCTGTAGAGAATTCCACAGCTCTTGAGCAGATTTGCATTTCTTGAATGCATGTATGATTGAGTTAGGGATGGCCATCTGGATGAGCCACAAAGCCTTCGAGTCCACTTCCATTCTCTTGTAATCTTCATCAGAATAGAGAGCTGGATCCTTTGGCACAGGAGCTCCACCAGCACCAGCAGCAGGAACAGTAGGGATGAAAGGCCCTTCAAGAACTGACTTCCAGAGTTTGAAGTCTTGGTTCCCGATGAATCCCTCCATCCTAACTTTCCAAGTGTCATAGTCTTCTGGAGTGAACATTGGTGGCTTGTTGAGAGTACCATTTCTGTATCATGTTTGTTAAGTGCAGCCATTTGAACAAACAAACAGAATATGAGTTTTGAAGTAGTGAGATTTTAGAAGAAATAGAACTGGTAACTTAAGGATGGTTAATCACTTAAGTTCAAGAGCCAAAGCTCTGATACCACTTGTTGGATCGGGTTGTTTATTCTAAACAACACTTCACAAGTATTTCTCTCTTTCAATCTAACAGATGCGGAATATCTGTTAGAAGGATCTCTCAAACACTCAATGGTGAACAAATAATCTTTGAATAACAATAAGAACACAAGAACAAATTCAAGCTCAAAGATATATTTCTTTCAAAGTGTTACAAGTGTTACAAGCAGAACACACAAGCACGCGCAAGCACCTAAACAGGTTTACAATGAGAGGTTATATAGCTAAGGCTACAACCGTATACACGTAAGAATACAAGTTGGGTATACTAGACAATACATAAAGTAAAGCTTATTCTAGTATGTAAAGTGTCTTAACAGGCTAAGACACTTGATTACAATTATTACAATTATATACATTGACTTTACAAAATACTAGCTAAATACAAAAGGCATTTATTGTTGTTGATCTTCAAGGCTTCAGATGATCTTTTGCATTTAATGCTGAGGAAGGGAAGTAAGGTGTTGTGTCTGACTATCGGTATGTTCTTTTTGGTTTTACTCAGACCAACATGTCTTGTGCCAGTCCATTTTATACTATGAAAGTAATCAGCTGCAGTCTTTGTCGGAGGATTATCCTCGGAAGTCTTTGTCTTTGTCTTTGGGTGCAGAAGAGAATCTTCGGAAGCTGTTAGTCTTCGGAAGCCTTTAGTTCTTCAGAAGCTTTATGTCTTCAGAAGCTTTGAAGCTTTAACTCTAAGTGTTGGCCTTCCGAAGTGTTTGTCTTGTACAGCCTTCAGCAGGAGTGAGTTACCCTTCGTGCTTCCGAAGAGGAACTCCTTCCTTCCGAAGGCTGTTTGTCTGTGTAGTATCTTATACTTAGACAAAACTGAAGTTTGGTGAGCATCAGCCTTTATTAGTATTTACAATTTTCCTCTTAAAAGGAGATAAATTTGCTTAAACTTATAAAAAAAGAATGTGTTATAAATGTTTACAATAATGTTAAAAAAATCAAATATATATCTTGATTTTGTCAATTTGTAAAAATTGGGTTATTATTACATTCATCATCTATATATATCTATATTTATATATATACTCTATAATAAAAAGCAAAATATTTTGACATATGTCACCTCATTACAACACTATTGCCACATGTCATATTCTTATACCACAAGTGACACTTGTTAATTATTCATTATTTCTCTTAATTCTCTCTCCTATTAAATAATTATTTTCTCTCTCTTATTAAATAATTTTTTCTTTTATTAAATAATTATAATAGTAATAACATATACTATTTATCTTTTTATTATAAAACACACTTAAATTTTTTTATAGAATACGGAATTTTCTAAAACCAAAATTTTTAAAATAAGAAATATTTTATTTTCAAAAAACAAAATTTATGTAAAAATTAGTTATCTTAAAAAAATAATTTTTTTTAAAATAAAGTATACAATAAAAAAAATTTTTAAAAAAATGAGATTTTATAAACAAGTGACGCTTTTTAATTTATTTATAAATTAAAGTAATAAAAATGATGAGCAAAGTTACATTTTCGGTCTATTATGTTTAACGTTATTTTTAAGTTGGGTTATTTAAATTTAGTAACTATAAAAATTATATTCTATATTATTGATTTATAAAAGTTAGTTTTTAATATAATACTAACTGAAGTTTTTAACGTTAATTAATTCAAATATATCATTTGTATATGATTAAAGTTTTTAAGTATTTATCCATCACTTAAAATATTTATTAATATGTAAATTAATCATTTTATATCAAAATATTATTTTATAATTGTTAAATTTTCATTACTACATATTTAATATTTTATATTAAATCCGTGCAATACACGGTGATTTACGGTCAGAAATGCGCGGTGTCAATTTTGTAATTAATATGGTGTTTGAAAGTCGCGGGATGGGCATAAACGTAATTTGACGTTTTTTAAAAATGAAACAGACACCGCAATGTATGGTGTTTTTTTGGTTTGTGGTGTTTTTGTCAAATTATACTGTTATAATGTATTTCTTACTGATCTATCCCGATATATAGTGTTGAACATATATTAAATTTTATGGCGTTTTCGATTTTATGATGTTTTGAACTTCGTTAAATTTTAGTTGTGAGATTATTGGTGTTTTGAACATTCGTTAAATTTTACGGTGTTTTAGACTTATCAGTTCACATTAAAACACTATAAAATTATTTTGAAATACAGAATATTTGACTTATTTTATAAAAGGCAATAAACAGTTCATCCGAAAAAACATATAATCTGAAAAACACCATAAACTCTAAATTGCGTATATAACCACCATTAAAACACCATACATGTGAATAAAATCAAATAAACAGAGCATTATTTAAAAAAAAAACACCTTAAAATTTTAAAATATAAAGGTGATTAGGGCTTTTAGATTCAAAATAACTTGTAATACTTGGATTCAAAAACACCATACAATCCAAAAAACGCAATACAATCTGAAAAACATCATAAAATTTGAAAAACACTATAATATCAAAAAACAGAGCATCATTAATGTGACAACCAGAAAATTTTTGCTTCTCAAACACTCTTGCTTCTCAAACACTACCAACAACAACCAAATTTCGGGACGAAATTTCTTTCAACAAGGGGATGATGTGACACCCGGCAATTTCAGGTAAAATTGCAACTCTTATATTCTTTACATTTCACATTCATACTTGTTGCATTTCATTTAATTATGTTTAATTAGATGAGCTGAACACAAACAACTACGAAACGATAGTTCATGGAACTATCGAATCGTACATTGCACTTTGGTTTTGGAAACCAAGTGTGGCAACCACAACACTAACACGAAACAAGTGTGGCATCACACGTTGATTTGGATTAATCAAGCGTGCAAACACTTCGTTAGACACGAACACAAACTATCGAAGATAATTCGAGGAATTATCGAAACACACACACACGAGTCTCACGAACGTTGGTGATCAAACTTATATGTTATTACATGATTATGTGCTAAGAACGTATTAGGTGTTTAGGATAAACGATAGGAATCATGTACGAGCGATATCGTATCAACGAAACCGAAAAACAATGAAAATGGACCCGTCGCGGTACGCGGAGATCCCCTGGCGAAAGGCTTCGCGGTACGCGGCACAAATCGGGAGTCGAGACTCCCGAATCCCATCGCGATACGCGGCGATGATTTTTGATCGGCCTTCGCGGTACGCCAAGGCCATGCAGATCAGAATTTTTATAACACTCAACTCCATTCATTTCAGTCCGATTTTCTTTCATTTTCTCCGACTCTCTTCGTCAATCCTCGACCCAAAACTCTAAAAATCAGCCACAATCTTTGGTTGACACTATAGGAAGCTATCCTTGGTGATTTGAAGCCATTGGAGCATCATAAGAGTTCTTGAAGGCCATCAACACATTGAAGAACCATCCCCATCCATTTCCAGGACCTGTTGCACCTGTTATAACCCGAATCATAGCATCAAAGGTAGTTTTACTTGTTTATTAGTTGATAGATCGCACATGCAAGGGCTAAAACCCCACATGCAACTCCATTCGGTTATTGTGCTCAAATGTGTTGGTGATTTGATGAGTATTTGTTGTAGATTTACTGATTTTGTCATTTAGAAATGTTAGAATTGAGTTTTGGTTAAGTTAGGTTTGATTTGATGATGATTTGGACAAACTTGCCATAAAAGGAAACTTTTATGTACAAGTCTTGGATTTGTGATGATCTAGACATGTTAGACATGTCTAGATGTTGTTAAATGTGTATTGAAGTGTTTAGAAACACATTGGGATATTTGATATTGTCAAAAACATGGTTTTGTATAAACTTGCCAATTATGGAAACTTTTAGAAATCAAAAGAGGGCTTTTGATGTTTTGAGATGTTTTGATGAACTTTGATTATTGAAATATGTTTAGAAATGATTTCTAAGCATATTGGAAACCTTGATTTGTGAAAACGAGCTTTTAAACAAATACTTACTATTTTAGGAAACTTTAATTGGGAAAAACGGCATAAATGGTGATTTATGCGCAAACGACATGTTTTAAGAGTTTAAACGTGTATTATAAACATATTGGAAGTAATTAGTTTTATGAAATGGGATTTCATAACCACACTTTCTTAAATGGGAAACTTTCTAAAAATGGTAACTTATGTGATTAGAGTCATAGGATGCATGTTGGTGTCTTATGTGCATCAAGGCACATAAACACAACAATCCTGTCACCAACGATTCGTCGAGTGTCACACCCTGGGCCGGCGGGGTAGGATCGGAATCCCCGTCGGGCGGAAGGTTCCCGGGGCGCGATATCGTGAGTGATAATCGGGTTGATCAGATTGTTTACATAGCATCAATGTTGAGAATATCTAAAGCACAATAAAGCATTAAAATAGGATTACAAAGTTAAATTACAATGTCAATGTTTGATAATTTAACTAAGTAAACCTATCCAAAAGAATCAAATGTTTCTATCTTGTATCTGTACAAGATATCAAAAGGGATTCATATTAACTACAAAAGATGTGCTATCCAAAAGTCTGCTAGGTCCTCTAGTTGGGCTGCCTAGCATGCAAAATCCTGAGCGTTAGCTTATACCTGTGCATCACCTGAGAAAGCATGTAAGAGAACAAAGTCAACACAATGGTTGGTGAGTTCATGTAGTTTATAAGTTTAAAATAGCTTTAGCAAACCTCCTTCGATAAAACCTTAACCTCATTAACCTCACCTGTATCATCTAACTCGGTATGCTTATATATAGGGCATACCCCTGAGTCGAGCCTACAACCCGCCCAGACGCCGTCCCACCACATACTAAGTCACATAGGACATTGATGCTAATGATAATTAAGCATTTTATCTACCATCCAATCCCGTTCCCGTTATAGTTTGAGCAGTTTGTATGTAAGTTTACCCCATGCACCAATAGTATCCGTGAGTTTAGCCCGATAGTTACCGGTATGGATAACCGAATGCCCGAAGGAATCCAGTAGAAATCCAGACCAGCCCCAGGTATAATTAGCAACTCAGGGGGAGATAGAGGATTTCCAGGTCGAAACAAAGTCAACTAAGGATCACCAATATCGTCCTAGTTACTGATCACCCAGGTAAATAGTTGTGGGAAACACTGCATGGCAAGCACTGAGAGGCCATCAGTCCATTTCCTCGATTGAGACCATGAAGGACACCCTATGGCAAGAAATGAGAGACCATAGTCGATGCCTTCTAGTCCCGACTGTGAAGAACACATGAAGGCAAGCACTGAGAGACCAACTATTGTTCTTACAGTCCCGACTAGGAAGAACACCTGAAGGCAAGCACTAAGAGACCAACTATTGTTCTTCCATAGCCAATAGTTTTAGCATGCAAAGAGTCCAGCATTTACGTAACTTGTGCACAAGAACTAGCTTTACAACCGGTAAGGCAAGCACTGAGAGGCCAAACCGTTGTTTGAGCATGTCAATCACATAGCATTCAAGAGTTTATAGTATCCATAGCTTCAAGTATTCAATGAGTATGTATGTATGTTTGTACTTAGTATCCCTATAGCATTATAGTATCATTAGCCTTTAGTGTTTACATTAATCTCTAGCATAAAACCCATAGCTTCAACAAGTAGCATAGTCTCATATCATTAGTATTAAGCATATCCCGTAGTGTTAGTTTGTAGCATAAACCCGTAGTATTAGCATTTAGTTTAACCCGTAGTCTTAGTATTTAGCATGACTCATAGTATTAGCTTGTAGCATAACCTCATAACATTAGCATCCACAATAGCATCATCAGATAGTATATACCCTTAGCACTTGGTATTAACACATAGCTTTAGTATTAGCAAGTAGCTTATGCCTTTAGCACTTGGCATAATCAGATAGTATTTAGTTTAAATAGTGTCTTATGCCTTTAGCACTTGGCATAATCAAATAGCATTTAGTTTGAATAGTGTCTTATGCCTTTAGCACTTGGCATAATCAAATAGCATTTAGTTTGAATAGTGTCTTATGCCTTTAGCACTTGGCATAATCAAATAGCATTTAGTTTGAATAGTGTCTTATGCCTTTAGCACTTGGCATAATCAATAGTATAAAAGCATTTTGTTAAATTTAAAACATTTGTTTTAAAAAGTATAACATGCTTCTCACTCCCGAGTTAAAAACCAAAATAGTTTGAAAAGGGACAATGAACTCACCTTGTAGTCGTGGTAGTTGACCTAGCTTAACAAGTATGCACGCGCTCTTTGTTGTGTGTTATTGTAGTATTCACGATCCTGTATTGATTCCACGTTGTTTAAATTTGTAAGTATAAGTTTATGAATGATTTGTGTGTGTGTAAGTATTAGCCATGACTTTGGCTAACACGCTTAAGACTCGGTCATAATTCGGCCCTTGTTTCGTGTGTCATGGATTATTGTTACTATGTCTCTTTACATTTTAACACATTTTGTAAAGGTTCTAGATGTAAATTTTATCCTTACTAAATCGTGTCACAAGTCTTGTAGTATACTAGACTTTTAAGTGTTTGTTTACAAAACCAGCATGTGGGCCGAAATGATGTGGGCTGAAACAATAGACATTGGGCTGATTTGTTAGGTTACTTAACCCTCATGAAATGGGCCAAATGGGGTTGGGCCTAATCAGTGGGCCTTAGGTGATTTGCATGTGTATAGGCCAACCAGGTGGGCCGAAAATACTCTGGGCCACTCTATTGGGCCTGGACTTCGGTTGGTCGAAAGGGATTATATTGGGCCAAGGAAACACTGCTAGGCCCCATGTATTTTGGGTCGATAATGGGTTTCCTGGGCCTGCTGCGACAGTGGGCTTAATCCCCTTGACCAAGTGAGATGGACCTGGGCCGAAAGTTCTTGGGCCAAACAGCTTAGTTGAACAATTTGAATGTGGCCGAAATGATGGTCTGTTGGGCCAAACAGGTCATGTAGATCTAGTTGTTGGAATTAAATCATTTATGTTTTGGGCTCATCCTTTGGGGTAGGCCGTAAGATGTGCTAATGGACCAGCCTCATGGTCGAATAGAATTATTAGGAGTGGATGGCTTGTTAGTCGAATACTCAGGCTAGGATAAGTCAAACAGAAGGATGGTCCGGCCGAATGAAGATGTGCTGAAGGAATCCTGGCCACCGAATGTAAGTGGGAGTATGAGGAGCGAATGACTCATTCTGAGGTGATGGTGGACGGCGAATGAGTCTCAGGGCGTATGAACAGCTACCACCGAATGGGGATTGTCGACTGAGCTTTTAATTTGACATTCTGATAAGACCCATTCGCCCTTAGGCCAAAGCCATTCGGCGACCTGAAACCTCTCATTCGACCGCAGTAAGAGTTGGTGCTAGGACCGTCCTCAAGGCAAGGCTAACAGGCTGTTTTTCAGGGAAGTGTAGGTTAGAGATGGGTCTAGTGGTCATGGTTTTCGAGATTTACAGATGACTATCCGATTTAGAAAAAGGTTTGAACAAAAAGGGTATAAAACCCTATTATTCGCAACATTCACAGCCTCCTACCTTGGATTTCAGTGAGTTTTGGCTTAGATATGTTGTACTTTCATGTAGTAGAGATCAAGAGCTTCATTTAGGCGAAAGAATCACTCAATTTGGTTGAGAAATGAGAGAGTTATGAGTGTTCAAAGTTTGCAAATGGTGATGGAAGCTTCAACCGGGATTAGGGTTTTTGGAGAAAGAAGGAGATGAGAAAATGATTTAAATGAACTCATTTAGGTTATTTATACTCCGAGTGAGTTCGGGTTCGTTTTTGTTGCTCGGTTCGCGTTTTCGTTACGTTTTCGAAACGTAACGCGTGTTTTTCGTAGGTTTTAAATAAAAGAATTATTTTAGGCTATTTAAACTACAATTATTGTTAGAAATTATTTTAATTATCGTAGTATTAATTCATTTATCGAATTTATTATTTTACGCTTTTATTTAATTTGTTTAACGAATTAATACTTTTACGCGTTTATTAATTCGTTCGCGATTTCTTAAAATAGTATTATTTAATTTATCAAATGATGAGTTTCAAAATTGTAAAATAAGTAATATCTTATTTCTTTGAATTTATGATCGTTCGTAACTTTTATCGTTTTCGTTTCGTCAGAACGCGTCACCATCGCGCGTATTCGTTCGAATCGTCATTCGAACGAACACGACGATGGTTTTGCTTTCTGATTCTTGTTTTCTACTGTTAAATTATTATTTCAGAACGTTAAACTATCAGAATCATTCGTACAGATCGTCACCTATACGAATAACTCATCGGTTTAGCATTCCGCAACAATAACTGTTATTGTTTTGTTTTGTTTAACCTCGCATACGTTTACACATGATAACACATCAATAAGCATTAATATCACCGTTCAATGTTGTCTGATGTGTTTCTGACTGTTAAACTGTTACGTTTAATCAGATTTTAGAAACAATAGCATAATAGTTTACTGTTAAGCATTACTTAGTTGATAGTACATCAATAGTTTGCATAGTTTGTACCTGAGTTACTGTGCCGTTACTGTTCCGTTCACTGTTCCAGCGACGTTTCCGGCACAGTTATTACATCGAGTCTCACTAGTCAACACACACACACACTCGGTTGAGCACACCGACACTTGGAGTTGTATGGACTACAACGCACCTCAGAACACATACTTACACCTATATGATTATAGGAGCTTACTAGCAGGACTGCTAGCCTTCGCAGTCGCGAACACCACATAAGACCGGAACTACTTCATCAGGTGAGTTCACGGCCCCTTTTTATCTTTTCTACCTTTGGGGGAGAAAACATTGCATTACAACTGTTTTTGAACAACAACTCATTTATTTACGTATGGACATGCTTTATCATTATATGTATATGTGTGGGCCCCTATCACAACTAATAGTCTTCGCGATACTCCTCGGACCGTTAATAGCATAATGCCTAGCATGGTAATCTTGAATAGTACTATTGGGCCTGACAAGCCCCACTGCACCCGACTGGAGGTCGGAACAGTGCAATATTGACCAACACTTTGCCATAGTCTTGTGATGGACATGGCGGGAGGCACAAACTGTCAGCTTCGGTACCATCCACAATATAATATAACTGTATTGACTAGCTATCAATCGATACTGCATTGTAATGATATGTAAATCTGTAAAACTCTTACTTTAAACATTTTGATGTCTACTGCTTGTGAAAAACCTGTGCTCTCACCAACCTTTGTGTTGACTCTTTTACTCGCATGTTTTCTCAGGAAACTAAGGCACACACTTGAGGATAGGATGCTAGGATGGAGTCCCATGAGAAAACTCCTTATTTTGAAGAAAACCAAGAAAACTCATACTAACCAATAAATTTTTTAATAAAAAATTTCATAATTTTTTATTATAAGGATAGAAATGTTATAATACGCAAAAAGTTTTTGAAAAAAATATGTAAATCATGAAATTACATATATGTAACTCAAAAAGTTTCGTGTGTCACTTATCAAGTTACATATATGTAATCAGTATGTGTAACATAGTGATTACATATATGTAATAACCTAAAATATATATTTTTTTCTATTTTTTTCTTTTTTTACATTTCTTATCTTATAATAAAAAGGAAATAGAAAAGAAAAAATGAAAAAAAAAAATAATTGGTAATGATTGTGATTAGTTTTCTTAGTTTTCTCCAAAACGATGGTTTTCTTAGGAACCCTCCCCTATATATATATATATAAACAGATCTAAAAAAGAAACCCTTAAACCCTATCTGGGTTATTTATTTGAAATCTTAAAATAAATATGTGATATATATCAACCCATATTTTTTTATTCAAATCACAATTTTTTTTCAGTTTAATGTGGATCACATATTAATTTTAAAAATTTCAAATGAATGATACAGATAGTTTTAAGGGTTTTCTCTATATATAAGGAATAACTTATTTATTAAACCACTTTTTTTGCGTTAACTCGTATAACTTCGCCTAGATTAATCCAAAAATTTGTTTTCTATTTTTAAAAAAAATATATCATCAACATTTATAATTTAAATGAAGAGAAACTTTTGATTATACTAACAAGATTTATATTTTTTGGTACAATGTAACTTAAACTGTTTTTAAATTTTAAACGATGATAAATTTACACATACACATACGAGAAGAAGTATTATTTATGTGTAATAATGATATTTAAAAAAAAAGAAAACAAAGATTTGGATTGATATTAGCGAATTATACAGGTTAATGCAATAAAAGTGTGTTAACAATTAAAGGAACTATTTCATATATATATATATGTATATATCTGTTGGATCGGGTTGTTTACTATTGTCACACCCCGAGCCGGCGGGATAGGATCGGTTGTCCCGTCGGGCGGAAGGTTCCCGGGGCGCGATATCGTGAGTGATAATTGTGATGATCAGATTGTTTACATTGCACATGATACAAATGAGAAATGCTAAATATAATAGAATTACAAAGTTAAATTACATCAGTATTGTTTATAATTTAACAATGTAAATCTACCATCAACATCATAAATTTCTATCTTGTATTTACACAAGATATACAAAATAAATTTGTATAATGATGTCTTCAAAAGTATGCAGGTCCAAAATGCTAAGCCTTCTATCTGAAGTCCTAGTCCAAAAGGAATAACTCCTTAGTTGACCTGTTCGTCACCTGAGAAGTCATGTAAAAATCAAGTCAACACATGGTTGGTGAGTTCATATAGTTTTGTAAATGAAAATGATTTGAACACCTCTTTCGGTAAAGACCCTAACCTCATTAACATCAGCTGTATCATCCAGATCGGTATGCTTATATATAGGGCATACCCCTGGGTCAAGGCTACAACCCCGCCCAGACGCCATCCCACCACATACTAATCCGCATGGGACATTGATGTTAATGATAATTAAGCATTTTTACCTAACACACCTCTGATTTAGATTATGATTTCCCAAAACTTGATTTACCTTTGATTCTCTTGATTTTGAACATAGATACATGATTTCTCAAAATCAGTGATAGTAAAATAAAATGTTAAATATTTAATAAAATAAATAAATAAACATATAAATGCAACTAAGACATGATGATTGGGTATTATTTGACCCAATTAATTAGACTTAGTTATTGGTGGTTGTCCAAGTTGTAACCTCTCACACGTGACCCTTACCAGGCATAACTCACAAGGAGTATACCTGGGCGTGACGGGATTTTAATGATGCCCATACAGCCTGACCCAAGGGTCTTCTGTACATGCGGGGACTTTAATGTTTTGCCCTTACAGCTTGACCCAAAGGTCTTCTGTACATGCGGGGACTTTAAGGATATCCTTTGATTCTTGATCTCTTGATTCTCTTAGACTTTGATATTGATTTCAATGATTGTTCACGTTGTTGCCCGTATAGCCTGACTACAAGAGTCTTCTATACCTGAAGGGACTTTATATGTGTGTTACACGTGGTCTTGATTCCATATACAACTGACATCCACCTTGACTTGAGTATTAATGATTTCATTAGATCATAATGATTTCATTATTTCAATGATTCACACACATTTATGATTTCTGATTCCTTGAGTCTTTTGATCTTGATTTTTGGGATTTCCATGATTTACAATGGTAATTGATTTGATTATGATTCTTGAATCTCAGATCACACACTGAGTTATGATTCCTTGGAATATGATCTATTGATTTTGTTCATTTGATTTCACTTTGACTTAGGATTCTTGAATTTGAAATTGATGGACTAAGGGTTTATTTAGAGTTTAAATTTAAGGTATTACTCATAAAAGTACTTAAATTTATTCGATAACTTGATATGTTCAATAATTTCCTAGACAGGAGTCTAGGAGTATTAACAAACATACATATGTAAAACATATAATAAATAAAAGCATTTAAATAAACAGTTTAAATAAAACAGTTTACGCATGCTTCTCAGCCCCGCGTTTTAAAACAAAAATGTTAGAAAAGGGGCAATGAACTCACCTGTGTTGCTTTGTACTGGATCACAAAAGATAATGCGCGCTCCTTGACTGTTGCTTATGTGTCTTTAGCACCTGAGTTGTTTTAAGAGATTTCGAATACGATAAGTATATACGATAATCGTCGTGTCTAGGGTTTGGTCTCGGTGTGCAACTAAGTGTCCTAATTTACTAATGTATTTCTATGACTTCATTGAATTTATCTAACTTATTACCCATTGATAATCCTCATCCTGCAATTAATCAATTAGAAACTTTAAGTACGAACGCTTTCAAACTTGATCCATTTTAAGTTACACCTTTATTATTTAATAAAATCATTTATCTTTATTAAAACATAATTTATTTAAATAAAAGCATGATTAATATGATGGGCTTGTGTTAAGCCCATTGGGCCAACTTCGGGCCCAATGTTAACCTTTGATTTGTATAACCCATCATAGATAATTCAAGTGAACCATCCTAATTTGGTTACAAGTTCTTATGAAATCTCCTAACGTTTAGATGCTGATAATTAAATTGACACTTGAACCGTAGACTAACGTTTCGCCCCACATGATTTTACAATGAAACCCCGATGTGTTAACTTAACAAATGAATGTTATCAACGCTTGTTTTGTTGATCATATGTGTTGAGAAATTGTTTGTTATAAAAGAAACCTTAACACCCCCTTTTTGTTATGAAAACCCTTCGATCATTTTCTTCTTACAAAATCGTGTTAATTTCTAACTTGTTAGCTTGATACATAATTCACAGATTTACCCAAGTTTGATGACATAATGCAACTCTATATTTTCTCCCATGCACACCCACACATACACGTGATGATCATGCACACACACCCAACTAGCCTATGCATGCTACGATAAGTATTTCAAACCCACCCCCACTCATGGCCTTGTCATCCAAGTAACACCCATTCGACCAAATTATACAGATCGATTGAGGGTTTATACTAAATAGGATGGCCGACCGAATAAGGGTAGTCGAATGTGTTGGAACGAATGAGGGGTTGTCCGACTGTAACCAGTCCAGACCGAATGGACTACAGGCGAAAGAGCTTGACCGATCGAATGTGAAATTGGCGAATGACTTTGGTTCAGCGAATGAGGTCTAGGCGAAAGAGGCTGGTTCATTCGGCGAATGGAACCTCGAATGAGGCCATTCGGCCTGTGTTCATTCGACACCCTGGGCAGTCCCCCCTTCGGCCGTCGGATCTCAACCCATAGTGGACCACAACTTCGCCAATCAACCAAGATCTAGTTGCTACTTGTTCCTAAACCAACCTAAGAGTGTTTTGTGTGTTTTTCCCTAAGGTTCAAGTGGTTTTAACCGAGAATGGGTGAGGGTTCGGATTAGGGTTTTTAAAACCCTAAATCGCGACCTTAATCGGGATTTTACCTCAAATCAGTTGGTCTTGAGTTCCAGATCGTTGTACTTTCCCGATCTACAAAGAAAGGTGGTGATTTTGACACCAAAAACCCTTGATTTCGTGGAGAAATGGTGGTGAAATCTTAGAGAGAGAGTGGGTGTTTTAGAGAGAGAGAGCTTGAGGAGAGAGGTGAACGAAAATGGAGTTGTGGCTGGTAGATGGTGGTTGTTGTGTCATTAAATGTCACAATAAATGTGGGGGAAATACCCGGTTTCGTTCGGGTTCGTTCGGTTTCGCGTGGTTTCGCGTAAAAACGTCGTTTTCGCGTCGTTCTCGTAACGAAACGACTCGGTTTTAAAAATAGGATTTATAAAATTATTTTAGGTTGTGATTCCTAATAAATTAACTAAATATCTTTTAATTATTTAAATTTACAAAATATTTATTTAACATTTAAATCGAATCGCGCGGTCATCGTGCGTATTTGTTCGAATCGTCACCCGATCAAACACGACGATAACTACACTTTTCAATATTGTTTTCTAATTATCAAATATCATTCAGAACGTTAAACTTTCAGATTTTTTCGTACAGATCGTCACCTATACGAAAAATCTGTCGGTTTAGCATTCACTTAACGATATTCGTGTTGTTTTGTCCTGTAAGGCCTCACATACGTTTATACATAATAAGATCCTAACAAATAAATCACATGATGATTCTGTGTTGCCAGATAATTATCTGACTCAAGAACCATTGTTCTGAACTGATTTCTCTGAACTGACTGTGAATTCACTGTTTTGATGATATGAAATGATACTGAAACTCGATCTGAATATGAAATACACTGAATTGCATAAAATTTGTACCTGATTACTGTTCATGTACTGTTCGCGATCACTGTTCCGATGACGGTTCCGGCACTGTTGTTACAACTATAAACAACATTTCACAAGTATTTCTCTCTTACAATCTAACAGATACGGAATGTCTGTCAGAAGGTTATCTCACACACTCAATGGTAAGTTAATTAATCTTTGAATAACAGTAAGAACACAAGAACAAATTCAAGCTCAAAGATATATTTCTCTCAAAGTATTACAAGTGTTGTAAGTAGACAAGCACAAACACATACAAGCACACCTAAACAGGTTTACAATGAGAGGTTATATAGCTAAGGATACAACCGTATACACGTAGGAATACAGTTGGGTATACTAGACAATACAAAAAGTAAAGCTTATTCTAGTATATGGAGTGTCTTAACAGGCTAAGACACGTACTTACAATCATTACAAATATAGACATTGACTTTACAAAGACTAACTAAATACAAAAGACATTTAATGTTGTTGATCTTCAAGGCTTCAGATAATCTTTTGCACTAAATGCAGTTGTGGAGAAGTAAGGTGTTGTATCTGACTTTAGGTATGTTGATCTTTGTTATTCTCAGACCAGCATGTCTGTTGTCAGTACCTTTTGTACTATAAATGTGCTCAGCTACAGTCTTTGTCAGAGGATAAACCTCGGAAGTCTTTGTCTTTGTCTTTGGTGCAGAAGAGAATCTTCGGAAGCTATTAGTCTTCGGAAGCCTTTAGTTCTTTGGAAGCTTTATGTCTTAATAAGCTTTGAAGCTTTAACTCTTAAGTGTTGGCCTTCCGAAGTGTTTGTCTTGTACAGCCTTTAGTAGGAGTGAGTTACTCTTCGGAAGCAATGTTCCTTCCGAAAAGGAACTCCTTGTTCCGAAGGCTGTTTGTCTTTGTAGACCTTTATACTTAGACAAAATTGAAGTTTGGTGAGCATCAGCCTTTATTAGTCTTTACAGTCTCCCCCTAGGCTGATGCTACCAAAACTTCCTATGGGATTCTCTTCACAAACTTTTCTCCCCTCAGGACCTGAGCCCTTGCCTTTACCCATTTGACACCTACTCTCCCATCTGATCCATTGTCTGGAATTTCAAGTGATAGTCTTTCCAGGTCAAAGATAAAGGGCTAAGCCAGCACCATCAATTTTTTCAAATCCAGAACCTTTATTCCTCCATTCATCTGATAAAGAGTGAACTCCTTGTGAAGTGCATTGAAGCTCCAATTTATTATAGGAATGTAGGTATGATGATGCATCAAATCATATAGGTTTCTTGATTGATCTTTAAGCATTGGAGGTTTAGGTGTGGCTTTAGGTTCTGAGGGTTGTGTATCAGGCTCAGAGTTAGAGGATATGGGAGTAGTTCTCTTTTTCCTTCTAGCCATGCTTTTTCTTCTTCTAAACCTTGGTTTATCTTGAGCAATAGATTGACTCCTCTGATCTCTGGCCTGCTCTTCTTCCACATTTGTTCCCACTGCTGCATTTGTTGCGGTGGGCTGTGGACCGATATCCTCAGTTGTTGAGGGCTCTTTTCTCCTCTCATCAGCCTTTGATTGTCTCTCAGGATCAGGGTTTGTTCATTGTTGCTTCCTTGCAGTCTCTTTACCCTTTTTGATCTTGATCACAGAAGAGATTGGCATGTTGTCCATAGAAGGACTTGATGGAAGAGAGGCTGGTTCTTCCTTAGGGTTTAGGGGGAACAAGTTGGGGAACATGGACTTTGTGACTTCCCCACACATGACTTCTTCCCCTTCTCTGATCCCTGATCAGAGATGGGGAATTCAATGGTAGCTCCTCCCCCTAAACCTAAGCCTAAGTTTAGGCTTGCCCTTTGAGCATGTATCTGCTCAATAGAAGGTAACTCACCTCTGGCTACTTTGGACTTGATGTCCCTGACATGCAAGTCCATGGTTGAGTTCTTCATAGGGCCTAGCTGCCGAGCATGGAAGCCATACTGGAGGAGGATTTCCTTCATCTTATCTATGTAGGCTTGATCCTTCTGTTTCTTTGTTAGCTTTACCTTGGCTTTGGATGCAGCAGCTGCCTATTCCTGCTGCTGCACCTTGTCTAGCTCGGCAGCCATCCTAGGCACCGACCAGAGCAACACTTCATCAAAATCATATCCCTTCTCCTCAAGTAGATCAGAGAGTCTGATCCGCTCTTCATCCAGAGAAGTGTCTGGTCGGCCCTTCATCTTCTTGGGTCTCCTCTCCTCCTGTTCTGCTTCCTCCTCTGGGTGAGTTTCCTTTTTCCTTTGTCCATAGATTTTGCCCCAGAGGAGATGGATCATGTGGCCTCACCAGCTGGTTCATTGGCCAATAGCTCCTCTGTGGAGGAATCATCAATAATGACTGGGCCTTCGGAAGCAGCTGCAGCTTTGGAGTTAACCTTAACATTCACTGTCCCTCGGTTGACCAACCACCTTGGGTGATTCCTTAGCAGTATCCACAGAGTGCTCAGGAATGGAGGAGAGGTCTTCAGCAGCCACTGTCCCAGAAGGGGACACAGGTTCCATGGAGATTGGTTGTTTTTCTTAGGTAGTTTCCTCCATGGCAACCTGGGCTGTAGTCTTAGGAGGAGACTTAGTCCCAAAGGGGGACTGTTGAGTCCCAGCAGGGGACTGAGGCTCCATAGAGACATTTGTTGTTGCAGCTTCTTGCTCTATCTCTTTGGCAGCCTCTGTTGCCTCAGAAGAAGAGGGAGAGGAAGTAGTGGAATCATGTGTTGACATCTTGTACACCTTCCTCTTCTCTTGCTTTTGGTCCTGACCCAGCAGATTGTACCTTCTCCCCTTTTTTTCGTAGCATCAGGCGAGACAAAGGCAGTAGTAGCAGGATCAGGATGGAAGGGTTGAAGAATCACTGGGGGCGCCTCCTGAGGTCCAAGATGATGGCTTCTTTTTGTTGGACCTCCTGTAGTAGGCTAGCAACCTCAGCTTCCATGTGAGCTACCCTGGCTTGGAGGGTTGTGATGATGGCCGTCAATTCCTGTGTTTTAGTGCCCTCATCCACATGAGTGGAGTCATTGGGCGATGGATTCCTGAGCCTAGCTCCTGCACCTCCACCACCAAAAGTGGTTTCTTGGCACCTTGGATTCCCCTCATTGAGAAGGGCTTCAAAGAAGTCCTCCCCAGTGTAGGTTGCCGCAGGTGAGGTCCTAGTGCTTGTACCACTGGCATGAAGATCCAGAGTAGGATCAGCAGTAGTGGCAGCCTCATATGCATTGACCACTTCAGTACTCCTGGGGTCAACCTCTGAAGTTGTAGGCTCTGGGTCAGGAAACCTAGCTTGTAGCTGTGTCACCACTCTCATAAGTGTCTGGGTAGTAGGAGAGAGTGGTTCCTCCACAGCTATAGCAGAGGTTCCTTGAGCCTGGGTGATAGTATGGGTGGGGGGCATTTATGGGTGATAAGAACCTGGAGACTTGGGAGACAGTCTCTGAACTAGTGGAGTTGCTTCATAAGAATCAAACTAAATAATAGGGGCATCCCTTTGGATATTCTCATGTATGTTTTGTGACATACACTGAGGGCTATCAGGCTGGTTAAGGACAGCCACAGGTTCCAGAGGAAGAACCTGTGGAATAACAATATGTGTGGCTATCACCTTAGGTGGAACTGTGCCCTTGACAGTTCTTTTCGTCTTTTTCTTGATGGGTTCAGATGAGGGGCCTGAACAGCTGTAGAGAGCTGTTCAGGGGTTCGGCGGCGTTTGTAGGTGATCTTTATGGGGTGGGGAACTGAAATGGAAGGTGTGGTTCAGCATCTGTGGGTGCAACAGAGCTGTCACCTTCTGGAGTTGGTAACTCCAAGGAAGGAAGAAGAGGAGTAAAGTTCCCAGAAAACTGGTTACTCTTCTTCTTCAGTTGAACAAAAACCTTGGAAGTTACCAAGAGGATTTTCTATATATTTCCAGTTAGTGAGAGGACTGATCCTAACTCACCATAAAATATATGCCGCAAAAACCTGGGATACATACAAAATTTCTTTGGTGACGAAATATTGTCAACCAAATTACTGAAAATAAATGCAGAAAAGTTAAAAAGTTGGTTTGAGACCAAGCCATGAATATCCAAAGCTAAGTCAGATGGAACTTGATCCCAACCTCCTGTCTTATTAGAAAGACAATGCAAAAACAAATGTATGAGATACTTATAATTATAGGACACTCTACCCTTCAAATAAGTAGTTGAATGAAGAGGACCTTCGTATCCCATTGACCTGAAGGTCACTGCTACCTCATCCTTAGTGAATGAGACCCTTCCCCCGACATCACAAAGTTGAAGATGCCGGCAGATGGTCTCCACTTTGATAGAAATGGGATAAGCATCAATGGTGGCATTAAGAATCCGACCATTAGGAGAAGAAGAAACTGAACAAGAACCCCAAAACTGCTGGTGAAGCGATTCATACATCAGGGGTTGAACAATGAGAGCAAAGAAGTACCTGCTCCTTCGAAGGAAGGAGATGATCGGAGCAAAATCAGCATCATTGTCTGCTGATAACTCTGCAGGAAGATTGTGAGATGGTCTGAAGGGAAGGAGTTCCATGGTGATCGAAGGTTTTTTAGGTTTTAATCGGAGAGAAAAGGACAATTCGAAATGAAATGATGAGAGAAGGTGAATGAGCAGGAGACCTTTTATACCTTCGGATGTCAGCATTTAATATAGAACCACATTAAATTTTGAGATCCGAATGTCAGAAAAAGGTCTTCCGAAGACAGCTCATTTATTATTCAAAATTGGCTAAGGACAGAGTTGCTTCCGAGAGAGTTAGTCATCGGAAGTAGTTCAAGAGCCCAAAGAAGTTCTTCGGAAGATACTTACTTCCGAAGCATATACAAGTATATCATCGGAAGTGTATCTTCTGAAGACTTAGGAAGTTCATCAGAAGAATTGTTCTTCGGAAGATATCTTCTTCTGAATAGTAGGTTCAGAAGATTTTGCTTCCGAAGTTATAATGTACCGGAAGTATAATACTTCAGAAGGAAACTTATCTTCTGAAGTGTGACTTCTTCTGACATAAGGAAGGAATAATGCTTCTGAAGACTTAAACTATCTTCTGAGGAGTAGTTACTCATCAGAAGATAAATTAAGTTTATCTTCCGAAGAATTATTCATTCCTTATGAATTCATTTACTCAAAGTTAATCATGCCAATGGCTGTTATTAAATACCTGAATCTTCCTTCATCAAATGCCTTGGTGAAAACATCAGCCAAATTATGTTATGTATCAACTTTGACTAGATGAATCAATTTCTTCTCTGCACAACCTCTGATGAAATGATATCTGATATCAATGTGCTTGGTTTTGGAATGCTTGACAGGATTATTGGTGATGGAGATTGTGATTGAATTATCTATCTGAATAGGAGTGTTGAACAACACTACCCCATAATCCTTCATCTGATTTTGAATCCAAATGACTTGTGCACAGTAGCTAGAAGCAGCTATGTATTATGCCTCTACAGTAGAGGTAGAAACATATGAATGTTTCTTGCATTGCCAAGACATAATCCTGGATTCAAGAAATTGACATCCTCCTGATGTGGATTTCTTGCTAATGTTGCAGCCTCCATAATCACTGTCAGTATAAGCCATGAACTCAAAATCTTCATTTCTAGGATACCACAATCCTAGACCTGGTGCCCCTTTGAGGTATCTAAAGATTCGTTTCACAGCAAGCATGTGTGAGACTTTGGGATTTGCCTGAAATCTTGCACACAAGCAAGTTGCAAACATTATATCAGGCCTGCATGCTGTGAGATACATCAAAGAACCAATCATTGCTCTGTATTGGTGTTGATCAACATCCTCCCCCTCAGGATCAGGACTAAGGGATGTTGTCTTGGACATTGGAGCCAAGATTTGTCTTAAAGCTATTGACAGTTAAACACGAAAGTCTTCTTCTCGTGTGGACTTATAGGAGTCTGTGGTAGATGACTGTAACTCTGGAACATACTCTTTCACAAGATTAAATGTAGATGTAAGGCTATCAAGATCAAATAGCCAATCAGGACCAGTTCCAGGCTTATTGATAGTATGTTCATTGAACTGAACATTTGCAGACTCTTCAATAATTCTGGAAGCTTTGATGTATACTCTATACGCTTTTGCATGTGAAGAGTACCCAACAAAGTAGCCCTCTGCTGATTTCTCAGCAAATTTGGCTAAGTGATCTTTAGTATTCAAGATGGTGCATTGACATCCAAATGGTTTGAGAAATCCAATAAATGGTTTTCACTTATGCCAAATTTCATAAGGAGTCATACCAAATGTCTTAACTACCAATATTCTATTTTGGACATAACAGGCAGTGTTGACTGCTTCTGCCCAGAAATTTATTGGAAGCTTGGCATCAGACAACATGGTTCTTGCAGCCTCAATTAGTGTCCAATTCCTATGCTTAGCAACACCATTTTGTTGTGGAGTCCTAGGAGCACTAAATTGTCTTGTGATACCTTTAGATTCACAAAAAGAATTTAAAACATGATTCATGAATTCTGTTCCTTGATTTGATCTGATTATTTTTACATGATGATCACTTTCATTCTCCACCCTAAGTATGAATGACTTTAGGGTCTCAGCAGTTTCATCCTTGGTACTTAAGAAAAATACCCAGGTATACCGAGAGAAATCATCAGTGATCACCAAGCAATATGATTTTCTACCAAGACTTTTAACACTTGTGGGACCAAACAGGTCCATGTGAAGTAAATGCAGGACTGTTGTGATTGAATATATCTCTTTGGCATGATGTGATGATTTGTGTTGCTTACCTTTCAAGCAAGCAACACATTATTCAACACAGATGAGTTCCTTTGTTGGTAAACCAGTCACTAAGTTATTTTTGACAAGTTTATTCATATTTTTAAAGTTTACATGACAAAGTCTCCTATGCCAAAGAGATGACTCATCAAGTGAACCTTTTGAGACAAAGCAACTTATATTACTGAGAGGTGCAGCTGTGCTCATATCTAGCATATACATGTTGTTCCTTCTAAGAGATCTGAGCAAGATCTGATTATTTGGGACTACAAATCCTGGCTTCAGAACAATGCATTCATGCTAAGTGAAAAACATATTGTGCTTTTGATCACGCACCTGTGATACACTCAGTAAATTGTAATTTAGTTCCTTTACAAAATGCACATTCTCAAATCTTACCTTGCCATTTGTAATTGTGCCCCTACCTGTGATGTATCCACCTACTGGATCACTTCCAAATGCAACAGACCCACCAAATAATGGTTCATATTTTTGCAGGTGAGTCTTATTGCCTGTCATGTGCCTAGAGTAGCCACTGTCAACAATCCACAAGCTGCTCTTTGATTCCTGCTGTCCCTGCACATGACCAGAAGTGAATTAGTTCCTGATAGGAACCCAAGCCCATGTGGTCTAGGGTTTTCCATTAGCATCATTATAAGTAAATTTCTTTAACATCATCTTAGGTGGGACAGAGGCTGAGTTTGTTGTTGGTTGGACTGGTGGTTGAACACATGGTTCAGCTAATTCCTTTTTCTTCCATATCTGTTTGACTTTTAAGGTTCTCGGAAGAGTTTGCTTCTTTTGACAATCATCGGAAGCACCTTTTGTCTTTCCTTCCGATGACTTAGTTTTTGCTGACAAGTTGGGCCTTACTTCTGAAGTTCTTCTTCTTCCGAAGGGAAAAGATTTCTTTGGATTGTAGGAAGCTTTCTTTGCATGTGCTTCCGATGTTCTTTCTCCTTCGGAAGCCTTTCTTTTCTGATCTTCCGAAACATTCCTTTCGGAAGCCTTCCTATTCTGATGATCAGAAGTGCTTGCTTCGATCCTTTCTTTCCGAAATCCTTCTTGTCTTGTTTCTTCTGACTATCAGAAGTATTTGCTTCCGATACTTTCTTTCTTGAGTTTCCTGGTTCTTCAGAAGAACCAGATGACTTTTTCCAACTATCCTTTCTTCCTTGTTTCTTAGAAAACACTCTGCTTCTTGGATTATAGAAGGAATCAGCAGCAAAGTGATTTTTATCACCACACATCAAACATACAGTTTGATTGTTTGAGAATTGTTGATGATGATGGTTGTTGAAGGAAGTTGAGCTTTGATTCACAGGAGGTGATGGTTTGGATGTTCCAACAGACTTGTTGGCTGGAAGATTTACCAGTTTCCTTTTAACACTGGTTTTTCTCTCCTTTGACCTACCCCTTTTAGAATTTTCAGATGGACAAGTAACATAGTCATCTGAGGAGGTACTCCCAGTTTGTATGTTCTTAGCTTTGACAAAAACTGATGACTATTTCTTGATTTTCTTATTTATTTTATTTATTTTCAAAGCTGATTTTTTTAGTTTCTAAAGTACTGGGAGAAACATCCTCGTCTGAGCATGATGAGTTACTTGGGTTTTAGATCAGAGAGATTATCAGTTTCGACCACCTTGTGTATGTCCAATTCATCATCATACACAAGGTCAACTACTGGTTCACACCTAATCTCCACAATGGGAGTGTAGGCAGATGGAGGCTCTACTTTGTTGTAACCCAAACCAGCCCCCTTCTTATTTACTAGTTCACTTGTGCTGCTCATTCTGAAAAGCTTTTCATATTTTTCACCTTGACTCAAAAATTAGTCTCTATAGGACTCAGCCAATATAAGTTCAGTCTTGGCAGTGGTTAGTCTTTCTAAACGATTGCTAATTTGACATTGTTTGTTAGTGTCTTCATGTTTTAAGCTAGAAATGGTCTTTTCCATTCCTTCAATCTTTTCTTTGTAATTTCTTTCACATTCAAAAAATTTTGCCTTGACTACTTGTAATGACTCAAGTTCATTACAGAGTTGAGAATTTATTTTTTTAAAAACATTTAACTTCTCTAAACATTCAGGTGTGCACATATCCTCAGTTACCTTGAATGAAGAACTTGAATCATTTGCCATCAGAGCACTGTTGGAGATAGAAGGATCTTCAGCTTGGAAGCTCCAATCAGCAAAGTCTTGCTCTGCAATGTTTGCACTGTTTGAGCTTGATGGTCTTTGAGGTGGTTGCCCAAAAGTTGATGGCTGAGTGCCTGTGGACTTACATTCCCTAGCAAAGTGCCCTAACTGTTGGCAGTTGAAGCATTTGAGCTTGGACTTGTCAAGACCAAACCCAGTCTTCATATTGTGCTTTTTGAACTGCCTGCCAGTTCTTTGGTAAAACTTCTTTGCTCTATAGGAGATCATGGCTATCTGGTAGTTGATGTCCATCTCCTCAAGATCATATGCAGGAATGCCATCTAAGTCTTCCTGGCACAAGTGAAAGTAATTGGTTTCCTCAGCCATGAATGCTCCTTGCCCAGATGTTAAAAGTGGAGTTAGGTTGGAAAAAGGGTTTGTGTGAGTGGTTGTTGGAGTTGGTGTTTCAGGAAAGCTGACAATGGGTGTGGAGGTAGGGTGGTAAATGGGTTGATAACTCTGGTAAGAAGGGTTGTTGATGGGTGCAAAGAGTGCTGCTGAACCAGAAGTTACATGAGAGGACTTAGGTTCCTGGGCATCTATTTCCATCTGGTAAGCACTGAGTATACCAAACAGTTCACTTAGCTTTAGAGTCCTTAGACTTTCTGTCCTCCGAATGGCCACAGAGTATATGTTCCAAGCATGAGGAAGTGATTTAAGAAACTTTCTGATCACATCCTGGTTCTCCATTTTGACACATGCAGCTACTAACTCATCAACCAGTTGAACATACCTTAGATATTGAGAAGTCATCTTCTCATTGTTTTGTTGACGGAAGTTCTCAAACTTCTGTTTCAGCATATATTTCTTGTTCTCTTTGACATCTTCAGAACCTTCATACATCTGCTGTAGAGAATTCCACAGCTCTTGAGCATATTTGCATTTCTTGAATGCATGTATGATTGAGTTAGGAATGGCCATCTGGATGAGCCACAAAGCCTTCGAGTCCACTTCCATTCTCTTGTAATCTTCATCAGAATAGAGAGCTGGATCCTTTGGCACAGGAGCTCCACCAGCACCAGCAGCAGGAACAGTAGGGATGAAAGGCCCTTCAAGAACTGACTTCCAGAGTTTGAAGTCTTGGTTCCTGATGAATCCCTCCATCCTAAATTTCCAAGTGTCATAGTCTTCTGGAGTGAACATTGGTGGCTTGTTGAGAGTACCATTTCTGTATCATGTTTGTTAAGTGCAGCCATTTGAACAAACAAACAGAATATGAGTTTTGAAGTAGTGAGATTTTAGAAGGAAAAGAACTGGTAACTTAAGGATGGTTAATCACTTAAGTTCAAGAACCAAAGCTCTGTACCACTTGTTGGATCGGGTTGTTTACTATAAACAACACTTCACAAGTATTTCTCTCTTACAATCTAACAGATGCGGAATGTCTGTTAGAAGGTTATCTCACACACTCTATGGTAAGTTAATTAATCTTTGAATAACAGTAAGAACACAAGAACAAATTCAAGCTCAAAGATATATTTCTCTCAAAGTATTACAAGTGTTGTAAGCAGACAAGCACAAACACATACAAGCACACCTAAACAGGTTTACAATGAGAGGTTATATAGCTAAGGCTACAACTGTATACACGTAGGAATACAGTTGGGTATACTAGACAATACAAAAAGTAAAGTTTATTCTAGTATATGGAGTGTCTTAACAGGCTAAGACACGTACTTACAATCATTACAAATATAGACATTTACAAAGACTAGCTAAATACAAAAGACATTTAATGTTGTTGATCTTCAAGGCTTCAGATAATCTTTTGCATTAAATGCAGCTATGGAGAAGTAAGGTGTTGTATCTGACTTTAGGTATGTTGATCTTTGTTATTCTCAGACCAGCATGTCTATTGTCAGTACCTTTTGTACTATAAACGTGCTCAGCTACAGTCTTTGTCAGAGGATAAACCTCGGAAGTCTTTGTCTTTGTCTTTGGTGCAGAAGAGAATCTTCGGAAGCTGTTAGTCTTCGGAAGCCTTTAGTTCTTTGGAAGCTTTATGTCTTAATAAGCTTTGAAGCTTTAACTCTTAAGTGTTAGCCTTCCGAAGTGTTTGTCTTGTACAGCCTTCAGCAGGAGTGAGTTACTCTTCGGAAGCAATGTTCCTTCCGAAAAGGAACTCCTTCCTTCCGAAAAGGAACTCCTTCCTTCCGAAGGTTGTTTGTCTTTGTAGAACTTTATACTTAGACAAAATTGAAGTTTGATGAGCATCAGCCTTTTTTAGTCTTTACAATATCTGATGTCGGTTTTTGTAACCAACATCGGAATTGATCTCTACTTTTGGATCATCTTAAAACGAGATCTGAACCATTTAAAATAGGTACACGGGAAGATTACGTACATAGCAGTTTCCAACGGTTCCATCGTTTTCGATGGTTTCCGACGATTGCATGTTATTGATTTTATTTTATTTGTGATTTTTCTGATAAAGATGGTTTTTTTTTTCGTTAAAGGATATATTTTAATTAATTAAAGTTATTTTTTTAATGCACACAATCATCGGACCAGTATAAACTTTGTATAAGATACAGCTACTAAAGAAAAGTATTTAAATAGTAAGCATTTTTTTTTCAAAACTGAACATTGCGTATTGTTGGATTAGTTATCACATGGGTGATCTTAATTTACTAATTATAATACAGAAACATAAGGGAAAACGCATCCATTGACCATTATTTTTTATGTTTTTTTCATATTTATTTTGCAATATATAACGAGTTATATTATTAAAAGGAACATTACATGTTTAACACGGCTGACAAACGACAAATTACATATGGTTAATTTTAATTATATAATTTCTTGGAATAAAATCTATAAAAACTAAATAGGCAAAAAAACAAAACAATAATTAGTTCTTAATTAAACAATGTTTTTAAAAATTACGAAACCACGTAGCTCGGTTTTGTCTTGCATGTATAAGAGTGTATATATATAATTATAATGATTACAAAACGATGAACAACAGTTTTGCATCAATGAATAAGATCTGGCCGGGCATCAATGTTAAATATATAGTATAATTTGTGTGTGTGTGTGTGTGTGTGTGTGTGTGTGTGTGTGTGTGTGTGTGTGTGTGTGTGTGTGTGTGTGTGTGTGTGTGTGTGTGTGTGTGTGTGTGTGTAGGGTAAGGAGTGAATAATAACTCACCTTAATTGAGGTAACCCATTAACCCTGGCAAAAAACGCTCAAATCGCAAAAAAAAAATTTCATGGTTTTTTTTATGCAAAAATAGGGGGGGCTCCTTTTTTAAGCGTTCGCTAACTCACAAGCGTTAAAAAGTTAAACGAAATGTAAGTTTGCGTTACACTGCGAACATTTATTTAAGTGTCGCAGTGTAACGCAGACTTACATTTCGTTTAACTTTTTAACGCTTGTGACTTAGCGAACGCTTAAAAAAGGAGCCCCCCTTATTTTTGCATAAAAAAAACCATGAAAAAAAAAATTTGCAATTTGAGCGTTTTTGCCAGGGTTAATGGGTTACCTCAATTAATGAGGGTTATTATATGATCCCTTTCCTATATATATATATATATATAGGAATGGGTTCAAATACTAACCCTCTCTTACGGCGCTAACCCATTAACTTTGGCAAAAAATGGCCGAATCTTGAATTTTTTTTTTTAAACATCATTGTAACACAATTTGAACACCATGTT
The DNA here is from genome assembly GCA_009363875.1 of Mikania micrantha. Taxonomy (NCBI): domain Eukaryota; kingdom Viridiplantae; phylum Streptophyta; class Magnoliopsida; order Asterales; family Asteraceae; genus Mikania; species Mikania micrantha. Next base: position 85,923,138 of record CM018681.1, on the reverse strand, counting down.
CAGTTTTGAGTTTTGGCTAATTCATCACCGTTTAAAAAATATCATCGTTGTAAGGTTTTTGCTACAGTACTGTAAGTTTTAAATATTTAAACACCTACAGTACTGTAAGAGCCCAAACGGTGATGAATTAGCCAAAACTCAAAACTGAACATGGTGTTCAAATTGTGTTACAATGATGTTTAAAAAAAAATTCAAGATTCGGCCATTTTTTGCCAAAGTTAATGGGTTAGCGCCGTAAGGAGGGTTAGTATTTGAACCATTCCCTATATATATATAGGGTAAATATCCTATAATAACCCTCTCTTATTGCATAACCCGAAATAACCCTGCAAGATGAACCCGAATCTTTGGTTTTTTTTTTCAAAATCTTAGTTTTACATGTACAAGAATATGTTCTTTTATGTGTTTGAGCAAATTTTTTTTCGTTTGTGATCCTACATCAATGTAATTTGCCTTACAGCACTGTAATATTTACATTGATGTAAGGCAAATTACATTGATGTAGGTTTACAAACGAAAAAGAATTTGCTCAAACACATAAAAGAACATATTCTTGTACATGTAAAACTAAGATTTTGAAAAAAAAAAAAAAAAAAACCCAAAGATTCGGGTTCATCTTGCAGGGTAACCCAATAAGAGAGGGTTATTATAGGATGCGGATCCTATATATATATAATTATTGGAGACGCTAGAAAGGTAGCTAAAGCCTTGGATATTATTAGAGCCGAGAGGCTTGTTTTGGGCCTTGAACTTAACATTAAGAAAACAGAAGTATTCTGGCCATCGTGTAATTGGGTAAAGGCCCATGATGGGTTGTTTTCGTGTGGGATTGGCAAACCGGTGATGGGGGTAAAACTCCTTGGAGGTGCGGTTAGCCGGGATGTGGGGTTAACAATTGATCATTCACCTATATATGTATGCATGCATACATACATACATACATACACACACACGCATACATATATATATATATATATATATATATATATATATATATATATATATATATATATATATAATAATGCATAGTGCATAGGTGTCTAATCCTTATAACGACGTTTTGAAAATTTAGACTTGGCATACCAGAATTTTTTCAATTTTGAAAATTAGTAAACAGAGATGACATTATTAAATTTGAAATATTTGCTTAAAGATTTGAGTTTTCATTAAATTTGAGATACTTACTTACATATTTGGGTTTTTGTTGGTTTAAGGTTTAGGTTTTAATTCGTGATAAAGATTTGATTTTGTTATTTAACTTATTCTTTTGCAAATGATATATAATCCATGTCTCGGGAGTGTGCTGTGATAACCCGCTGCAACACACGGAAGAATAAACCTAGTTTTAATTAAAATATGCATTTGTTGTCTCGTTCTTTCATGCGTATGTATGTTGATTACAATTATATTTGGCAATCTTGACATATTACAAGATAAATGGGTAAATTTTGATAAATAAATATTGTATTTTGGGTTGAATAAGAACATAACACACTGCTGACGAAGATTGATAACTTAAAAACTATGTGAATGTTATAGATTCAAACGAGTAATAATGATTAATAATATATTTGATGCCAAAATTATTAATAAAATTATAAATAAGTTATTTGTTTAGTTACAACTCATTTTAGTATTAACAAAAATTGATGTTTTGTTAAACAACTCGTTTAAAACCAAAATGATTTTGCTGAAAACTTACCCGACTCACCTATTTTAATTTGTTTCCAAACCCAACATAACCCGTTAATATTGCGAGGCATAATTTGAAGAGGCCCGAGTTGACATAATTTTCCATGGTAAAATATTGTTGGTCGAGTCAAATTAGGAAGCAGTCCATCCAAATATCCTGATGTCATGTCAACAAACACTACGTTCGTTCAAAGTTTGAATATTTTGACTACTTCAATATCTTCTTCTTGATTATATTGTACGTACTGATAACCTAACCCTTATATATACACTCATTAATCAATCTATAGATTTCATATTAGAAGACGCAAAAATTAAATCCCTTCAACAGCCAACTAAACAAATTCGCAGGTCATATATATAATTTCATATATACTTGCTTCTATTTTTGTTAAAATATATATACATGGAAGCCATGAATCAAGCTTCAAGCTTTGTGCGTTCAAATATACCCACTTCATCTTCCCGTAGGGAAATCACAAGGGCTTCTATCCATATGCCAAAGATAACCACAACTAATCTGGGTATCCTTGCCCCAAAGTATATTGCTTCAAACCTAAATCTGGTTCACGAAGAAATGCATAAATTTTCAAGAATCACATCAAAGAACCCCTCTAGAGAGAATCCAGATCGTCAAGTAATGGAGAAGCTTTTCCTGATTCTGGAGGAGGTTTCGGATCGGGTGGAGATGCATAAAAACATTGGAGAGCAAAGGAATAACTGGAACACCCTTCTGTTAACATCTATCAACACCATCACTCTTTCGGCTGCAACCATGGCTGGCATTGCAGCTGCTGTCTCCGGAGCACCTTCTCAGGTCCTTAAGCTGGCATCTGGTTTCATGTATTTAGCAGCGACTGGTTTTTTGGTTATCATGAACAAGATCCAACCATCCCAACTTGCTGAAGAACAAAGAAACGCAGCAAGGTTGTTCAAACAACTTGAAACCGAGATCAAGACGAAGATCGCGATTAGCAATCCTACTCACAGTGATGTAAATGAAGCTATGAAGAAAGTTTTGGCGTTAGATAGAGCCTACCCTCTTCCATTACTTGGTGTCATGCTCGAAAAGTTTCCTGCTAAGGTCCGACCAGCAATTTGGTGGCCAGAAAAACAAAGATCACCGGCTAAACCGCAAATTTATAAACATAAAAATGGTTGGAGTGTTGAACTAGAAGAGGAAATGAGAGAGATCATTCGGGTTTTAGAGGTTAAGGATAAAGCTGATTACTTGAGGTTAGGTGAAAAGGCCTTGAAACTCAACAAAGCTTTAGCCATAGCTGGTCCGATACTGACCGGGTTGGGAGCCATTGGTTCTGCCTTTCTTGCATCTCATAATTCTTGGGCCATGGTGCTTGGGGTCATGGGGGGTGCGATGGCAAGTGTTGTAAATACAGTACAGCATGGTGGGCAAGTAGGGATGGTGTTCGAGATGTATAGAAGCAACGCAGGTTTCTTTAAGATGATGCAGGATTCCATAGAATCAAACTTGGAGGAAATAAGCAGAGAGAATGGTGAAGTGTTTGAGATGAAGGTTGCGTTGCAGCTTGGAAGAAGCTTATCTGAGCTTAGAGATGTTGCAGCAGCTTCCTCTTCAAAACCAGGCTGCAGTGACATTGAAGAGTTTGCGAGCAAGCTTTTTTAACCTGTTCAAATTAATTATATTATAGTTTTTAGAACAAATATCAATTGTTTTATTCATTTATTCATTGGATATATAAAACATACATATTTAACAGGTTGAAATTTTCTTTTTCATTGTTTTGAGACCTAGTAAATAAATAAATATTTTCTTCTCATGAAATTATTTATTGATAAAAAACCACAAAGTTATCAACCAATCGTATGTACCAAAACATACATTTACTATAAGGAGACTCGTTATTTTTACTTAATTTTACATGTAGCGTGCTTTAAATTTCTTTTACGGCCAAAAATAAATGCTAGTTGAAATCCTTTTTTTTTTTTTTTTTTTTTGAACAAACATCTTTTACACAAAAAACGCCATAACTTGAACTTAAGTATTTTGTAATTTAGAATTTAGATCCAATCTATGGTCCACCAGTCAACCACTTGTATGTTGAAAGTCATAATCCATCATGTATTTTTTAAAACATGAGATACACATTATTTTAACTTTATTAATTCATTTGCTTCATTCCGAAAATAATACATTTGGATTTTGTTCTATAACTTTAATCTTTTGTTTGTTTATTTATTTATATATTTTTTAGGGGAGACAATATGCGTATATTGCAAGGGTAAATATAATTGCACCAATTTTACTTACTAAATACACCAACCTACTTTATTAGTTAGTTATTTTGACTTAATCAGCAAATAATTTTGAGAAAATTACAAAAATAGCCACTTTGATCAAAATTTTAAACAAAATGGCCATTTGACTTTTCCATCACCAAAATGTCCATATCTTTACAGGCGTCGGCGCCCGTATACTTACGGGCGGCCGCCTATATGGGATCCAATGGGATTTCGCCATGTGTCCTTAACGGGGGCCCGGACCGACCACACAGGCGCCCGAACCTAGTTACGGGCGTCCAAGACTTTTTTTCGGTAAACGTGTCACAGGCGCCCGCCTGTACTTTACAGGCGCCCGACTGTACTTTTTTATTTTTTAATTTTTTTTCTATTTTTTTAATTTTTTTTAAACGAATTTTTATTTTTTTTATTTTTTTAGGGGCGGACGCCCGTGACAAAGGTGTCAGGGTGGGCCCGACACCCGTGACAACTTACTTTTTTAAAGGGCGTTCGTCAGATTTAAGGGGCATGGGCGCCCGTGTAGGACACATGGTGAAATCCCACTGGATCCCATATAGGCGGCCGCCCGTAAGTATACGGGCGCCGGCGCCTGTAGAAGCATGGACATTTTGGTGATGGAAAAGTCAAATGGCCATTTTGTTTAAGTTTTTGGTCAAAGTGGGTATTTTGGTGATTTTCCCAATAATTTTTCATACCTATCATTGAAACATACTGTTTATTATATATACAATTTATTACTTGAGCATTAATTTATATACTATTAGATATAAAATAAATAAATAAATAACTATTGATATATCTAAAATAATTACTAAATTATCAAATTCTAAAATAATTAAAATTTAATAATTAATATAACAATTAATCTATAATTTCATATCTACAAAGTTTTGTTGTTCAATTTTTATAGAGTTTTTTAAAGTGATTTAAATATCAAACTATTAATCTATAGCTTTTTATATCATTTCCATCTTCTAACACGTTTATTTCAATTCACAGTATCTAAACACCTAAAATTAATAAATAGTTTATGTTAGATAAATTAAACAATTCACTCATGTTATAGTATAACAATCTAACTAAATATTATACTTTGTCAGTCAAAAATCTTGATGTACTACTCATTTTTTTTACTTCTATCTTCAATTAATACTTGTAAAAGAAAAAAACTTACAAATAAAAATAAAGAAAACATATCAAAAATAAAGAAAATGTTTTAAAAATATAACACAAAATTTTTTGTGTTACTATAGATGAAATAAGAGTTGACTTTAATTAAATAAGGTATTTTAATCAAGTTCATCCTACTCAGATTGTAAGTTTTAGATAAAAAACACTTACATGACTGTAAGTTAAAAATTTACAACGATATTAACCCTCAAACGGTGATGAATTTACGCAAAATAAATGTGTTTACAATTAATGATGTTAAAAAAGTTCGAAGATTTGGCTTGATCTTGAAATATATTTTTAACATCAAAAATATATTACAATAACTGCTATATTATAGTCAAACATATTCAATTATATTGGGGTTGTATATATTTTTAGTTAAAAAAAAGAATGCAACACAACATAAACAACATAAATAATTTCAAGAGCAACATCCAACATCAAAAGATTGCAAAAGTACATTAACTAGTCCAAACATAAAAATATATATATAAGTATCCAACACTAGCAACCAAAAGTAAGTATCCAACACTAGCATATTCGATTATATAGGTTATATATATTCTTAGTTTTTTTTTAATGTTTGGACTGGTTAATATATTTTTGTATGCTTTTTTTAATCTTTTGATATTATATGTAGCTCTTGAAATTCTTTTTGTTGTTTATATTATGTTGCAATCTTTTTTTTTTTTTTGTTCTTTTTTGAACTAAGAATATATAACATACATAGTCAATATATTTGACTATAATATATAAGCTATTATAATATATTGATTGATATTGGATATTGCTATTGCTATTGAAATTATCTTTGTTATTTTTTCAACAAAATATTTGAATATTCTCTTTTTCTTTTTTCTTTTTTCTTTGTAATGAGTTTAATACAAAATTGACAAAAATAGCCTTACATTTAATGGTGTACTAGATGGAGTTAACAATGTGGAATAAAATGGCAAAAAAAAAAAAATAAACATAATGTCAAATTGACAAAATTTAAAAATTTGGATGAAAATGACAAATTTAACCTAAGCATGGGGAGTAAAATTACAATTTACTCTTTATTAAAATATGTAGATAGTTGGAGAGGGAGGAAATTTAGGTGTTGCTGAATTTAAATATATATTTTTCAAAAATTGTTGAACCATTCATTTACTGAATTAAATACTATAATTTATTTGATGACACATTTATAATTAAGTTTATTTTTAAAATCAATCTAATTGAAATGAAATGATGATAAATTAACAATGAGATTAGTAATAATATACCAACAACGTAGAAATGGGATGCAACTTGATATAAAGCAAAGACTCGGTTTTGAAAGGATACCTACGCTGAAGGACATGGAGTGGACTTTGATGATTTATTTTCACTCATATTTATTTCATGGCAGGCAGCTGAAGGAGTGTGTGTGTGTGTGTTTTTTTTTTAATTAATGGTAAGTTTTAGTTTGTTTGTTTGTTTATTAATAAGTTTTTTTAATTAATTGTTCATCAAATGATAATGATATTACAAATAAATATATACATGAAGCTTAGGTTAACATGTACGAGAGTATTGTAAGGATACCTACTAGCACTACTTTTTTGAGTAGCATTCTATTTATAATAAAAGGAGATTAAGCTTATTCTTAAAATGTGTGAATGGTTTTGACTTTGATATTTTAGTAACATACAAATGCTTGCTCTCTTATTAAACTGCATCTTAATTATATTTATGTAAACTTTGTTGCCCAAAATAAATAATAAGACAAACATAAAACATTGGTCTTTGTCAAGGAAATGGAATTCATTTGCTTGTTTGTTTGTTACTCAAAGCAAAGCAAAGCAAATGCAACCAAGCCATTCAAACCCCAGAGAAAAGAGGAGCTGAATAGAAGAGATGTGTTGGTGTTGAACCACAAAATCAATCAGTAAGTAGGCTTCCATAATTCAACTTCAACAATTACAAATTCAATGCAAAACATCACAAGTTTCAAACACAATTGTTTAAAAAAAACAAAAAAAAAAAAAAACAAAGATTTATGTTGGCTTGTAATACTTTGTGGGTACAAAGGGCATTTTGGTTACTGACCCTTCATATGCTTTCCCTCTGATCACAATATTCACTTTGGTACCTGGTTTGTGCAAACCTGACTTAACATACCCCATCCCTATGTTCTTCTTCAAGCATGGGCTAAACCCTCCGCTAGTAACCTCACCAATGTTCTCCCCATTCTCGTTCTGAATCTCACTGTGACTCCGGGCTGGTGGACCTGCTGAGAAAAGCCCCACTCGTCTGATTGACGGGCCATCAGCGATTTGCTTCAGGATTACCTCAGCTCCAAGAAAACCACCCTCAGCCCGTCTTCTCTTGCCAATGGCCCAAGTGAGCCCGGCCTCCACAGGGGTTGTGTGTTGCTCCATGTCATTGCCATACAGACACAGTCCTGCTTCAAGACGAAGACTGTCACGAGCCCCAAGACCAGTCAACCGTACTTTCCCTTGAGATTTTTCCAGAATTGCTTTTGCAAGATCAACTGCATTTTCTGAGGGAACAGAGATTTCAAATCCATCTTCACCAGTATACCTGCAACAAACCCATATACCGATCAATGAACTAATCCTAGGTTCGGTTCTGGTTCTTCAAGTCACTTTGATATATAGCAAACATACCCGGTTCTAGTTAGAAAACATTTGGCACCATTGATATCGATAATACGAAACTCCCCAAAGTACATTTTACTCAAATCCTCTTTGGTCAAATGCTGAAGAGTAGGGCCTGCAAGAGGACCCTGCACCACAACAACAAAATGGGACAGAATATGAATCATTAAGGCTAATTAGTAAACTAAATAAAAAATGAAGATATATATACACACACACACAGATAGATAGAGAGAGTATATTCTCAACTTAATTACTAACCTGCAGAGCCAAAAGAGACCTCTCATCATAAATGTGCCAACTTACATCCCCACCTTTGGCTTTAAAAGCCTTCATATGTTCTTCAATGTGAGCCAAATCTTTGTCTCGACAGCCCGCATTTACAACCAAATAAATGTGATCATCGGTCACTTTAGTGATCACAGAGTCATCAATAGCTCCACCTTTCTCGTTTGTAAAAACAGTGAGTGAGCCAGTACCAGGAGCAAGTCCAGCCACATCAGCAACCACAAGTTTTTCAAGAAACGGGACACAATCTTTCCCCCTAAGACTTAACCCACACATATGGGAAACATCAAAAAGACTACCGTTTTCCCTGCAATTTACTGTGGATTCCATGATTGAATCTTTGTACTGGATAGGCATGCTCCAGCCAGCAAAAGGTACCATTTTTCCACCATTGGCAATGTGGAAGTCATACAGAACAGTTTTCTTGAGGTCAGCCTCTGAGGCGTAGCACCTACGGGCTATGGTTTTTTTATCAGATTGGCCAAGCCGGCGAGTGATTGATTGACCTAGTTGCCACAGTCCTCCCCTCATTGTGATTTATGCTTACGAAACAAACAGAACAATCATCAATGTGTGAAACCCATGTTTAATGATCACAAGAAAAGAAAAATTAGTCCCTAAATTAATCACAATAATCACAATCAAGGTTTTCATTTATCAAGTACGACCCAGTGGGTACAAAGATCAGCATGTGCCCTAAAAGATGAAAAATCAAAAAACTAAAACATTCCAATCTGTTATTTTCTATCTATAATTTCAATGAAATCAACGAAGTAGACAAGAATCGAACACATCAACTTCAAGTGACATCTTCACTTTGCAACATGACCAATTTTCGATAAACGAATTCATCAATCGTCGCATTTTGATCTTACAAATTGCAAGTCGACAGTATGACAAAGGAAATGAAGTGAGAATACCCATCCAGCAAATTCCGACAATCAACCAAGATTCAATCTTTTCAAAAAAAAATCGTAAAAGGTTTAGCAAATTAAGTCGATCTTTCCACAAAACTACGATCAAGAAACAGATCAATGACACTAAAAGCAGGTTAATTGATAAGAAAAGAAAATTTCATCGAAACTGAACTTACAGGTGAAATTGAGAGCTACGCTGTTGAAGAAAAGCAAATCTGGATGGGGTTTTGTGAGTAGTTTTTTATTTTAAATAAATCTGTGAGTGATTTTTGTTTTGTTTTGCAAGTAAATATTTAAAAGAATAATATTAATAAAATGCTGCTTTGAAATTATATAAAAAAAATGGGAAATGGTTGGTGAGTAAATATTAATATTATTATTCTTATTATTATTATTATTATTATGTTAAAAAGCAGTGGGTGGAGGAGAAAGCAATCAAACCCCATCGTTGGTGAGTGGTGGTAGGAAGAAGGATGCGCTTCTCATCGAGGATAAGGTAACGTTAGGTTGGGTTAGTGGGATGCCATACATTTCATGTTATGTACTTTTTAAAACTATTTTAAAAATTTTATGTAACGGATTCGATTTTGTTGTAATCTATTTCAGCTTCTATGTTTTTTAAAATTAAGTAAATGTTTTCATTAAACTTTTATTCATTTTTTATCTCTTCCTTTTTGTAGCATGCATTTTACATGTATTTAGAGTTACTTTCAATGTAAGATGTCAACTTTCTCACTTTAACTACAAAATTGATTTAACTCACATCAAAGTTTACTTATTTGAAATTTCAAATTTGATTCAAGAATAAATTACTGATTGTGTCCTTTAAAAATGTAGCAATTTACTGGTTTCGTCCTTTAAATTCAAAAATTACTAAGGGTGTCTCTATTATGAAAATTTTGTACTGGTTATGTCATTTATCACTAACCCCATTAAAAGTCTCTGTTAAAAATCTCATGTGCCAGTCACATGAGGGGTAAAATAGTCATTTCATCCCCTTCTTCCTTACCTAGGGTTTCCACCACAATCCACCACCGTCACTAACCAAATCAGATGTTCCAGATCTGTAATCAACAGATTCCGGAACCGTAAAGTTTAATACGAAATCAGATCTGAGTTCTTCATCGGAATTGAAGTAATCAGTGACTGGTAGATCGGATTCGGAAATTGATGGTTGAGAATTTGGAACGACGTTATGAGGGGCTTTGTAATCGTCGAGGAGGTGGTGTCTGATAAAATCAAGAGCTGTTAATTCATCAAATGTCACCATTGATAACGAAGATTGCAGAGAGCTTTCGAAGATGAGAGTGGAAGAAAGAGTGACCGGTTTATATATGACATAAAAATGGAGCTTCGTGATAGGTTCATAAGTGTCGGAGACGCCCTTTAATTCCGGGAGGATGTCAATGGTGGAGCGGTTGAGTGTATTGGGAGTTGGTGGTGGCTGGTGGTGATGGCGGAGTGGATTGTGGTGGAAACCCTACGTAAGGAAGAAGAAGGGGGATGAAATGACGAATTTACCCCTCATGTGACTAGCACATGGGATTTTTAACGGAGACTTTTAACGGGGTTAGTGATAAAGGACATAATCAATGCAAAATTTTCAAAATAGGGATACTCCTAGTAATTTTTGAATTTAAAGGACGAAACCAGCAAATTGCTACATTTTTAAAGGACACAATCAGTAATTTACTCTTGATTCAATTCAAGCTCGGGCATTAAATATTGAATTTACGCTTTTTTAATTTGATTTGAAATTCAAACTCTAAATATGCATAACTAACAAAGCTCTGGTATTAAAATTTTAATTTTCGGTTTTTTATTTTAGGCAAATTGGATTTAAATAATCCAAACTTTGACCCATTGGCCGCTGCCGGTCCCAACTACGAAAATCCCCGATAACGGTCCGAACTTTCGACATATTTTCCCGAGGCGGACCGCCGCCAAATAAACCCTAACGGCGTTAACTTTTTTTCGAATTTCGAACGGATTTTTGAGGGCTTTTGTTCAGATTGAGAATACGAGTCGAATGATGTATAACTTACCTCGAAATGTTGCTTCAAATTTCCCAATTTTGGTGTTTAAACTTTTCAATTCGTCAAAGAAATCATCAAATTGAGAAATTTGGAGCAACATTTCGAGGTAAGTTATACGTCATTCGACTCGTATTCTCCATCTGAACAAAAGCCCTCAAAAATCCGTTCGAAATTCGAAAAAAAGTTAACGCCGTTAGGGTTTATTTGACGGCGGTCCGCCCAGGGAAAATATGCTGAAAGTTCGGACCGTTATCGGGGATTTTCGTAGTTGGGACCGCCAGCGGCCAATGGATCAAAGTTTGGATTATTTAAATCCAATTTGCCTTTATTTTAATCTACGATTTTCATCGTTACAAATGTAAATTGTTATCTTCTTTTATACGTATGTGTAAATTAATCAATGTTTAAGAATTAATATTATTGTAAGGTTTTGACTTGCATCAATACACATTTTCAGATAAATATAATTAAAATGATGTTCTCTTAAATGTTGATCAATTTACACATACAAAAAAGAGTAAATTGTTCTGTATTTGTAACATTGATGTTTAAAAAAATAACCAAAGATTTGGATTAATCTTGACGGAGTTGTTCGTGTTATCACTTTAAAATTGTGTTATTATTTGATTATGATATCTTTATTATATCATAATATCAATTTCAATTAGAAAAAAGTTTAAGAACATGTTTTGTTTAATGTTTGAAGATTCTGTTATGTAAAATTGTATATTTACTTAATTGTTTTGCATTAAATTTTTAAATCATATATTAAATATTTTGATTTTTACAACACAACAACTTGATACCGTATAAAATTTTAATTTTAATTTTTTAGCTTACTAATTATGCATTATTTATAAAGTTTTTCTTTTTGGTCTTATTGGGTAAAGAATGACAAAAAACACTTGTGGTTAAAAAACCTTTTTACAAGCTAAGCACGAGCCCGATAATTTTCAACCTCGAGCCTAACCTATTCGGCTCGTTGCAGACCAAACGAAAGGTTTATTGTTCGATATTTTTCACTAACAAAAACGGTGATGGGTGGAGGGAATTTGATTCTTGAGACTTGAGAGATTGAAAAAGAAAAAGGATTCAAATTCATTTACTTTTACTTTATTTAATTAGTTACACTGACAGTTCTTATAATGTAAATATATTTCACTTTCACTCTATTGTTTTAAAAAAGTATAGATCAGTATCTATAATATGCATTATTCGCACGCTAACGATCTCTAATGTAAATAGAGGTTTACTTTTCCAGTTAAGTGATACTGGAATAGTTAAAATGTTATTACCGCTTAAAATTAAAAACAAAAATACAAATTAAAAAACAAACAAACCAAAACTCCACCTCATCCGTTATCTTCTTTACCTTTTCATCAAATCCTATTTAGATTTCTATTTTCTCTCCAACGTACTCATCTCCGCTTCTATTTAACATCATTTCAACTCCTATCGTCCCCAACACCAACACCAACACCAGCCCCATTGACCATCTTCTTTGACCCACAATGTAATTTGAATAATTGGTGACATGTGACTTCCAACCACCTACAACATGGCATCAAATTTAGGGGCTCGTAACTTTGCATCTGTCCTTCTAGATTAAATTCTTTAGACACGTCCTTTATGCACATACACACTCACGTTTGCTCTCAATCTCAGACAATCGTCTACTCAGAAATTTGGGCCGTGAAATGAGACCGGGGGTGGTTCGTATCTTCCATAAACTCTCAATTTTTTCTTTTTTACTCTTGTAAATTAATTTAATTTGTGATAAATTACTGAAAATTAAATCTAGCTAGCATCGTTAAGATATATAAACTGTCAACTTGATCTAAAAAAATCAATAAAAGAAGCTCCTAATGTTCTTGATTATATGGGTGGTGTTAATGGTTCTTATATGGTGTTTCGGACGATGGAGGTTACACGTGAAAGACTGGCTTCTTGTTTGTTCAAGAAGGTTTTTTTTTAGCTTGTTCAAGACATGTCTTTCGAAAATGATTACTATAGAAATTAACCATCAAGCGCATCATGTCTATTATGATATTATAGGTCATAATCTTTAATTTTTAAAATTTATAAACTGAAGATGAAATTCATATAAAACGCAAACTATATATCAACACTCTTTTTATTTTTATTATATATGAGTAAGGTGCATAAATAGTCCTTGTAATTGTCCTATTTAGTATTAATATATTAAAAATAACTGTTTACATAGATCATAGATGGTTCATGTTAAAGCTTTGTTTGGGATTTCATCTAGAAATGACTTATTGACTTATTGTCTTTTTGAAAAAGCCAATAAGTTAATAAGTTGTTTGCCAAACTTAAAAGGAGTTTTAAAAATGACTTTTTCTTAAAAGGTAATAAGTTGTTTTTCACAGGGTAAAAATTCTAACTTTTCTAAATAACTTATGACTTATTGCCATAAAATTACAATCTACCCCACTCTTTACACTTTACCCAATAAAATTAAATAGTGTCAATAAAAAAATGTCATTTTTAGTCATTTTGAAAATTAATTTTGAAAAAGTTAATCCAAACATATTTTTAAAAACTCCATTTCAAAAAGTCATAAGTTAATAAGCACTTTTGACAAAAAGTTCTTTTAAAGTTAAATAAGCAATCCTAAACAGGGCCTAAATATATTCAAAAAGCAAGAATGCCATCTAACCCTAGATTAATATACTACTTGAGGAAAGTTAGCGTACTCAAACTCCTTACCAATGTTTTTATAACCGGACCGGACGTCGAACCGGTCTCCTTACTGGTCAGAGGTCGGACCAGTCGAACCGGATGATTTTATATACATTTTATAAATACATATATATAAAAAATCAAAAAAAAATAAAAAAAGGATCAACCACCGGTCCGACCACCGGTTTTCCGGTCCGACCGGCCGGTTCACCCAAAAACGGCCCAGTACCCCTAACCGGACCGGCCCGACCACCGGTTCCCGGTTCGAGACCGGCCGGTCCGGTTTTCAAAACATTGCTCCTTACAATGTTAAAAACAAAGAATCAAAACATGTAAATTAAACCAATAATAATGCCCAGATTCGTAACTTACTAATACCCAGACTTGTAACTTTCCAAAAACCACATAAATCAATCGTGTAAATAAATCAAAATATTTGTGAGATTTTGGTAAGAATAAATAAATATATAAATAAGCATTTTTGGGGTGTAGAACGAAGCCTAGCGCCCCTATTGCTCTTTTGCGAATGTGTATGAACATAAACACTGCGGTCCAAATAAAATCAGCGCTTCGCTTATCCTGATAATTAAACGATTGTTACATTTCTTAAGGGCTTGCTTTCTGCAATGGCAACCGCAGACCTTCCAAAACTGGGATTGATTGATTGCAAAACATCTCATTCGTGATCTCATCATATTACTAGCTTAGCACTGTTTTTAAAAGTCTTTCGTGCGCGCCAGTGGATAGCAGCTGCAGTTTCTGATGTTCCCATCTGCGCACAAAAAAAATGGCTATTTATATTTATAATAATCAGATTATTAAACCATAAAAAGAAATTATGTTCACTATTTTCATTTCCTGCATCTTTATTATTCTACCAACTTAAAACATACCTTCAACTCCATAGAGTGATAATCCTGCCACAACCTCGCATCTTGGTCGTATGTAGAAAGTGCCGCTTCATATAGCTTACGGACTTCTACAAGATGAACCTTTTTTGTACCAGCAGATGATGCAACGTTCAATTCCATTTCAATGCAGTTTCTATATAAAGCAAGCCCAGGCCGAGGTAAAGCAAAAAACCTGCATTTTCAAGATAATGATACTGCATCAAATTAAAGCATAATACCAACAATCTAAAATAGCAAGTTACATCACAAACTCATAAGATGATTTGGCAGCTACAGCAAATCAAGAGGGTGAAGAGGGCCCATTGACCCATTGGTTTCCAGAAGTTGTCAACATTTTATGCATAAAAACCCAGTTTTTTTAAGAAAAACATGAAATTAATCCCTTAGTTATAGCCAATTGAGAAGAAAACTTTATGATGACTTTCCAAGATTAAGTTTTGGTTACTGACCTAAAGGGAGGGTTAGTGAAACATACCGCTTATACATGTCTCTTGCACTGTGGATGCCGTCTCTCTGTAAAACAAAGCTCACAATTGCAGACGCGAGAGAGAACCCGTCATCAATGCCACCATCTCTGATCAATGAACTTAGGGAAATATCCACCAAATTGTCAAAGTAATGCTTGTGATTCGAGAAGTACTTCAAGCCCTGCACAAGAATGTAATAATATAGTACATACAAACTTTAAAAATTTATAATATAATAAGATAAAAAACTTTAAAAATTTATAATATAATAAGATAACTAGCATATAAATGGTGATAATGAGGGAACAAGGATCTGAAATTTTTAAATACCATAAGCCACAGGCTCTCAGCTTGCAAAACAGAAACTTTTCTGAGAGGACTTTTTAAAAGATCAAACAGGTACAACAAATCAGCTTTGCTTGGTGTTCTGATACGTTTCATCTCTATTGAAAGTCGCAAAACCCACAAATTTACTGCTCCAGAGAGTTCTCCATTGCAATGTTTTTCTGCCAAATTTCTAGCATCATCTATTCTCCCAAGTTGTAACAGAAAGGAAACATGCTGGCAGGCAAGATCTTCAGAAATACACCCCATGCTTTGAGCCTTGTCAAAGACCATTAAAACATGTGTAACTGGATCGGTGTAATTGTCAGATGAATCAGAAAGCCTAGAATTTTGACTGTATCCATTTCTACCAATTAGGTCCATCAAAAATTTGATATATAAATCAAACATTGTAGATGATGTTAAGATCTTCAAAGCCTCATCATAAACCTACACACACCAAAAAAAAAACTTTGAAGCTAGGGAACTTGATAATACAAAACACGTATAGAGAATATGAATCAAAATATTTACTTCAAATAAGTGTTGGAATACCTCAATTGCATTGAATAACAAATCAGGCATAATTTCTTTCCTTTCATCTTGTGTACTCTTACGCCCAGCTGCTTCATACTTTGCAAGCCAGTCCCAGTATGCCGGTTCTTTTAAAAAATCATTTTTCATGTCAGCAAGTATCTCCTTTTGCATATTTTCAGAATTCGCCAAGTTTGTTGCCTCTAGAATCTCTAGAAATTGGATTCTTAGGCTGAAGCTGGAAGGGAGTGCTTCCACTGCACATTTGTAAACAGTTTGAAGGATGTTCAATCCTTGTTCCCGGAATATATCAATTTTCTGTTTCAATTCCTCTTTTTGTACATCTTCCCTTACTCCGTCAATTGACATAAATAATTCTTTGTTCTCATCTCTCCATTGTTTATCATCAGGACTAAGATGATCAGGAACCAATGTGCCCACATCTTCTCCAAGAGCCAGCCTGCGAGCACTTAGCTTATTAAGGTATGTGAGCTCCATACGAAGATACTCAACCCACAAAGCTTCAGAATTTGGGCAAGATCTCAAACCACTTTGCATGAGTGCACGAGCAGCTGCAGCATTTAAGTTGTGGTCAAACTCCCATGAAGCAGCATATATCCAAACTCCAGGAACTTTTGGATGAAATCTGATCACCTGAGCCAGAACCTGAGAGATGCACAACAACAAAGCACGATACATTCAGATAAGAGATGAAAATGGAAATCAAACAATTTAAACTGCAAGCCAGATATATGATGACAAGCCCAGAAAACATACATTTAACATCAACCCAATCCTGATTCATTTTACAACGGAAATGATCTGGAAAGAGTTAAAATATCATGGTGAATTATAGGATACACCTTATGATTTTGTTACTAATCCTACACTCATGAGTCATGATTTACTACTACGTGTATTAAGGCTAATAAACTAAAACACTAATCAAACAAACAGAAAATGTCTCAATTATCCCTACCCCTAACCATTGAGAGCTAAAAGGCATATTCAAGCAGTTTAATCACAGTAAACAAAAAGAATACAAACAGAAAATTAAAAAGTAGAAGCATTAGAAACAGTATACCTTCTTCAGATGTCCATTTCTTTTTTGCCTACAAAACTCAAGATACTGAAACCACAGCTCAATATCACCTTTAAATCTATTCGTGGCCTGTCTATAAATCTCAACGATCCTCGAAATACCAGCAAAATCAGAATAAGACTGCTTCATCTTCGGCTTCTTTGCACCATCGCTCTTCTTCTTGAGCTCACGCATCACCGCTTTCTTACGAAGGATGCGGAGGGCGTCGACAGACTTCTCGTAGTCGATGTAGGCTAAGTAATCCTGCTTCAGAGGACTTGGGCGTTTGAGTCTGTATTCAAACTTCCGGCGTTGTTTTACGATCTCGGCGATTTCCCGTCGGGAGAATAGGCCACGGCGCTCAAGGTCATCGAGCTCATTGACCATGCGCTCAAGCTTGTATTGCACTACGTCCGCCATGATTACGGTGTCGGCGGCAGTGAGAAGTTTGGCTAGTTAGGTTAACGCCGGCGTTGGTACAACTCTTCCCCCTACTTAAGTTCAAATTTCTTCATAATTAACCCTTGACCATTCTGATTTTTATAATTTTGGCCACAACTTTAGATTTACCTATCAGGACTTTATTATTAATATTTAGGGGCTGTTTGGTAGGGTCTGAATGAATCTGAATGAGTCTGAATCTGAACCATTCAGATTCAGATCGTTTGGTTGGAACGTCTGAACGAAAAAACCATCTGAATGGGGGTCTGAATGGTGAATGGAGGAAAAAATACGGGGTCTTCATTTCACTTTCATTTGAAAACCCTATTCCATCCTTGTTTCCCCGTTTTTCCCGTCGCATCCCCTCAACCCAGTACCCCTACCGTCGCCTCCCTCAACCCCTTCTTCCCGACGCCTCCTTCACCTTCTTCCCGTCTTTGCCGCAGCTACCTTCTCCACCGCCGCAGGTCCTGTCGCCGTCGCACCCATCGCCTCCCCCAACCCCTTTCTTGTTCGCTGCCGCATGTATTGTTCTCCGCCGCAGCTACCTTCTCCGCCGCCGCAGGTACTATCGCCGTCGCACCCGTCGCCTCCCTCAACCCGTCGCACTCGCAGCTACAGGTCGGTCGCCTCCCGCAGCTACTTCTTCTTTTTTTTTTTTGTTTCTGTGATTGTTGCGATTTGATTTTGGTTTTTTGATGCAAGTTGGTTATATCATACAATAGAAAACCTGTGATTTTGTTTCTGTGATTGTGATGTTCTTGTTCTCTAGCTGATTGTTGAAAACCTGTGATTTTGTTTCTGTGATTTTGAATCTGTGATTGTGATGTTCTTGTTCAAATGATGTTTTGATGCAAATTGTTTGCCTATGTTTGCACACCATAGATTGTTCAAATGATGTTGAATTTGCCTATGTTTGTGATGTTCCTGTTAACATTTGCTTGATCATAAGTTTACATAATTAAGATCAGAAAACCTGTAAACATTTGTTTGTGATGTTTTGATGCAAATTGTTTTCTGCATATTCATTCAGATGTTCAACCAAACAGTCTTAACCATTCAGCACTTAATGATTCAGACCCTCTTAACCATTCAGATATCTTAATCATTCAGCACTTAATGATTCAGATGCTACCAAACAGCCCCTTAATAGGGTAAGCAAGAAAATAGAACCGAAAAACTGAACCGAATGAATAACTAGAAAAATGAAACCGAATTTTTCGATTCTGTTTCTTATTCCAAAAACCGAGAAAACCAAACCGAATAGATTTTTATTCTTGTTTAACAATCAACATATATGTCGCAATTTTTAGACTTATTTAATGAGAAGAAACACGCAAAGAGTCTATTATTATGGATAATAAATATTTAGATTAGATAAACTTTACCATCTTAAAACATGATGAAGATTGAAACTATTACATATTTAATTTTGAACTTTGTTTTTTTAAGTATAAGGACATGATGATAATGATTTACTTTTATTGTAATTATTTAGTGTCTGATCAATTAATTTATGACGTCATTATGTGTGTTTGTAGAGTAGTGCTCAAATATATAAAACTAGGTTATTACCCGTGTGTTACACGGATTACATACAAAATATTAGGTAGTTAGTAAAAAATTAAAAAATTCTGAAACAATATTTTGATATAAAATGTTTATTTTGCGTATTGATAATTGATTTAAGTAGTAAAACAATAATTAAAATTTTTTAAAGCAATAGGAATATCATCTAACCTTCTTGATTTTTAATAATTGAGATCTTTAAACTAATTAACTTTAAAACTTAAGTTAATTTTCCTGCAAAAACTAATTATTTCATATTAGTAAGATAGGATAATATTTCTGTAATTATTAAAGCTAAAAACCAAATTTGAAATTATCTTTAAACATACAAGAAAAAAATGTAACTTGTAGTATCATTTTTATGGTTTATTATCTTTTTTTTTTTGAAAAATAAAATTATTTTTATGTAAACTTATTTTTTTATAAAATTTTTATTTTCTAAAAATAAATGATTTGAAATATTTTTATAATTTTGATTTAAAAAATTATAATATATAAAATTTTTAAAGTACGTTTCTTTAATAAAATGATTTGATTTTCAATTTTTTACAAACTATTTTTAATTTATAAAAGATAAATAATATCATTAGTTATTATTATTATTATTTTAAATATTTAATTAGAGAGATACTATAATTATTTAATAAGAAAGAGAGAATTAAGTGAGTTTATAAAAAATTGACAAGTGGCAAAAGTAGTCTTATAATGTGACAAGTGGCAAATGTAGATTTTTGTTTATTATAATAGTAAGATAAGATAAGATATAATTAGAGAGATAATATAATTATTTAATAAGAAAGAGAGAATTAAGTGAGTTTATAAAAAATTGACAAGTGGCAAAAGTAGTCTTATAATGTGACAAGTGGCAAATGTAGATTTTCGTTTATTATAATAGTAAGATAATAACCCATTAATTATCATCTAATTGTTAATCTAATAGGCAAGTGCATAATAATATTACACGTGTCCTTTTATATTTTTTCAGTGTTGTAAAAATCGGCCTAGGCGCTAGGCGCCCATCTACTGTCTAATTTTTGGCCTAGGCGGTGCCTAGGCGCTAGGCGGTGCTAGGAGGCCTAGGCGGGGTCTAGGCGGCCCAATTAGATTTTTATTTTATTTTTTTCACTTTTTTTGACTTTTTTATGGTAAAAAGGGACCAATTTCATGATTATTTAGACATTTCTCAACCAAAAATCTTTAATATGTCTCTGAAACATCGAATCCAGGCAGTTAACATCGAAATTTATCTCTAAGCTTTGAACTCAGTGTTTAAGTTTGCATTTTAAAGTACTTTTTTTAGTATATTTAAGTATATTTTTTTAAATTATTTAAAGTATTATATTAAATTATTGATATTGATGTGTGTATATAATATATATTTGTAAAATTAGTATATTACATATAAAAATTCCAATCAGCCTAGCGCTGATTAATCCCGATTAATCCCTAGGCGGTGCCTAGCCGCCCGACTAGCGTTTAGTGACTTCTACAACCATGTATTTTTTAAATATGAAAGAGCATTTAAAACAGTTCGTAACATAATAAAAATTTAGATTTAATATGGTAATGACATGTATCATCATCTAATATATTTTTAATCAAGATAGTTTTAGATTAGGTTATCACACACACTACACACATATACATGGGTTTGTATCATATAAAAACTCAATGTTAGAGATTAAACCTTTAAACATTATCTAGACCATTCATTTGAAACTTTGAAAATAAATGTGGTTTGTATTAAAATTAAATAAAAAATTGAGTTTTAGATAAACAAATCAATTTTAATGGATTTGATATAAAATGCATATTTATTTTTAAGATTTCAAAAGGATGACTATCAGATTTAAAAGAAACCTGAGCTTGAACAGTAACAATCCGATCACTCTCACAAGTCGGAAGATCTTAAAAACAAGAAACATATGGGCCTCCAAGAGTCAAAGATGTAACAAAGGGTGGCTGTAAAGCGTTTTCAGTGTAGTCATATACATTGATAGCATATGAGACTATTTTAACCACTTTTTTCCCCTTGAAACAGTAGTAGAACGCCCCACCCCCACCTCCTATAACATATGAACCAAACCAATTGATCATGAATACGTGTGCAAAAGTCCTATACGATACAAACATCTTAAATCCAGTAATAAATACAGGTATTCATGAGCATGGCTTAATCTCTATTTGGCCACCGCCACATGGTTTTAATTTATATGACAAGACTAATAAAGACCAACAAGTGGCATAATTCTTGAGGCACAAGGAGAATACGAGGATGAAATTTTAGAGCATTGGCAGGTGGTTATACCAACCAAATTGTTTTGAAAGTAACAGAATAATTGCTTGTACCAACAACAAGAACATATGGCATGCTTTTTTAAATTGCTAGTAATGTTTGCAGGCATTCATATTCACAAAACAACTGGACAAAACATGTGGAAACAATTGATCCACAATAAACAAACATACCCAGTAATATCCCAGTAAGACCATGGGAGACGAAGCCTAACCTTACTCCTATCCCAATAGAATATAATAGAGATGTTTCTGATGAGACCCCCAATTGTCAATCAACAATACAAATACATAAACGTAACTTTCAACAAAACCACTACAGCTTCATAGTTAACAGCAAACCAAAATGATCACTTGGAAAAACAGGAAGCTCCAGTTCTTTCCCACCCTTTTTCTGCTTCATGTATGTCACTTCTGGTATAGCTTCAGTCCCCACCATTTCAATAGATTCTACTTTAAAATCATGCAAACTGATCAAGAATCGATCAAGACGTTTTTGCAGCTTCCTATTAGCAGACAACATCAGGTTTGACTTTGTATCATAAGTCCATCCAAATTCTTTAGGGTTCAATTCAGTCCAGGCATCAATCCATCCATCTGACACGGGGAAGTCACCATCTAATTTGTCATCCCAGTTCATATCACCACAAAATATCACATTTGGATTTTTCTTGAGAAAGGCAACGGCTTCTTGTGCTTGTTTTACACGTTCTTTACTGTACATTTGATCCCATTTTGGTGGGCCAGGGCATGGGCTCTCAAGATGGGTTGTACCAACAACCAAAGATACATCTCCTCGGGCCAAGACTTCTGCAATACATAACTCTCTTCCCATTGCAGAATAACTAAATTGCTTGCAACTGAAGGATTTCACAGGTAATTTGCTAAGCTGCAGATTTCATTACATTATGTCAGAATACAGTTCCTTGATAAACCAGATCATATGTAATGGCACTTAAGCAAGTTGTCATCATATTGACAACTTGGCCTTGTGGTATGAACGAAGCTAACCTGCATACAAAAGTATGGCCTGCTGATCGCCTTATCAAAAGAAAGGGAGCATTTATACGACTTCCACCAGTTGGCTTTTTGCAGAATAGCATAGATATCAGGAGTGACCTCCTACAAGATAAAAATCACAATAACATGAATAAAACTAATCAACATTTGATTAAGCACACAGTTTATTGTTGGTTAAATTCTCAAAAGTTTCATTCAATAATGCTGTTGATCTGTGTGGATAATAGTGGCTTAATAAGTAAGTTTAGATTAAAATTTTGCCTAAAAAACTCAACATGTACAAGAGAATCCATAAAAGGTAATCATTGTAGACAATACCTGCAAGCATATAACATCTGGACTACGCATTTGAATGATGTCACCAATGGCTCTCATTCTTATACAAAGCTCAATATCTTCAGCAAACCAAACATTGTAACTCAAAATCTTCAATGTTTTCAAATCCTCTTTTGGCTGAATTTCATCTGCAAAATGTTCAATAACATTATTATATGAGAACGACATCATGCCATCATTCAGATGAATCCTATATAAAAATGCCTGATTGCGAAGCCAGGCATATTAGTATAGTTTTGGAACCTTTGTTCATTAAGTATTTTTAACTAGCAGTACCTTTTGTATGGCATTATATGAATTAGGAAACAAGGTTTGATTGTGATCTTGTTTAATTGAAGTGAAAAAAATGCCAATGGGGCACAAAAATTGAGAACAGTGCATGTATAATAAAGATAAACATGTAATTTGACCTTACCACATAAGACATTATCCACGTAGATTACACAACAGCAAGACTTTAAATGTCTAAACTTACCAGAGGCAACCAGTGATTTATCAAAAGATTTAGGGCTGCAAGACCCTCCCAAAACAATACACTTGTCAGCAGCTGAAACTGGGTTACACAAAGCAAAGCAAACCAAAGTCAAAATCCACAATTTCAGTTTCAAAATGTAGAGAATGATTTCTCTTACATGCAAAACATTACCAAATGATACAATATTGCTAAGGAATGCATTATTTACATCAATAATCAATCCCATTAGAAACAAGACAATGGTTGAGCTTAAGCAAATAAACTTATGGAATTAGAAAAATTACCAATTTCAAAGGCACATTTTAACTAAACACGTGCTGTCTAGGAAATTAACCTTAATCCATATGATTGTTTGACCAAAAAAAAAAAACACCAGATTATTAACAGGTCCAGCAAATCAATAGAACTATCAATAAACTGAAGCTACCCCCCCAATATGAAATTAAAAGATTTATTTCTTTTTTACTATGATGTCTCCCATAGTAACTACACCGTTGCTAAAACAGAAGGCTAAAGAACAACTCGATATAATAATCATAAGCAATAATAGTTTGAACTCACCAGAATCAACAACATTTCTATTAGCCGATTTTAACTCACGAGAATCTTCAGCAAACTCAGCATTCTTCCTCTTAGTATTAGCAGATTTTTGTAACAGGGGCAAGAAAACATTTCCAACAGCGGAAGAACCCAACTCTAGTTCTTCATCCTCAAGACTCAAATTCAACGAAAACGATGAGTTCCTGGCTCCACAAATTTCACAGTTTGAAAGTCTATACGGGTTTAAAAAGGTGCAAGCTTTACAAGACCATTTTTCTTCATTTGATGAGGATGAGGGTAAAGAGGATGAAAATGGTGTATAGGGCTTTGATGATGAGCAAATCTGGCAGTTGGGTATTAGGGAATCTGTGTTGATGAAGGTGCATCTAGAGCAGGCCCATGAAGAAGCCATTGATTTGGGTGAAATTGAGAGTGGAATTCTAGGTTTCTTGGAGATTGAGGGTGAGAGGGAGATTTTGAAAGATGACATATGCCCGCGTCTCGCCGTTTTCTTCTTGGGTACGAAAATCACGGAGGCGTCCGTTCTCGAATCATGGACATTTCACTTCAGTATAAAAATTATTAAATTAAGAGTAAATTCCATGTTTATATTCATTTATTTTATTAATCATATCCTTTAATAGAAATAGTTATAAAAAACATTTTAAAACAGTAATTCTTATATATACAAAATCCATCTTAGGAATAGTAATGGAGCTTATTTGCCCCGTTTTCAGCCGGTTTGCTCCGCTAATCCACCCGTTTGGATAATCATTTTCAGCTTTCTTTAATTCTCTGGATTCTTCTTTGACAATCGCCCTCCCATCTGTTTCTATTACGTGTCTGTGGTTTTCCCTTCTAATGACCTAGGGTTTCAACCTTTTGTTGGCAGAGGATTCCATTGGGACTTCGATCGTGATTTCAGGTATTTTTCCGTTGTCTTCTTCCATTCTTTCATGTCTCCCTTTGGTTTGGGTTTAACAATTACATACATACAATAGTAGCTATCTGATGAAGATAATAGAGAAGATAATAGAGCCGACGCTTTAGGCTTTTAGGTTCTCATGTTTTTTTTTGTCTGGTTCTACCTAGGGCCGGCCTTGGAGGAGGGCGAGGTGGGCGACCGCCCCAGGCCCGACGTTTTTAGGGGCCCGAAATTTAAAAAAATATATATATTATAAAAAAATTAGAAAACTTAGGGCCCAACAAAGTTTGATAGAATGAAAATAGTTTAATTGGTTATGAATTACCCCTAAAAAAGCATCATATATTTAAAAATATAATAGGTTTCTATTGATTTCCCCCAAATTAGTTATACTTTCCACTCTTCCAATTCCCAGAGGTGCTCCAGCAGTCGGACCGGTGTTCAACTCCAGCCCTCCAGCCCTCCAGTCCCACCTTTCAAATTCAACAAAGTGGATCCCCTGCAGCCTCCTCTGCTTCAATTACACAGCTACGAGCCATCAAGCTTAACCTCGGTTGCAGTCTCCAACGAGCCACACATTGAAGTATGAAGAACAATCATATATTAATGCGGATAAACTTTATTTAGAGCTGAAGTTGTTTGAGACATTTTAATGTTATAAAATTATCACCCTTTTGATGCTATAAAGTATAAACAAGTTAAACTTGCTTGGGTTTTTCCGAATGCATTAATTGCATATAGAGTTTTGTTGACTATCCGGTAACTGTGGCATTGGCAGAAAGAAGTTTTTCTAAGTTGAAGTTGTTGAAGTATTATTTAAGATCGTCAATGTCATAAGACCGCCTTAACGGATTGGTAATGATTGCTATTGAGAACGTCATCTTAGAAAATATGGATTCCAAATAGATGATCAAGACTTATGCTTCAAAAAATGCTCGGATAGCCTCACGGTTCGCTTAAGTATTTAAAATATATTATTATGTTACAATACTTTGGTTTTGTTAATTTTCTAACAAATATAATCATATTACTAACTTTTTATATATAAAATAATAAGTTAATTTTTTTAAAAGGGGCCCAGTTTTTCTTCTCGCCCCGGGCCCCGTAATTTTTGTTGATTATCGGGGCCGGCCCTGGTTCTACCCATGATGACGATATGGGGTTCCGATGAAGGCCTTATGCCATGCGATTGCTGGATTAGGTACTGTTAGTGGATCCCCACCACCTAAGCTCCTAACAAAAACATGTGTTCTCATGTATTTGTTTACAGTTAAAAGGGGTGATGTTGGAACATCTATATTGTTTACAATTAATGTCATTATGTAATACTTTCACTATCAAATTGTACCAGAGGTTAAAATTAAGAATTCCTTTATCATTCAAAAAATTTTAGGCATGCATTTCGAGAACTCCAAACTCACTAACAACAACCACAAAGAAATGGGTGCAGGTTACGTGTTCAAGTGACCTTGGAAATGGTTGTTCAACGTGGGAACACAGACACAACAATTATTTCAGAGCCGCTCCAATCAATTAAAGGACAAGATAAAATCTATCGGCTCTAGCGTTGCTCTGCCTCCTCGCTATTCATAGTCAACCGGATCTTCAATGTTCAGGAAGAGGCATCAACACCATCCAGCGTATTTCAAACAACAGCTCATGATGCCCCTGCCCCATACACACCCGTTGGTAAATCTACTTCATTAACTGATACTAAACGTCAACTTTTCCTACCAACATGTGGTTCTACAAACACCTATAAATTAATTCTATTTTCAATTTATACTAATGCAAATAATCTTTCAGCAAAGCACATCGGTGACTCACAAAGACAACGGCCTGCACATTAATGGTGATACAATATCAGTTTCTAATATTGTAAATATAACAACGTAGTTGCAACCACTATCGTTGTAAATATAACCCTTTTGTTGTGTAGATGTTATAACTTTAACCTACAAAATCATAAAAGTTTTGGCTGTACAAGTAATCCGTTTTGCAAATGTTATAACATTCACCTATAAAATAATAAAACTCTTGGCCACACAGGTAACCCTTATTGCAACACATTACACATCTGCCTACCATACCTGATTAAATCTTGCAAAATGCAATAAGTCAATGGATATAGATATTTAACATGTAAACTCTCCATCATGACCTAATAAAGCCCTACCTATATTTATATGTATTTTCTTTGTCTTTTTTCCTTTGATTTTGACGATTAATATTTTACCTCTCATAATAACCCCCTTCCTTCTAGAATCATATATTTGCAGGTTCATTGTTTGCTTAATAACTGCTAGCTTAATGCTTTGTGATGGGTTGTAAAACACATCCGGTTTTTAAATAGTTTTGAGTCGATTTTAGTTTGTAAATACGTCGATTTTGTTTATTTTTAGATTCTTTTTACATGTTTATTGTTTTTACAGGCTTGTCGAATGAAATGAGCGGAAATCGAGTTCGAAACCCGAAGGAATCGAGCCCCGGTTGAAATCAAGAGAAAAAGACAAGTTTTAATGAGTATGACGTCATCGCGGTACGCGATGAGGAGAAATACCACCTTCGCGGTACGCGAAGGATTTCGGGGGTTCCCCGCTTATTTTGTCCATCGCGGTACGCGATGAGTTTTTGAATTGGTCATCGCGGTACGCGAAAGGTTTTAAAATTTGAAAAAAGTCAAGATCAAGCGAGATTAAATAGGAGACGCTCCCCAGCCGTTTGAAAAACGATTCTTGATCATTTTTGGAGCAGGAGAGCATTCTAGGAGCTTGAGGAAGCATTTGGGAAGCATTGGAGAGCTAGAAGACCTTGTTTACATGTGAAATTATCTTGGTTACTCTTTGTTCTCATTTGTTCTTAATTTTCAGTATTATATTTCATTTTGTTCTGCTGATTCTGAATATTATTGACTGATGATGATGTTATTAGGCTAGTTGTTAGATTCTACTTAGGTTAGAATGATTGTTTGAATGATTATTGATGACTATTGACTATTGTTTTAGTTTATGATGGAAAACACTTTTGTAACAGATTTTATTGTGTCATTTTGATGAGTGTTGCATATCTAATCTTAATTATATCAGTTTATATCATGTTCCATACGTGTTTATTGAATGTCTTTCGGTGTTAGACACGTATTAGGTCATCGACTTGGTGTTATGACTAGTTTGTGGCTTGTTTGATATCACTAGCCATAGGAAAAGATATAATTGATGTTTTTAGGGTTCTTGTGTATCTAAGTTTAGAAATCCGGAAGGTGATAGACTTGTCGGGTGGTCTTTAGCATTAGGGTTTTCATAATAATTATCCGGAAGGGTTGGTTAATTGAAAGACTTAGTGTTATAGTCATTTCGTGTCAAATTAGACATTTTAAGATTACTCCTTGCATCTTTGGTGTATTGGAATAAGAAAATCAGGAATGTGACTTGTTCATTTGAGTACATAAGTGTTATTGGAAAAATCCGGGAGGTGATTCAATTAACTAGTGCGTATATTGCAAAATTAAGTTTTCTTAATTGGTTATATTTGGTAATTGATCCAGAATCCATTAGATTACCCATATATTGCTGTTTAAGATCCTAGTTCCATCATATCAAACAAAGTCAGTAGTGTCAATAATAACAAACAGGAATTCTACCTAAGTAGAGTTTTTCTCATTCATTTAGGTTTTTTCTAAAACTGTAAAACATTTCTTTTAATTAAAATCATTAATTTGTTTTAGGGTTTAATTATTAGTTGAATCTGCCTTTTCTAATTTAATTAGGGTAATTAGTTTAATTGAATTGACATTTTTATTCAAAACCCCCCATTTGTTTTAATCATTTTCTAATCTTATTTTGTTAAGTCAGTGTCTCGTGGGTTCGATATCCGGACTTTTGTTAGCTATTCTACAATTGATAGGTACACTTGCCTGTCAAAGTGGTTTAGTTTATGATTTTCGGTTTTAACTCGTTGTAATTAAGTTGAGTCTAGGTTAGTGTTTATAGTTATTTTCTTAGACCACTTTCGAGGACATCAAGTTTTTGGCGCCGTTGCCGGGGATGCTTGGCAATAGCGAAATTAGCTTAGATTGTGATTGTAAAAATTAGTAGGTCTAATTTTTATTTGTTTTTAGTATTTTAGGTTTTTAGTCTTTTCTTTTCTTTCTTATTTGCCTTAATTGTTCTTGTCTTTTAGTTGCTAGGTTTTTATTATTTTTAGGTTTTTCTTTGTTTTGTTTGTTAAAATCCTTTACTTGTAATCGTTTACAGTGCATGCCACATACTCGATCACAAGGACCACCGCCAGTTTTAGCTTTCGAAGAGCCGGAGCAAGAGTTTCACACGAACCTTAGGAGTCGCCTTTCCCAGGTACGTGTTCTTGCCCCGATTTTGTTTTCTCCTTCTAGTTCTACACCTAGTTCACCTTCACACACACCCACTTCACCTTTCCCGATCCCACCTTTTTGCTTCGACATGGCCGAGGAACCACCACCAGTGAGACGCACCGTTCACGACCGAGCTTGCGTTGGATTCACCGGAGTTCGCAACCCGGTCACTCGTCCCGTGTTTGCCAATGATGCTACTTGGCAATTCCCTTTTTACATCATGACTGCTATCACCAATTCCATTCAGTTTAATGGTCTTGATGATGAGGATGCTCCCGGACATCTGTCCCGTTTTTCTAGGATCTGCAACACCTTCAATCTACATGGAGTTTCTGAGGATAACATTTGCTTGCAGCTTTTCCCATTCTCTCTTGCTAGTCGTGCATCCACCTGGTTCGACAGCCTTCCCGAGAACTCCATCACCACGTGGGATGATCTTCGAAAGAAATTTCTGAAGAAATATTTTCCACCTTCCAAAGCTGCTCGTCTTAGGGACCAGATCCATTCCTTTCATATGGAGCCCGATGAGTCTTACTCTGCAGCTTGGGAGAGATTCCACACTTTGCTTAGCAAATGTCCACAGCATGGACTTTCTGAATGGGCACTTGTAGAGAAATTCTACAATGGATTGACACTTGAGAAGCAAATCATGTTCAATACAGCTGCAGGAGGGCCTATCATGGAGATGAAGGATACAGATGAGTGTATTGACATGTTTGAGAGTTTTGCTAGAGCCGAGCAGCAGCAGAAACCATCCACTAGATCCTCCACCACTAGGGCTACCAACACCTCATCCATTGCTCGAGGTGTTCATCAGGTCACTCCTGACACTAGCCTTGCTGCTACCATTGAGTCTTTAGCGAGAGATATGAAGGAACTGAAGACACAGCTGAAGAAGTGTGAGATATGTTGAGGAGGACATGCGACTGCCGAGTGCCCCATTACTGATCAGGAGCAGTTAGATTCCATTAATTCTGGTTGGAACAAGCCTTTCACTTCCAACTTCAATTCCAATCCCAATCCTAATTGGAATCCTAACACAAACTGGCGAAACTCGAACAACAACTGGCGTGGTAACAACTCCTATCAACCACGTCAGAATCAGGCAGCGAACGAGAATTCAGGAGCGGGTCCAAGCAGCAGTGGTGACCCAGAAATGAAGGACATGCTCAAGCAGCAGATGCAGATGCTACAGCAGTTGATTGCCAAGGATCAACACACACAGGTGAAGCTTCAGGAGCATGATACATTGCTGAGGAATCAACAGTCAGCATTTCTGGACCTACAGCGATCGGTAGGTGACATTGCGAAGAGGTTGGATGAGAGGCAGGGTGGATCCTTCTCGGGCAATACTGAGGCAAACCCGAAAGGTCGCTGTGACGACTAGGAGTGGTCGTGGAGGTGAGAAGGAGGTGGAGAAGTCACCGGATGTCGATGTAGAGGAACCGGTTGACGAGGAGATAGAGATGGAGACTCCTGATGGGGTGCACCAGAGGCTAAGCCCAGCAAGTACAGCACCAATAGGAGAGTCTTCAGTTGAGAAAAAGGGAGTTGAGGCAGAAAAGAAGAAGATAGAAGATGGAAGAGAAGAGGACTCCCGAGGTTGATATAAGCAGGCTACCATATCCGGCACGTGCATTGCAGCAGAAGTATGCACAGGAGTATGGACATTTCTTAGAGATGTTTAAGCAGCTTAAGATTAACCTCCCGTTTGTACATATGCCCAAATATGCTAAATTCTTGAAGGATCTTCTGTCTAACAAGAAGAAGCTGGAGTCACTTTCTACAGTCACATTAGGAGCTCGATGTTCTGCGTTGGTCCAGAACAAACTGCCCGAGAAGCTTGACGATCCAGGGGTTTTCACCATCCCTTGTTTATTTGGCAGTTCTTCTGTGAACCACGCGTTGGCTGACTTGGGTGCTAGCATTAACTTGATGCCATATTCAACTTATCAGAAGCTAGACCTTGGAGACCCATTGCCGACGCGCATGAGCATCACTTTGGCCGATCGATCGGTCAAGTATCCACGGGGAATTGTGGAGAATGTTTTGGTGAAGGTTGATAAGTTTGTATTCCCCGCGGATTTTGTCATTCTGGACATGGAGGCCGATGACCGAATCCTACTCATTATGGGACGTCCTTTCCTACGCACTGCTAAGACAATGATAGATGTTTTTGAAGGTAAGATTACATTGCGTGTAGGTGAGGAGAATGTTACATTCGACGTGAGGAAGTCGATGAAGCATTCGAACGGTCAGGATGATTCTGTGTATTTCCTTGATTCTTTCATTCCTTACATAGATCGGTGTCTAGATTACATTTCTGGATCTGATTTATTGAAAGATCAAGACCTGGGTGAGGAGAACCAGGCAGTTGAGATTGATGCTTCTTCTGAGCACATTCCGAGCAGTCTGGCTAGTAAGCCTCCTGAGTACCCGACTGCTTTTGAGGTTTTTGAGAGTACAGATCCGGTTGAGAGACCATCTGTTGAGGCACCACCATCCCTAGAGCTTAAGGAGTTGCCATCTCATTTGGAGTATGCATTTCTGGATTGTGATTCTGATTTTCCCGTCATCATTTCATCTTCATTGACGGAGGAGGAGAAGTCGAGATTGATTGAGGTGCTCAAGGCAAATAAGCAGGCGATTGCGTGGAAGTTGATGGACATAAAGGGCATACACCATTCATTTTGTACGCATCGCATTTTGATGGAGGAGGATTACAAGCCGGTGGTCCAACCACAGCGACGGCTAAATCCTAATATGTCTGAAGTTGTGAAGAAGGAAGTTCTTAAGCTTTTAGATGCCGGATTGATCTATCCCATTTCAGATTCCGCTTGGGTCAGTCCGGTACAGGTTGTTCCCAAGAAGGGAGGCATGACTGTCATTGTGAATGAGAAGAAGGAGTTGATTCCGTCTAGGACAGTCACTGGTTGGAGAGTATGCATTGATTACAGGAGACTGAATGATGCCACCAGGAAAGATCATTTCCCACTGCCTTTCATTGATCGGATGTTGGAGCGGTTGTCAGGACAACAGTTTTACTGTTTTCTTGATGGTTTTTCAGGTTATTTTCAGATCCCTATAGCACCAGAAGATCAGGAGAAAACCACGTTTACATGCCCATACGGTACCTTCGCGTATCGCCGTATGCCGTTTGGGTTATGTAATGCTCCAGCCACATTTCAGAGATGCATGGTGGCTATATTTCAGGATATGATCGAGACTTCCATGGAAGTTTTCATGGACGATTTTTCAGTGTTTGGGAGTTCATTCGATCATTGTTTGCAGAATTTGGATAAGATGCTTGCTAGATGTGTGGAGACTAATCTGATGCTGAACTGGGAGAAGTGCCATTTCATGGTGACTGAGGGTATTGTTCTAGGGCACAAGATTTCACGAGATGGCATTGAGGTAGATAGAGCTAAGATAGAGACGATTAGTAAACTCCCACCACCGACGAACGTGAGAGCAGTTCGTAGTTTTCTAGGTCATGCAGGGTTTTATAGGCGTTTCATTAAAGACTTTTCTAAGATTACCCGACCGATGACCCGACTGTTAGAGAAAGATGTGGAGTTTGAGTTTAGTGAGGAGTGCATGAGAGCGTTTGAGTTTCTGAAGGATAAATTGGTGAGTTCTCCTATTCTGATAGCCCCTGATTGGAGCCTTCCTTTCGAGTTGATGTGCGATGCTAGTGATTTTGCAGTAGGGGCTGTGCTTGGTCAGCGGAAAGATAAGCACTTTCATCCGATTTACTACGCAAGTAAGACCTTAGATGATGCTCAGGAGAATTACACGACTACGGAGAAGGAGTTGTTAGCAGTCGTGTATGCGTTCGACAAGTTTAGGTCTTATCTTGTTCTTTCCAAGACCATTGTTTACACCAATCATGCGGCCTTGAGATATTTGTTCGCGAAAAAGGACGCAAAACCTCGTTTGATTCGGTGAATTCTCCTCCTTTCTGAGTTTGACATAGAGATTAAGGATAAGAAAGGAGCTGAGAATGTTGCAGCCGATCATTTGTCGCGGCTTGATGATCCTGCTCGGGAGAAGATGAATGAGGAGATGATTGGAGACACATTCCCACATGAGACTTTGATTTCTGCAGATACAGAGATAGTGGGATTGGTGAGTGCAGGTGAGCAGGGATTACCGTGGTTCTCAGACATTGCGAATTACTTGTCTGAAGGTTACATGTTGAAGGGTCTGACTTCACAGCAGCGAAAGAGGTTCTTTACTGAAGCAAACCATTATATATGGGATGCTCCATATTTGTTTCGCGAGGGAGCAGACGGGATTTTGAGGAGATGTGTGAGTCGTGAGGAAGGATTAGACATCCTAAGACACTGTCATGAGGGTTTGACTGGAGGACACCATGGGCCATCATACACTGCGAAGAAGGTATTTGATTGTGGTTTCTACTGGCCGACAGTGTTTAAGGATGCACATGAGTTTATGAGGAGATGTGATGCGTGTCAGAGGACTGGAAACATCTCACGTAGGAATGAGATGCCCCAGAACCCCATCCAGGGGGTTGAGGTCTTTGATATTTGGGGTATTGACTTCATGGGACCGTTCCCTTCATCCCGAGGGAATCGGTATATCCTCGTGGCTATAGATTACGTTTCGAAATGGGTAGAGGCTCAAGCTTTATCCACAAATGATGCACGAGGATTTGTGGGATTTCTGAAGAGATTGTTTTGTAGGTTTGGAACCCCTAAGGCATTGATAAGTGTTAGAGGCACGCATTTCTGTAATGCACAGTTGGAGAAGGTGTTGGCACGATACGGGGTGACCCATCGAGTGTCGACTGCCTATCATCCACAGACTAGTGGCCAGGTTGAGAATGCCAATAGGGGTGTGAAGAGGATTCTCGAGAAGACGATTGGGAAAAACCGTAAGGATTGGGCAGATAGGCTAGACGAGGTGTTGTGGGCGTTTAGGACTGCTTTTAAGAATCCGATTGGGACCACGCCTTTTCGGATGATTTATGGTAAAGCGTGTCATCTGCCAGTAGAGTTAGAGCATAAGGCATTCTGGGCGTTGAAGAGTGTGAATCTTGATTTGCCGAGTGCTGTGAAGAATCGGTTTCTTCAGTTGCATGAGTTAGAAGAGTTGCGTGACGAGGCGTACGCACGATCGTGGAGTTATAAAGAGCGTACGAAGGCATTGCACGATCGTAAGTTGAGAGGAGTGAAGGAGTTTAGGAAGGGTGATCAGGTGCTAGTTTATGATTCAAGGCTCAGGTTATTTCCAGGGAAGTTGAAGTCCAAATGGAAAGGACCGTTTGTTGTGCATGAGGTCTTTCCACATGGAGCAGTTGAGCTTGAATCAGAAGGTCGGACATGGAAGGTTAATGGGCATCGTTTGAAGCTATACATCGGAGGACCGATCGGTACTGAGAAGGAGGTAGCACTCCTTGAGTTGCGTAGGTAAGGATAGCTAGACCTGATTTGTAGAGTTTGTAAAATAGATTAGCGTGTGTTTCGTGTCTTTGTTTTTGTTTGAATTGTTGTAGAGTTTCACGAATCTTAAACAATAGAACTATTTTGGGAATTAAGTGTGGGTATTCGTTACGGTTTTCGCCTATAACATCTACGCTCATTGAAACCGAAATTTAAGTCGCATCGTGACTCGATTAGGTTTAGTTAGTGTGTCTAGGTAAAAAAAAAATCTTTAATTTTATAATTAAGTAGAATAAAATATTTATTATTGTTAGGTAATTATTCTTTTATTTTGATTTTATTTGAATTTTTATTTTTGTAAAATAAGTAGAATAGAATTTTTAATTTTATTAGCAAAAATTCAAAAATCACCGAAACTCTTCGCGATACGCGATGGGGTACCCCATATCCCCTCCGCGGTACGCGGAGGATTTCGGGAAAGAAAAAAAATTAAATAAATAACAAACTTTCTTCGCGTATCCCCACAATACCACCACCGCTCACCATCCTCTATCACCGATAACCACCACGCCACCACCATAGCCGTCGCCATCACACCACCGTAGCACCACCACTTGTCACCGATCTCCACCGTCATTACCATCTTTACACCACAGTCATCATCACATCTCGACCAGCTGTAGTATCCACCACCACTGCTACACCGGTCACCACCATCAACCGCCGGTCATCATCATCATCGTCTCAGTCACCAGCGCATTCACCATCTTCTTCGGTCCGCCGCACCACCATCACTGATTCATACGCGATTAGGTATAGTTCTCTTTTTCTTTTTCGATTTTCATTTCTAGATTTAGGATAGTTTGTAGATTTTGTAGTTAAAACGTAGTTAGGATTGGTTTGTATTGAATTTGAATCGAAAATGGGATTCGGATTGCAGCTATTAAAGGCCGCTCGATTTTCTGGTTTCCAATTTGGGCCGCGTACAGCGGCCTAGCCCTTAGCGGTACGCGATGGCTTCCGGAACCCAGTGTATTTGAATGTTGTAAACAGAAAATGTTTGTATATAAAATTTAATTTTTATTTTATTTTCTTTGTAATTAATTAAATTTTGTAAAGAAAGTTAATAATTTTTTTTTATTAAAAATTAGGTTATAACTCTTGTAACATTTTGTTAAAATTTTTTGTAAAGGAATTTTTATTAAATTTTTGTTTTTATTATTTATTTAAATATGTAAATACTTAACATTAGGTTTTAACATTTTAAATTTTGTAAGTAATTTTTCTTTTGTAAATGAATTTTTGTAAAATAATTTTTATATAATAGTGTTAAATAAATTGTAAATTTTATAAATAGGTTTTTAATTTTCAAATTTATACTTTGTAAATAGTAAATCTTTGTAAAAATTGTAAATAGATTAAATTTAGGTTTGAATTAGTTTAATTTGCAAATTCTGTTCTATATTTTGTATATTTGTACACTGCTATTATAGGATGTCTGGAGCTGAGAGTTCTGCAGCAGGGGCCAACTGTAACATCAGTGCCGGAACCGTCACCGGAACAGTGATCGCGAACAGTACATGAACAGTAGTCAGGTACAAATCTTATGAAATTCAGTGTATTTCATGTTCATATCAAGTCTCAGTATCATTTCATGCTAACAAAACCGTGAATTCACAGTCATTTCAGAGAAATCGATTCAGAACAATGGTTCTTGAGTCAGATAATTATCTGGCAACACAGAACCATCATGTGATTTATTTGTTAGGATCTTATTATGTATAAACGTATGTGAGGCTTTACAGAACAAAACAGCACGAATGTCGTTACGTGAATGCTAAACCGACGGATTATTCGTATAGGTGACGATCTGTACGAATAAATCTGAAAGTTTAACGTTCTGAATGATATTCAATAATTAGAAAACAATATTGAAAAGTGTAGTTATCGTCGTGTTTGATCGGGTGACGATTCGAACAAATACGCGCGATGACCGCGCAATTCGATTTAAACGTTAAATAAATATTTTTGAAATTTGAATAATTAAAAGATATTTAGTTAATTTATTAGGAATCACAACCTAAAATAATTTTATAAATTCTATTTTAAAATCGGATCGTTTCGTTACGAAAATGACGCGAAAATGGTGTTTTTACGCGAAACCACGCGAAACCGATCGGACCCGAACACGCGGGTAGTTGAAAGAATTAAATGGGGCATTTATTTCTCCATTTCTCTTCCACCTACCAGCCTCACCATCCCCATTCCCGTTCATAACTTTCTCTCTCTAAAACTCACCACCTTTCTCTAGGATTTCTTGCTCAAATCACCATCATTTTGGGTGTTCTTGGTGTCAAAACAACCACTATCACTTGTAGATCACGAAAGTACAATGGATCTAAGAGTCCATCCATCAAATTCGTGGTAAAACCATGATTTGTGTTCGGTTTTTAGGGTTTTTAAAACCCTCTTGTTCGAACCATGTTCAAGCCGGTCCCAACCTCTCAAAACCCTAGGATTTGCACTACATCACCATACAATAGAGTAGGAACAAACCTCACCTCAAAACCCAGTTGATTAGTTCGAAAATCCATACCCTCATATGGTCGAAGTCGGCTTAGCCGAATGAATGGTGCACAGATCGCCGAATGGCAGCAGCCGACTCACTCGGTCGAATGGCCATCCTCATTCGCCGAATAGGTATCCACCGCAGCAGTGCCATTCGACCATCCCCCATTCGCCAAGACTGCCCTCATTCGGTGGCCAAGTCATTCGACTAAGGTTCCATTCGGCCCTAGACATTCGCCCCCACACCCCCTTCGGCCGACACTCATTCGATCGGCCTAGCACACCCATTCGAAGACTGTCATTCGGACCAAGCCCATTCGGTCGGAGACTCTCATCCTTTCGGCCAAACTAAACCGAGACCGAGAGGGTTACTAATCGTGAAGAGTTACTAAGCGAGTAGACACACATGGGAAGGCTTGAGCAACTACACATACACACCTTTCATGCATGCATGGTGTGTGTGTGTGTGTGGGGGGGTATCATGTGTGTGTGCATGGGATGAGATTAGGGTTTCTATTTCCATGCAATATGAGTTGAGTGGATATAGTTTCACCCTAAGACATTAAACCAAGTAAGGATCATAGTGACAATGGGAGTTAAACTAAAGTTCTTTTAAGTAATCGTGGGAATCCGAAAACAATAAGTTAAGGTTGTGAATTGTTGATGTGACCATTAACACCTACACCTTAGGAAATCTATTAAGGACATGAAACTAACCTAAGTGATTCACTAGAATCATCATGAAGCCGTTCAAAGATCAAGGTCAAGTAATGG
Organism: Mikania micrantha; assembly: GCA_009363875.1. Lineage (NCBI taxonomy): Eukaryota > Viridiplantae > Streptophyta > Magnoliopsida > Asterales > Asteraceae > Mikania > Mikania micrantha. The sequence continues at coordinate 85,885,370 of CM018681.1, read as the reverse complement.
GCCGATGTGGGCCCAATGGGCTTCCTCTAAGCCCATCATATTAATCATGCTTTTTATTTAAATAATTTATGTTTTAATAAAGATAAATGACTTATAAAATCCCATTAAATTAAATAGATGATTTTTATAAATAAAGGTTTAACTTGAAATGATCAAGTTTGAAAATGTTCTTATTTAAAGTTTCTAATTTACTTATGGGGGATTAAGATTCTGCTGGGTAATAAATTAGGCTAAGTTAGAAGGGGTCATAGATACGCATTAGTAATTTAGGACACTTAGTTGCACACCGAGACCAAACCCTAGTTACAACGTCTATCATATATACTTATCGTATGCGAATTCTTTTAAAACAACTCAGGAACCGAAGATATTTAGACTACAACAACGAGCGCGCATTTTGTGGTAATTCAGTACAAAGCAACACAGGTGAGTTCATTGCCCCTTTTCTAACATTTTGTTTTAAAACGCGGGGCTGAGAAGCATGCGTAAACTGTTTTATTTAAAACTGTTTATTTAAATGCTTTTATTTATTATATGTTTTTACATATATACATGCTTGTTGATACTCCTAGACTCCTGTCTAGGAAATTATTAAACTGATCAAATTATCAAATTAATTAAAGTACTCTTATGAGTAATACTTTAATCCTAAACTTTAAACAAACCCCTAGTCCATTCAGTTCAAATTCAATAATCTAAATTCAAAGTGAAATCATATGAACTAAAGCAAAAGATCATGTTAAAGAAACTTAACTCAGTGTGTGATCTGAGAACAAAGAATCAAAATCAAGAATCAAACATCATTGTGAATCATGGAAATTCTAAAGATCAAGATCAAGAGGCTCAAGGAATCAGAATTCATAAATGTGTGTGAATCATTGAAATAATGAAATCATTACAATCTAATGAAATCATTAATACTCAAGTCAAGGTGGATGTCAGTTGTATATGGAATCAAGACCACGTGTAACACACATATAAAGTCCCTTCAGGTATAAAAGACTCTTGTAGTCAGGCTATACGGGCAACAACGTGAACAATCATTGAAATCAATATCAAAGTCTAAGAGAATCAAGAGATCAAGAAACAAAGGATATCCTTAAAGTCCCCGCATGTACAGAAGACCTTTGGGTCAAGCTGTAAGGGCAAAACATTAAAGTCCCCGCATGTACAGAAGACCTTTGGGTCAAGCTGTAAGGGCAAATCATTAAAATCCCGTCAGTTCAGGTGTACTCCTTGTGAGTTATGCCTGACATGGGTCACGTGTGAGAGGTTACAATTTGGACACCCACCAACAACTAAGTCTAAATGATTGAGTAAAACCATACCCAATCATCATGTCTTAGTTGTACTTAAATGTTTTATTTAATTATTTAATTAAATATTTGACATTTTACTACTATCACTGACTTTTGGGAAATCCTATATCTACGATCAAAATCAAGAGGATCAAAGGCAAATCAGGTTTCAAAATCATAATCAAATACAGAGGTGTTGGGTAAAAATGCTTAATCATCATTAACAACAGTGTCATATGCATATTAGTATGTGGTGGGATAGTGTCTGGGCTTGACCCTTTCGTGATTCCCTATATATAAGCATACCGATGTGGATATTACATGTGGAATTAATGAGGTTAGGGTCTTTACCAAAAGAGGTTTTCAAATCATTTTCAAATCATAAAACTATATGAACTCACCAACCATGTGTTGACTTGATTTTTGCATGACTTCTCAGGTGACGAACAGGTCAACTAAGGAGTTATTCCTTTTGGACTAGGACTTCAGATAGAAGACTTAGCATTTTGGACCTGCATACTTTTGAAGACATCATTATACAAATTATTTTGTATATCTTGTGTAAATACAAGATAGAAATATATGATGTTAATGGTAGATTTACATTGTTAAATTATAAACAATACTGATGTAATTTAACTTTGTAATTCTATTATATTTAGCATTTCTCAGTTATATCATGTGCAATGTAAACAATCTGATCATCACGATTATCACTCACGATATCGCGCCCCGGGAACCTTCCGCCCGACGGGACAACCGATCCTATCCCGCCGGCTCGGGGTGTGACAGATTGGTATCAGAGCCATGGTTATAGAGAAATATAGGTCATTTATTTAAACGGTTTGGCCTAGACTATAACCTAGGGACCCTGCATGTAGAGAACTTAAGATTTAAGACTTATTGCATTATGTCTTCTGCATTCGATCATTGCACTAACCAATATTACTTTGGTTATGATCAGAATGCCGCCGCGAAGACAGACTCCCTCGTTACCACCTCATGGTTTGGCTCCACATTCCTCGACACCATCACCAGCTGACTCACCGCCGCCACCTCCTCCACCGCCTCCACCTCCTCCCCCACTGATCACACAGGCATCAGGTTCAGGCACGACTCCCATACTGGATCCTATCACCATCGCTTTGGTGACTCTACTGAGCAGTCAGATGACCAACCAAATGAAGGAAGCGATTCCGGAGATGATCAACCTTCTCCGTAATGAGATAAACAACACTGGCAATTCATCTGGAGAAGCCAGTGGAAATACTGGAGGTACTTCACACTATTCCTACAAGTCATTTGTAGGATGTAAGCCGCCTAGCTTTAGCGGATTTGAAGGAGCCGTTGGATTAATCCAATGGATTGAAAAGATTGAAGCTACTCTGGACCTCTGCAGCTGTCTAGAGCACCATAAAGTCCGCTACTCTGCTGGAACATTCAACAAGCGGGCTCTAACCTGGTGGAATGGTCAGATCAATGCCCGAGGAAGAGATGAAGCTATGGCAATGCCATGGGAAGACTTCAAGGCGTTACTGAGGGCGGAATTCTGTCCTAAGAATGAGCTGCAGAAGTTGGAAGTGGAACTGTCCAACCATGTGATGAAAGGTGCTGATCACATGGGGTATACAACTCGTTATCATGAGTTGGTTGCTTTGGTACCTGACATGGTACCAACCTTGGAGAAGAGAATAGACAGATATGTGGGTGGACTTCCCGCCTGCATCCAGGGCATGGTTGTTTCAGCCAACCCTACCACTGTTGAATCTGCAGTGAGACTGTCTGGAAAACTTACTGATTTGATGGTTGCCTCTGGAGTTCTGAAGAAAGAGGCAGACACCGGCAAGAGAAAGGAAGAGACTTCAAAGAAGCCACAACATCAGCAACACCCAAAGAAGAAGCAGAAGTTCATAAAGAATTACAATGTGGCTACTCCCCTGAATCAAGTAGCAGCAGCACAACAAAATGTGCCCAAGAGACAATATATTGGCCCACATCCTTTGTGTACTAAGTGCCATTATCACCACAATGCTAACACTCCCTGCAGACAATGCACGGGATGTGGAAGGAAGGGCCATTGGGTTCAACAATGCCGGATGACACCCAACCCAGCAGTCAATAATGCTACTCTAGCTCTCCCTCCACCAGCTAATCAGAATAACGGTGGATGCTTCAACTGTGGCGAACAAGGCCACTTTGCAAAGAACTGCCCGAAGAAGGCACAACAGGCAGTTCAAGCTCCTCGTGGAAGAGCTTTTGTTATTGGAGCACCAGCTGCACGCCAGGACCCAAATGTGGTCACTGGTACGTTTCTCTTACATGACTTTTATGCATCTGTTCTATTTGACACTGGTGCGGATCAGAGTTTTATCTCTGCCGATTTTGCATGCCAACTAGATTCCATAGAAGAACAGTTAGACTCCCCTTACATTATAGAAGTAGCTAACGGAAAACAGATCACAGTTAGTACAGTTCACAGGAATTGCCCATTGACACTTAACGGTCATACATTCTCTATCGATTTGATACCGATGGAGTTGGGTAGTTTCGACATCATTGTTGGAATGGATTGGCTTTCCTCTAACCGAGTGGAAGTTGTCTGTTCTGAGAAGCTGCTTCGAGTTCCATTGCCCGATGATCGTGTATTGGAAGTCAGAGGGGATCAAGCAAAACGAAGTGTCAAAATCATTTCCTGCATAAAGGCGCGTAAGTGTTTACAGAAGAAGTGTGTAGCGTTCTTGGCTCATGTAGTGGAAAAAGAGAAAGACAAGAAGAAGATACAAGACGTACCAGTAGTAAGAGAATATCCAGAAGTATTCCCTGAAGACCTACCAGGTTTGCCTCCGGTGCGACCGGTAGAGTTTCGAATCGATTTAGTTCCTGGAGCAATTCCTGTCGCTAAATCTCCTTATCGGCTAGCACCTTCGGAGATGCAGGAATTATCAAACCAGTTGCAGGAGTTATTGGACAAAGGATTCATTAGACCGAGCTACTCGCCTTGGGGAGCTCCGGTCTTGTTTGTGAAGAAGAAAGACGGATCGTTCAGGATGTGCATAGATTACAGAGAGCTGAACAAACTAACCATCAAGAATCGGTATCCATTGCCGAGGATTGATGATTTGTTTGACCAACTGCAAGGAGCTCAGTACTTCTCGAAGATTGATTTGCGGTCTGGTTATCATCAGCTCAGAGTTCAAGACGAAGACATACCGAAGACGGCATTCCGAACCAGATACGGGCATTATGAATTCATGGTGATGCCTTTCGGATTGACAAATGCACCAGCGGTTTTCATGGATCTCATGAACCGAGTGTGCAAGCCGTATTTAGATCAGTTTGTCATTGTCTTCAAAGATGACATACTGATTTATTCCAAGACCAAGACAGAGCACGAGCAACACCTCAGGAAGATCTTGGAACTGTTGATGGAACAGAAACTTTATGCCAAGTTCTCTAAGTGTGAATTTTGGTTAAGGGAAGTTCAGTTTCTTGGTCATGTAGTCAACAGTGAGGGAATTCATGTAGACCCTGCCAAGATAGAAGCAATAAAGAACTGGGACACTCCGAAGACACCAACGGAGATACGGTCTTTTCTGGGATTGGCGGGTTATTATAGAAGGTTCATCTCGAACTTTTCTAAGATAGCTTTGCCTCTCACTAAGTTAACTCAGAAGAATGAACCGTTTGTCTGGGAATATAAACAAGAGGATGCCTTTCAGACATTGAAGCAGAAGTTATGTAATGCTCCAATCCTATCACTCCCGGAAGGATGTGATGACTTTGTAGTCTACTGTGATGCATCCCATCAGGGACTTGGTTGCGCACTGATGCAACGGGACAAAGTTATCGCCTATGCATCAAGACAGTTAAAAGTTCATGAGAAGAATTACACTACTCATGATCTTGAACTGGGAGCAGTGATCTTCGCACTGAAGATCTGGAGACATTATTTATATGGCACTAAGTGTACCATATTCACCGATCATAAGAGTCTGCAGCATATCTTTGATCAGAAGGAGCTCAACATGCGACAACGCCGTTGGGTTGAACTTCTGAATGATTACGATTGTGTGATCAAGTACCATCCGGGAAAGGCAAACGTTGTAGCTGATGCCTTGAGCCGGAAAGAACGGGTCAAACCCTTACGCGTTAGAGCTATGGGGATGACTGTGCAGACCAATTTACAAGACAGGATCATACAAGCACAACAGGAGTCAGTTGACAGAGGAAACTTGAAGAAAGAACTTGACTGCGGAGCAGAGAAACATTTAGAGACCAAGTCCGATGGAATGATCTACTATCAGGACCGTGTATGGATCCCAGAGGTAAATGAATTGAGAAAACTTATCTTCGATGAAGCACACAAGACAAAATACTCTGTTCATCCAGGCGCTGATAAAATGTATCAAGACTTGCGTGGATTTTATTGGTGGCCGGGAATGAAGAAAGACATAGCCGAGTACGTCGGTCGGTGTCTGACGTGTGCGAAGGTAAAGGCGGAACACCAGAAACCGTCTGGTTTACTGGAACAGCCTGAGATTCCGCTCTGGAAGTGGGAGCAAATAGCTATGGACTTCATTACCAAGCTACCCCGCACTTCCAGTGGACACGATACAATATGGGTGATCATTGATCGTTTAACAAAATCTGCTCACTTCTTGCCGATGCGTGAAACTTCCACGATGGATAAACTGGCGAGATTGTACATTAATGAGATAGTGGTACGTCACGGCGTACCATTATCAATTATTTCTGATAGAGACAGCAGATTTACTTCAAGGTTTTGGCAATCACTGCAGAAATCTCTAGGGACACAGTTAAATCTGAGTACAGCTTACCATCCACAAACGGACGGTCAGAGCGAACGTACGATTCAGACCCTAGAGGATATGTTAAGAACCTGTATTTTGGATTTCGGTGGGAATTGGGATTCCCACTTGCCACTGATAGAATTCTCCTACAACAACAGTTACCACAGCAGTATCGGATGTGCACCATTTGAGGCTCTCTATGGTCGGAAATGTCGATCACCGATCTGTTGGACTGAAGTTGGAGATAATCGCATAACTGGGCTAGAGCTAATTCAGGAAACCACTGACAAGATAGCTCAGATTCAGAGAAGATTGCAAGCTACAAGAAGCAGACAAAAGAGCTACGCTGACAAACGGCGTAAGCCGTTGGAATTCCAAGTGGGAGACCGGGTCATGTTGAAGGTTTCTCCTTGGAAATGTGTAGTACGCTTTGGAACTAAAGGCAAGTTAGCACCACGATATGTGGGACCGTTCGAAATCATCGAACGTATTGGTCCTGTGGCGTATAGACTGAGATTACCAGGTGAACTCAGTGGTGTGCATGATGTGTTTCACGTCTCAAACTTAAAGAAATGCCTTACTGACGAATCACTCGTCATTCCACTCGAAGAGATTCAAGTTGATAATCAGTTACATTTTATCGAAGAACCTTTAGGGATTATGGATCGCAAAGTCAAGCAACTGAGGCGAAGCCGTATTCCGATAGTAAAGGTTCGTTGGAATTCAAGACGCGGACCCGAGTACACTTGGGAACGTGAAGATCACATGAAGTTAAAGTATCCCCAACTGTTTGAAGAGGAAGCTGTACCCGATAACAATTCTTAAATTTCGGGGCGAAATTTCTCTAACAAGGGGAGACTGTAACATCAGTGCCGGAACCGTCACCGGAACAGTGATCGCGAACAATACATGAACAGTAGTCAGGTACAAATCTTATGAAATTCAGTGTATTTCATGTTCATATCAAGACTCAGTATCATTTCATGCTAACAAAACCGTGAATTCACAGTCATTTCAGAGAAATCGATTCAGAACAATGGTTCTTGAGTCAGATAATTATCTGGCAACACAGAACCATCATGTGATTTATTTGTTAGGATCTTATTATGTATAAACGTATGTGAGGCTTTACAGAACAAAACAGCACGAATGTCGTTACGTGAATGCTAAACCGACGGATTATTCGTATAGGTGACGATCTGTACGAATAAATCTGAAAGTTTAACGTTCTGAATGATATTCAATAATTAGAAAACAATATTGAAAAGTGTAGTTATCGTCGTGTTTGATCGGGTGACGATTCGAACAAATACGCGCGATGACCGCGCGATTCGATTTAAACGTTAAATAAATATTTTTGAAATTTGAATAATTAAAAGATATTTAGTTAATTTATTAGGAATCACAACCTAAAATAATTTTATAAATTCTATTTTAAAATCGGATCGTTTCGTTACGAAAATGACGCGAAAATGGTGTTTTTACGCGAAACCACGCGAAACCGATCGGACCCGAACACGCGGGTAGTTGAAAGAATTAAATGGGGCATTTATTTCTCCATTTCTCTTCCACCTACCAGCCTCACCATCCCCATTCCCGTTCATAACTTTCTCTCTCTAAAACTCACCACCTCTCTCTAGGATTTCTTGCTCAAATCACCATCATTTTGGGTGTTCTTGGTGTCAAAACAACCACTATCACTTGTAGATCACGAAAGTACAACGGATCTAAGAGTCCATCCATCAAATTCGAGGTAAAACCATGATTTGTGTTCGGTTTTTAGGGTTTTTAAAACCCTCTTGTTCAAACCATGTTCAAGCCGGTCCCAACCTCTCAAAACCCTAGGATTTGCACTACATCACCATACAATAGAGTAGGAACAAACCTCACCTCAAAACCCAGTTGATTAGTTCGAAAATCCATACCCTCATATGGTCGAAGTCGGCTTAGCCGAATGAATGGTGCACAGATCGCCGAATGGCAGCAGCCGACTCACTCGGTCGAATGGCCATCCTCATTCGCCGAATAGGTATCCACCGAAGCAGTGCCATTCGACCATCCCCCATTCGCCAAGACTGCCCTCATTCGGTGGCCAAGTCATTCGACTAAGGTTCCATTCGGCCCTAGACATTCGCCCCCACACCCCCTTCGGCCGACACTCATTCGATCGGCCTAGCACACCCATTCGAAGACTGTCATTCGGACCAAGCCCATTCGGTCGGAGACTCTCATCCTTTCGGCCAAACTAAACCGAGACCGAGAGGGTTACTAATCGTGAAGAGTTACTAAGCGAGTAGACACACATGGGAAGGCTTGAGCAACTACACATACACACCTTTCATGCATGCATGGTGTGTGTGTGTGTAGGGGGGGTATCATGTGTGTGTGCATGGGATGAGATTAGGGTTTCTATTTCCATGCAATATGAGTTGAGTGGATATAGTTTCACCCTAAGACATTAAACCAAGTAAGGATCATAGTGACAATGGGAGTTAAACTAAAGTTCTTTTAAGTAATCGTGGGAATCCGAAAACAATAAGTTAAGGTTGTGAATTGTTGATGTGACCATTAACACCTACACCTTAGGAAATATATTAAGGACATGAAACTAACCTAAGTGATTCACTAGAATCATCATGAAGCCGTTCAAAGATCAAGGTCAAGTAATGGGCCGATGTGGGCCCAATGGGCTTCCTCTAAGCCCATCATATTAATCATGCTTTTTATTTAAATAATTTATGTTTTAATAAAGATAAATGACTTATAAAATCCCATTAAATTAAATAGATGATTTTTATAAATAAAGGTTTAACTTGAAATGATCAAGTTTGAAAATGTTCTTATTTAAAGTTTCTAATTTACTTATGGGGGATTAAGATTCTGCTGGGTAATAAATTAGGCTAAGTTAGAAGGGGTCATAGATACGCATTAGTAATTTAGGACACTTAGTTGCACACCGAGACCAAACCCTAGTTACAACGTCTATCATATATACTTATCGTATGCGAATTCTTTTAAAACAACTCAGGAACCGAAGATATTTAGACTACAACAACGAGCGCGCATTTTGTGGTAATTCAGTACAAAGCAACACAGGTGAGTTCATTGCCCCTTTTCTAACATTTTGTTTTAAAACGCGGGGCTGAGAAGCATGCGTAAACTGTTTTATTTAAAACTGTTTATTTAAATGCTTTTATTTATTATATGTTTTTACATATATACATGCTTGTTGATACTCCTAGACTCCTGTCTAGGAAATTATTAAACTGATCAAATTATCAAATTAATTAAAGTACTCTTATGAGTAATACTTTAATCCTAAACTTTAAACAAACCCCTAGTCCATTCAGTTCAAATTCAATAATCTAAATTCAAAGTGAAATCATATGAACTAAAGCAAAAGATCATGTTAAAGAAACTTAACTCAGTGTGTGATCTGAGAACAAAGAATCAAAATCAAGAATCAAACATCATTGTGAATCATGGAAATTCTAAAGCAAGATCAAGAGGCTCAAGGAATCAGAATTCATAAATGTGTGTGAATCATTGAAATAATGAAATCATTACAATCTAATGAAATCATTAATACTCAAGTCAAGGTGGATGTCAGTTGTATATGGAATCAAGACCACGTGTAACACACATATAAAGTCCCTTCAGGTATAGAAGACTCTTGTAGTCAGGCTATACGGGCAACAACGTGAACAATCATTGAAATCAATATCAAAGTCTAAGAGAATCAAGAGATCAAGAAACAAAGGATATCCTTAAAGTCCCCGCATGTACAGAAGACCTTTGGGTCAAGCTGTAAGGGCAAAACATTAAAGTCCCCGCATGTACAGAAGACCTTTGGGTCAAGCTGTAAGGGCAAATCATTAAAATCCCGTCAGTTCAGGTGTACTCCTTGTGAGTTATGCCTGACATGGGTCACGTGTGAGAGGTTACAATTTGGACACCCACCAACAACTAAGTCTAAATGATTGAGTAAAACCATACCCAATCATCATGTCTTAGTTGTACTTAAATGTTTTATTTAATTATTTAATTAAATATTTGACATTTTACTACTATCACTGACTTTTGGGAAATCCTATATCTACGATCAAAATCAAGAGGATCAAAGGCAAATCAGGTTTCAAAATCATAATCAAATACAGAGGTGTTGGGTAAAAATGCTTAATCATCATTAACAACAGTGTCATATGCATATTAGTATGTGGTGGGATAGTGTCTGGGCTTGACCCTTTCGTGATTCCCTATATATAAGCATACCGATGTGGATATTACATGTGGAATTAATGAGGTTAGGGTCTTTACCAAAAGAGGTTTCCAAATCATTTTCAAATCATAAAACTATATGAACTCACCAACCATGTGTTGACTTGATTTTTGCATGACTTCTCAGGTGACGAACAGGTCAACTAAGGAGTTATTCCTTTTGGACTAGGACTTCAGATAGAAGACTTAGCATTTTGGACCTGCATACTTTTGAAGACATCATTATACAAATTATTTTGTATATCTTGTGTAAATACAAGATAGAAATATATGATGTTAATGGTAGATTTACATTGTTAAATTATAAACAATACTGATGTAATTTAACTTTGTAATTCTATTATATTTAGCATTTCTCAGTTATATCATGTGCAATGTAAACAATCTGATCATCACGATTATCACTCACGATATCGCGCCCCGGGAACCTTCCGCCCGACGGGACAACCGATCCTATCCCGCCGGCTCGGGGTGTGACAGATTGGTATCAGAGCCATGGTTATAGAGAAATATAGGTCATTTATTTAAACGGTTTGGCCTAGACTATAACCTAGGGACCCTGCATGTAGAGAACTTAAGATTTAAGACTTATTGCATTATGTCTTCTGCATTCGATCATTGCACTAACCAATATTACTTTGGTTATGATCAGAATGCCGCCGCGAAGACAGACTCCCTCGTTACCACCTCATGGTTTGGCTCCACATTCCTCGACACCATCACCAGCTGACTCACCGCCGCCACCTCCTCCACCGCCTCCACCTCCTCCCCCACTGATCACACAGGCATCAGGTTCAGGCACGACTCCCATACTGGATCCTATCACCATCGCTTTGGTGACTCTACTGAGCAGTCAGATGACCAACCAAATGAAGGAAGCGATTCCGGAGATGATCAACCTTCTCCGTAATGAGATAAACAACACTGGCAATTCATCTGGAGAAGCCAGTGGAAATACTGGAGGTACTTCACACTATTCCTACAAGTCATTTGTAGGATGTAAGCCGCCTAGCTTTAGCGGATTTGAAGGAGCCGTTGGATTAATCCAATGGATTGAAAAGATTGAAGCTACTCTGGACCTCTGCAGCTGTCTAGAGCACCATAAAGTCCGCTACTCTGCTGGAACATTCAACAAGCGGGCTCTAACCTGGTGGAATGGTCAGATCAATGCCCGAGGAAGAGATGAAGCTATGGCAATGCCATGGGAAGACTTCAAGGCGTTACTGAGGGCGGAATTCTGTCCTAAGAATGAGCTGCAGAAGTTGTAAGTGGAACTGTCCAACCATGTGATGAAAGGTGCTGATCACATGGGGTATACAACTCGTTATCATGAGTTGGTTGCTTTGGTACCTGACATGGTACCAACCTTGGAGAAGAGAATAGACAGATATGTGGGTGGACTTCCAGCCTGCATCCAGGGCATGGTTGTTTCAGCCAACCCTACCACTGTTGAATCTGCAGTGAGACTGTCTGGAAAACTTACTGATTTGATGGTTGCCTCTGGAGTTCTGAAGAAAGAGGCAGACACCGGCAAGAGAAAGGAAGAGACTTCAAAGAAGCCACAACATCAGCAACACCCAAAGAAGAAGCAGAAGTTCATAAAGAATTACAATGTGGCTACTCCCCTGAATCAAGTAGCAGCAGCACAACAAAATGTGCCCAAGAGACAATATATTGGCCCACATCCTTTGTGTACTAAGTGCCATTATCACCACAATGCTAACACTCCCTGCAGACAATGCACGGGATGTGGAAGGAAGGGCCATTGGGTTCAACAATGCCGGATGACACCCAACCCAGCAGTCAATAATGCTACTCTAGCTCTCCCTCCACCAGCTAATCAGAATAACGGTGGATGCTTCAACTGTGGCGAACAAGGCCACTTTGCAAAGAACTGCTCGAAGAAGGCACAACAGGCAGTTCAAGCTCCTCGTGGAAGAGCTTTTGTTATTGGAGCACCAGCTGCACGCCAGGACCCAAATGTGGTCACTGGTACGTTTCTCTTACATGACTTTTATGCATCTGTTCTATTTGACACTGGTGCGGATCAGAGTTTTATCTCTGCCGATTTTGCATGCCAACTAGATTCCATAGAAGAACAGTTAGACTCCCCTTACATTATAGAAGTAGCTAACGGAAAACAGATCACAGTTAGTACAGTTCACAGGAATTGCCCATTGACACTTAACGGTCATACATTCTCTATCGATTTGATACCGATGGAGTTGGGTAGTTTCGACATCATTGTTGGAATGGATTGGCTTTCCTCTAACCGAGTGGAAGTTGTCTGTTCTGAGAAGCTGCTTCGAGTTCCATTGCCCGATGATCGTGTATTGGAAGTCAGAGGGGATCAAGCAAAACGAAGTGTCAAAATCATTTCCTGCATAAAGGCGCGTAAGTGTTTACAGAAGAAGTGTGTAGCGTTCTTGGCTCATGTAGTGGAAAAAGAGAAAGACAAGAAGAAGATACAAGACGTACCAGTAGTAAGAGAATATCCAGAAGTATTCCCTGAAGACCTACCAGGTTTGCCTCCGGTGCGACCGGTAGAGTTTCGAATCGATTTAGTTCCTGGAGCAATTCCTGTCGCTAAATCTCCTTATCGGCTAGCACCTTCGGAGATGCAGGAATTATCAAACCAGTTGCAGGAGTTATTGGACAAAGGATTCATTAGACCGAGCTACTCGCCTTGGGGAGCTCCGGTCTTGTTTGTGAAGAAGAAAGACGGATCGTTCAGGATGTGCATAGATTACAGAGAGCTGAACAAACTAACCATCAAGAATCGGTATCCATTGCCGAGGATTGATGATTTGTTTGACCAACTGCAAGGAGCTCAGTACTTCTCGAAGATTGATTTGCGGTCTGGTTATCATCAGCTCAGAGTTCAAGACGAAGACATACCGAAGACGGCATTCCGAACCAGATACGGGCATTATGAATTCATGGTGATGCCTTTCGGATTGACAAATGCACCAGCGGTTTTCATGGATCTCATGAACCGAGTGTGCAAGCCGTATTTAGATCAGTTTGTCATTGTCTTCAAAGATGACATACTGATTTATTCCAAGACCAAGACAGAGCACGAGCAACACCTCAGGAAGATCTTGGAACTGTTGATGGAACAGAAACTTTATGCCAAGTTCTCTAAGTGTGAATTTTGGTTAAGGGAAGTTCAGTTTCTTGGTCATGTAGTCAACAGTGAGGGAATTCATGTAGACCCTGCCAAGATAGAAGCAATAAAGAACTGGGACACTCCGAAGACACCAACGGAGATACGGTCTTTTCTGGGATTGGCGGGTTATTATAGAAGGTTCATCTCGAACTTTTCTAAGATAGCTTTGCCTCTCACTAAGTTAACTCAGAAGAATGAACCGTTTGTCTGGGAATATAAACAAGAGGATGCCTTTCAGACATTGAAGCAGAAGTTATGTAATGCTCCAATCCTATCACTCCCGGAAGGATGTGATGACTTTGTAGTCTACTGTGATGCATCCCATCAGGGACTTGGTTGCGCACTGATGCAACGGGACAAAGTTATCGCCTATGCATCAAGACAGTTAAAAGTTCATGAGAAGAATTACACTACTCATGATCTTGAACTGGGAGCAGTGATCTTCGCACTGAAGATCTGGAGACATTATTTATATGGCACTAAGTGTACCATATTCACCGATCATAAGAGTCTGCAGCATATCTTTGATCAGAAGGAGCTCAACATGCGACAACGCCGTTGGGTTGAACTTCTGAATGATTACGATTGTGTGATCAAGTACCATCCGGGAAAGGCAAACGTTGTAGCTGATGCCTTGAGCCGGAAAGAACGGGTCAAACCCTTACGCGTTAGAGCTATGGGGATGACTGTGCAGACCAATTTACAAGACAGGATCATACAAGCACAACAGGAGTCAGTTGACAGAGGAAACTTGAAGAAAGAACTTGACTGCGGAGCAGAGAAACATTTAGAGACCAAGTCCGATGGAATGATCTACTATCAGGACCGTGTATGGATCCCAGAGGTAGATGAATTGAGAAAACTTATCTTCGATGAAGCACACAAGACAAAATACTCTGTTCATCCAGGCGCTGATAAAATGTATCAAGACTTGCGTGGATTTTATTGGTGGCCGGGAATGAAGAAAGACATAGCCGAGTACGTCGGTCGGTGTCTGACGTGTGCGAAGGTAAAGGCGGAACACCGGAAACCGTCTGGTTTACTGGAACAGCCTGAGATTCCGCTCTGGAAGTGGGAGCAAATAGCTATGGACTTCATTACCAAGCTACCCCGCACTTCCAGTGGACACGATACAATATGGGTGATCATTGATCGTTTAACAAAATCTGCTCACTTCTTACCGATGCGTGAAACTTCCACGATGGATAAACTGGCGAGATTGTACATTAATGAGATAGTGGTACGTCACGGCGTACCATTATCAATTATTTCTGATAGAGACAGCAGATTTACTTCAAGGTTTTGGCAATCACTGCAGAAATCTCTAGGGACACAGTTAAATCTGAGTACAGCTTACCATCCACAAACGGACGGTCAGAGCGAACGTACGATTCAGACCCTAGAGGATATGTTAAGAACCTGTATTTTGGATTTCGGTGGGAATTGGGATTCCCACTTGCCACTGATAGAATTCTCCTACAACAACAGTTACCACAGCAGTATCGGATGTGCACCATTTGAGGCTCTCTATGGTCGGAAATGTCGATCACCGATCTGTTGGACTGAAGTTGGAGATAATCGCATAACTGGGCTAGAGCTAATTCAGGAAACCACTGACAAGATAGCTCAGATTCAGAGAAGATTGCAAGCTACAAGAAGCAGACAAAAGAGCTACGCTGACAAACGGCGTAAGCCGTTGGAATTCCAAGTGGGAGACCGGGTCATGTTGAAGGTTTCTCCTTGGAAATGTGTAGTACGCTTTGGAACTAAAGGCAAGTTAGCACCACGATATGTGGGACCGTTCGAAATCATCGAACGTATTGGTCCTGTGGCGTATAGACTGAGATTACCAGGTGAACTCAGTGGTGTGCATGATGTGTTTCACGTCTCAAACTTAAAGAAATGCCTTACTGACGAATCACTCGTCATTCCACTCGAAGAGATTCAAGTTGATAATCAGTTACATTTTATCGAAGAACCTTTAGGGATTATGGATCGCAAAGTCAAGCAACTGAGGCGAAGCCGTATTCCGATAGTAAAGGTTCGTTGGAATTCAAGACGCGGACCCGAGTACACTTGGGAACGTGAAGATCACATGAAGTTAAAGTATCCCCAACTGTTTGAAGAGGAAGCTGTACCCGATAACAATTCTTAAATTTCGGGGCGAAATTTCTCTAACAAGGGGAGACTGTAACATCAGTGCCGGAACCGTCACCGGAACAGTGATCGCGAACAATACATGAACAGTAGTCAGGTACAAATCTTATGAAATTCAGTGTATTTCATGTTCATATCAAGTCTCAGTATCATTTCATGCTAACAAAACCGTGAATTCACAGTCATTTCAGAGAAATCGATTCAGAACAATGGTTCTTGAGTCAGATAATTATCTGGCAACACAGAACCATCATGTGATTTATTTGTTAGGATCTTATTATGTATAAACGTATGTGAGGCTTTACAGAACAAAACAGCACGAATGTCGTTACGTGAATGCTAAACCGACGGATTATTCGTATAGGTGACGATCTGTACGAATAAATCTGAAAGTTTAACGTTCTGAATGATATTCAATAATTAGAAAACAATATTGAAAAGTGTAGTTATCGTCGTGTTTGATCGGGTGACGATTCGAACAAATACGCGCGATGACCGCGGGATTCGATTTAAACGTTAAATAAATATTTTAGAAATTTGAATAATTAAAAGACATTTAGTTAACCCTAGTTAAATCACAACCTAATATACTTATCGTATGCGAATTCTTTTAAAACAACTCAGGAACCGAAGATATTTAGACTACAACAACGAGCGCGCATTTTGTGGTAATTCAGTACAAAGCAACACAGGTGAGTTCATTGCCCCTTTTCTAACATTTTGTTTTAAAACGCGGGGCTGAGAAGCATGCGTAAACTGTTTTATTTAAAACTGTTTATTTAAATGCTTTTATTTATTATATGTTTTTACATATATACATGCTTGTTGATACTCCTAGACTCCTGTCTAGGAAATTATTAAACTGATCAAATTATCAAATTAATTAAAGTACTCTTATGAGTAATACTTTAATCCTAAACTTTAGACAAACCCCTAGTCCATTCAGTTCAAATTCAATAATCTAAATTCAAAGTGAAATCATATGAACTAAAGCAAAAGATCATGTTAAAGAAACTTAACTCAGTGTGTGATCTGAGAACAAAGAATCAAAATCAAGAATCAAACATCATTGTGAATCATGGAAATTCTAAAGATCAAGATCAAGAGGCTCAAGGAATCAGAATTCATAAATGTGTGTGAATCATTGAAATAATGAAATCATTACAATCTAATGAAATCATTAATACTCAAGTCAAGGTGGATGTCAGTTGTATATGAAATCAAGACCACGTGTAACACACATATAAAGTCCCTGCAGGTATAGAAGACTCTTGTAGTCAGGCTATACGGGCAACAACGTGAACAATCATTGAAATCAATATCAAAGTCTAAGAGAATCAAGAGATCAAGAAACAAAGGATATCCTTAAAGTCCCCGCATGTATAGAAGACCTTTGGGTCAAGCTGTAAGGGCAAAACATTAAAGTCCCCGCATGTACCGAAGACCTTTGGGTCAAGCTGTAAGGGCAAATCATTAAAATCCCGTCAGTTCAGGTGTACTCCTTGTGAGTTATGCCTGACATGGGTCACGTGTGAGAGGTTACAATTTGGACACCCACCAACAACTAAGTCTAAATGATTAAGTAAAACCATACCCAATCATCATGTCTTAGTTGTACTTAAATGTTTTATTTAATTATTTAATTAAATATTTGACATTTTACTACTATCACTGACTTTTGGGAAATCCTATATCTACGATCAAAATCAAGAGGATCAAAGGCAAATCAGGTTTCAAAATCATAATCAAATACAGAGGTGTTGGGTAAAAATGCTTAATCATCATTAACAACAGTGTCATATGCATATTAGTATGTGGTGGGATAGTGTCTGGGCTTGACCCTTTCGTGATTCCCTATATATAAGCATACCGATGTGGATATTACATGTGGAATTAATGAGGTTAGGGTCTTTACCAAAAGAGGTTTTCAAATCATTTTCAAATCATAAAACTATATGAACTCACCAACCATGTGTTGACTTGATTTTTGCATGACTTCTCAGGTGACGAACAGGTCAACTAAGGAGTTATTCCTTTTGGACTAGGACTTCAGATAGAAGACTTAGCATTTTGGACCTGCATACTTTTGAAGACATCATTATACAAATTATTTTGTATATCTTGTGTAAATACAAGATAGAAATATATGATGTTAATGGTAGATTTACATTGTTAAATTATAAACAATACTGATGTAATTTAACTTTGTAATTCTATTATATTTAGCATTTCTCAGTTATATCATGTGCAATGTAAACAATCTGATCATCACGATTATCACTCACGATATCGCGCCCCGGGAACCTTCCGCCCGGCGGGACAACCGATCCTATCCCGCCGGCTCGGGGTGTGACACCAAGAGGGCCAGAGGTTCGAGCTCATCGAGGAGGAGAGCTCGGGAGATCAGCTATTCATCAGAGGAGATCCTCCCGATTGACGAGGATGAGGCGGTTCCCATAGATCAGCGTGTCCTCAGAGACCACACTTTCCTGCAGTTTGAGCAGGGGACAGAAGAGGCCACTCGATGCGACAGATTTGTGACGATGGAGCACTACCACCACCGTACTTTTGATAGAGAGCTGCTAGAGAGGTTAGGGCGTCTTGATGAGTTCGATGCTATTGTTAGAGACGAGTGGAGGACTGCCCTCGATTGCAGGTGGCCTCAGTACATGGAGCTTACAGTCGAGTTTCACTCGACATTCAGTCAGATGTCAGGCTCATTCGATGATCCTGCTGCTGTATCGTTTGCTTTAGGCAGACGTACATTTTCCATGAGCATCCCGCAGTTCGCGATAGCGACGGGATTATATACAGCTGAGCAGGTGAGAGAGCCTGGCTTTGCTCAGAGCCTGAGAGCAGTGGTCAGGGAGCCCAGTGATTTGGGCATTACAGAGCGTTAGTTGGAGGAGTTTTGGACGTCCATAGCTGATGGACCGTTTACGAGTGCGATTATCGAGTCCTCGATTCGTGATCCACTCATTCGATATGTCCACAGGATGGTTAGTTGCACTCTCATCGGTCGCAGGGCCGGTGCAGAGAAATGCAACCAACTGGACCTGTTTTGTATGTACAGTATGATTAGCCGTCGCCCGGCTAACCTCGCCTGCATATTATTGTCATCATTTGCGAGGATTCGCCGTGGAGGGGCGACGGCTAGACTGGATCTTGGGCCCTATATTGGGAGTATTGCATCGAGGCTGGGAGTCTTTAATAGATTCCCACGCCGATTTTGGACAGAGGGGCCCGTGACGGGGCGGTATAGTCTAGATGACATGCGGCTAGCTGGCATGTGCACTATGACAGATCCAGCCACCTGGATGCCAGCTAGGCCTGCACCAGAGAGGACCCCGGATGTTGAGGTTCTGCAGAGGCAGGTGCCACCGGAGCGACAGAGGATTTTACATAGGGCAGAGAGGCCTCCACAGATATTTCCCCTTTGTCAGCCTCGTCCTCCCCGCATTACTTTAGAGAGTCTTTGGGAGGAGCACCAGAGGCTGGCTCAGATGATGCGCCTTCTTTTTACACACTTAGGGGTTGAGATTCCTGAGTGGTTTAGAGCTCCAGATCCACCCCAGCAGCCAGGAGGAGATGCTGATGAGCCTCATGATTAGATTCCAGCATTTTAGTAGTAGTTGTATCTTTTGTACTTTTTCTTTATTTTTGTTTTTATCATGATGGTCTGTATATATTTGGATTATATTTTGTTGAATTCAGTTGTATATAGATTAGTGGATTGTATATATTTTGTATTTCTTTATCTTATGGTTGTTTATATTATCCATGTGTATGTTGATGGTTTGTTGTGAGTGTTAGTGGATTGCCAAATTCTTCATGAATGTTCAGAATGCGTTTTGGGACTTAATTATGATTGCGATTGGATTTGATGGCGGTTAATAAGACTTACGAGAAAATTGTCACATATCAGGGAAGTTGTAATTATTGTAAATTATATATTTTTGTTGAATTATTCACTATTTCATATTCCACATTGAGGACAATGTGTGATTTTAAGTGTGGGTATGAGATTTGTGTAAAATTGTAAATTTTAGAAATTTTGAGCAAATAAGTTGTAAATTTTTAGTAAATTTTAAAAATAATTAGTAAAATACAAAAAGATTTTCATTTTTAAATTTGAGTCATTTGTAAATAATCAAGTCAGTTTTAGTTAGGTTTGAGTCCTTTATCTTTTATATTTTTTATTTTTCTTGTATAGTTAATCTTGTTTGGATCGTTTAGAGCTTAATTTGCAGTTTGGTTTGAATTACCCTTATCAGTTGGGTAGTGATAACTTATATATAGTAGTAGAAAGGCAATCAACAGGATTACAAATAACTCGATCGCGAATGGAATGCTATACGATAGTGTTATTCTGGATTTGACATGCACGGATGTTATACAAAACCAGCTAAGTCTTTTCCAAAATTTTTTATTTTATTTTCTTTATTTATGTCTTTTTCATTTTTTTTATTAGGTTTTTAGTTGTTTAATTGTAAATTGAGTCTAATTTTAAAATTTTCTAGGTTAGATTGTAAATATTATATATAATTTTGTAAAAAGTCTTTGAAGTAGATTTTGCATTAAAATGGAAAATGATAGTATAATCAGGAATTTATGATTTCTTAAAAGTTTAAACGTACGCATCTAATTTGGGATATGTTAGTAGGCCTAACTGATAAAAAGGTTCTTTAGTATTGATATAATTTATTTAATTTTCATGATGCTAATGGGTTTTGCCTTGGGAAATTTGGGGATTCTGAAACTGTTTAATAGTGATTAGAGGAACTTTTACAAACAAACAACTTAATGTTTTTAAAATTAAACCTGGCACATATGTTCTCTTTTTATGAAAATAAATTCGAGACTTATGGCGCCTGATTAAAAGAAATATCATCCATCAATTCACTAAATGGGCTGAGCTTGCAGAAAAAAAATATATATATATATATAATAATAAAATAAGAGTTGCAGCTTATGTGTCATACCTCGGATGGCAACCGAGTGAAACACCACTAAGTTAGGCTCATTAAATTAGAAGCAAAATGCCCATAACTTCATCCATTCCATCTAAGGTTTGATTTTAGTTTGTAAATACGTCGATTTTGTTTATTTTTAGATTCTTTTTACATGTTTATTGTTTTTACAGGCTTGTCGAATGAAATGAGCGGAAATCGAGTTCGAAACCCGAAGGAATCGAGCCCCGGTTGAAATCAAGAGAAAAAGACAAGTTTTAATGAGTATGACATCATCGCGGTACGCGATGAGGAGAAATACCACCTTCGCGGTACGCGAAGGATTTCGGGGGTTCCCCGCTTATTTTGTCCATCGCGGTACGCGATGAGTTTTTGAATTGGTCATCGCGGTACGCGAAAGGTTTTAAAATTTGAAAAAAGTCAAGATCAAGCGAGATTAAATAGGAGACGCTCCCCAGCCGTTTGAAAAACGATTCTTGATCATTTTTGGAGCAGGAGAGCATTCTAGGAGCTTGAGGAAGCATTTGGGAAGCATTGGAGAGCTAGAAGACCTTGTTTACATGTGAAATTATCTTGGTTACTCTTTGTTCTCATTTGTTCTTAATTTTCAGTATTATATTTCATTTTGTTCTGCTGATTCTGAATATTATTGACTGATGATGATGTTATTAGGCTAGTTGTTAGATTCTACTTAGGTTAGAATGATTGTTTGAATGATTATTGATGACTATTGACTATTGTTTTAGTTTATGATGGAAAACACTTTTGTAACAGATTTTATTGTGTCATTTTGATGAGTGTTGCATATCTAATCTTAATTATATCAGTTTATATCATGTTCCATACGTGTTTATTGAATGTCTTTCGGTGTTAGACACGTATTAGGTCATCGACTTGGTGTTATGACTAGTTTGTGGCTTGTTTGATATCACTAGCCATAGGAAAAGATATAATTGATGTTTTTAGGGTTCTTGTGTATCTAAGTTTAGAAATCCGGAAGGTGATAGACTTGTCGGGTGGTCTTTAGCATTAGGGTTTTCATAATAATTATCCGGAAGGGTTGGTTAATTGAAAGACTTAGTGTTATAGTCATTTCGTGTCAAATTAGACATTTTAAGATTACTCCTTGCATCTTTGGTGTATTGGAATAAGAAAATCAGGAATGTGACTTGTTCATTTGAGTACATAAGTGTTATTGGAAAAATCCGGGAGGTGATTCAATTAACTAGTGCGTATATTGCAAAATTAAGTTTTCTTAATTGGTTATATTTGGTAATTGATCCAGAATCCATTAGATTACCCATATATTGCTGTTTAAGATCCTAGTTCCATCATATCAAACAAAGTCAGTAGTGTCAATAATAACAAACAGGAATTCTACCTAAGTAGAGTTTTTCTCATTCATTTAGGTTTTTTCTAAAACTGTAAAACATTTCTTTTAATTAAAATCATTAATTTGTTTTAGGGTTTAATTATTAGTTGAATCTGCCTTTTCTAATTTAATTAGGGTAATTAGTTTAATTGAATTGACATTTTTATTCAAAACCCCCCATTTGTTTTAATCATTTTCTAATCTTATTTTGTTAAGTCAGTGTCTCGTGGGTTCGATATCCGGACTTTTGTTAGCTATTCTACAATTGATAGGTACACTTGCCTGTCAAAGTGGTTTAGTTTATGATTTTCGATTTTAACTCGTTGTAATTAAGTTGAGTCTAGGTTAGTGTTTATAGTTATTTTCTTAGACCACTTTCGAGGACATCACTTTGTAAAAAAGATGCATTTGAAACCATGTTATGCAAATCAAATCGGACCTTTCGCGGCAACGTGCGACACATCCATCTAGTTTATAATAAACTTCTTTCTTAAAATTACATAAATTACCATTTAATTGCATTTCATAAATCGTCCTTTTTATCTAGAAAAAAAAGATGAAATTCATTATTAATTAGGCTATTAACCCGTGTATTACACGGATTGCATATAAAATATTAAATAGCTTGTAAAGAAAATTTAAAAATTATAAAACAATATTTTGATTTAAAAATATAGAATTAGTACATAACCTTCTAATTTTACAACAATTGAGATATTAAAGTAACCGATTTTATATAAACTTTGCGTAATAAGTAACTGTTATAAATCAAAATGATAAGTATAATTTTTAAATTTTTAAAGTTAAAAAAATTCAATTTAATTATCATTAAATATAAAGTAAACAACTGTTATTTTCCTTATAATTTTAATAAGTTTTTGCTTCTAAATTTTTTTAATATTTTTGTTTTAAAAATGTCATTTTTTATAATAAATTATGTGGCTTAAAAACATCGGTTGATAGTTTATTTTATTATAAGTTTTGTTTTTAAAAAGACTTGGTTTTTTAAAACTTCTATTTTCAAAAGAAACCGATTTAAAATATTTTCTTACTTTTAAAAGTTTTAATTTTTAAAAATTATCATATATTATAAACTTTAAAGTGTGTTTTTATTTAATAAAAAGAATTGATTTTTAATTTATTAAATAATTATTTTTAATATGAAAAATATAAATAACATAAATAGTCATTAAATATCATTATTTAATATGAAAAATAATTAAGTTGTTTAAGAAAATGAGAAATGACATTAAAGGTCTAAAACTGTTACAAGTGACATTAAATGTCTAAAATTGTAACAAGTGACATTAAAGGTCTAGAATTGTGACAAGTGGTATAAAAGATGTTTGTTTATCATTATAGTAAGATACTATTTTTATTTTTAAGAATGTTTTCTTTAACTATTTACAAAAAAGGCTCATTTTATTAAACACACATTTTATTTTTTGCATTTATTGTACATAAGCTACTAAAATTGTTTATGACTATATGTTTTGCTAAAAATTTTAATTGTTATTTGATATGATAATAATACATGATATTTTATTTAGTTGCATTTATTATTAATGCTCAATTCAATTTTGTTGCTTTTGTTTGCAATTATGTTATTAGATATTTGTTATGCAATTATCAAAACTTAACATATTAAGTATGTTGTCAACATTTACTAATTTTGAGTGCAAAATATTGTTTTCCTAGGTCCTACTTTTATTATCTGTTTTAGGCCCCCAAAATCACTGGGTTGACCCTAGCACCCGGATGATGAGGATGTTACCTTCTCAAACCATTACATACATGACGTTAAAATGGCTTGACGGGCATGGTGTGAGTCCGGTCATAGGTGTAAAGAATCACAGTGGAACGACAACCAGCCGTTGCAGGGGAAAAGAATATACAATAAATATTCAAACTTTACATATTTAAAAAGAAAACATACAAACAACTTACCTATCAAAAATTCTTCAAACTTTACAAACAATTCTTCAACCACTTTTAAATTTTATGGATCCAAAAACCAAAATCAATGCCTTCTTGAATTGTTATCAGGCTCAACTCGATCCCAACGTCCCGAACAACCCAAAAAATCAAAATTATTCTCTAACCTTTGCTAGTTGGTACCCACAACAATCACCTATGTTTGAAAAACGTTCCTAAAACCTACCCCATTCCAAATACAATCTGAACCCGATGTTGTACTGAAAACACAATCCGCCCTCAAGCATACTTTGTCAAGACATTAACACAAAAGAAAAGAAGTCATTGAAAAAGTTTCCAAACCAAACAACACTAGATGTACTAATGAAGAGAAGGTTGCACTAGCTCGAGCGTTTATTGGTAGCTCCAAAGATTCATACGTAGGTACATAAATAAATACGTTTATAAATATATGTGTTATATTTTTAAAAACACATTTTATTTTTTTTGTTATGGGTAAAAAGCAAACAAGTATGGAATTTTGGAAAAGTGTTCGAAGCCAATTTTTTAAAGCAATAGTCGATGTGTCTACCAAACAAAGGACATTATTTAGGGAAAATGACGCGACTTACAAGCGATCACCTGACCCGTTGTGCATGTGAAATGGCCGAGAAGACGGATGAACGTTTTATGAAAAATATTATATATAGATTTTTTTTTAATTTTGTTGTGTTGTTTTATTTTAATGTTATTTATTAAATTTTATTGTGTTGTATTGTTTTATTTTTTTAATTTTTAATTATATTGTGTAGTTTTATTTTAATGTTTTATATAAGGCTTTTAATAAAAAAATAGATACTAATGATTACAGTAGAGTAAGGAAGGGTGATGGTCACAGATGTTTAAGTGAAAACGGATAATGAGAATAGTTGATAATGTGGTGCAACATGAATTGAGGAGAAAGTCATGGTTATGCATAGTTTTATGGCAGGGCAACACTTATTTTTACTATAAAGTATACTTTAATGTTTTAAGATGGAGTTACAACATGTTTTTTATTTGTTTTTTTTACCGTTCTTTAGTTTTCTAGAGGGTGTAAAGATTGTTGTAACCTTTTTTTAAAAATAGATTTGTTGATGTATTAGGATTTTACATCGATTGTTATTGGTTATATTTAGAGTATGAGTCTTGAAATATGGGATGGAGTTTGGTTCCCACGTAAAGCCTGAGAGGAAAAGAATTTAGTTTACATAAAAGGAAGCCGAGTCTTGCTAATCAAAAAGTATATTTTCCATGCAACTTCCAATGGTTATGTTTGGAAAATGAGAAAAAACGAAGGTTGAAATTTATAGCTACCCTTCCTCGAAATACACTTGATCGTTGACCCGGCCACTACATGGTGGGTTTAATGCTAGAACCACAAGTGACGAATGACTTAAGGCATTAGACAATTCTTTGTTTAAAATTATATTTAGCTAACTTTTTATATAATTTGTGATTATTCCTGCAATGTTAAAAACTTTTATTTACTGATTAGGAAAAAAAAAAACTAACAACCCAATATTATAGTAGTCTGTGGCAATAGGATAAACAGACTAGTTTTCTATTTCTGTTTCATGTTTAAATTTCATCAAAGAAAAAAAACAGCTATGTTATTTTAATAAAATTCATATTGAGATGTAAAAAGGAACCAAAACTGGATGTTTAAAAAGGAAAAAAAAAATGAAATTATATCTAAAAGTAAATGTAAGAAAGAGAGAAGAAAAAACGTGAACTTGATCGCTTAAAATGAAAGTAGTGTCTAACATTGTAAAGCTTTTCAAGATGTCTTAAGCCTAAAAGGTTTATTCTTAAAGAGTTGATATGCATGCAATAACCAAGCAAACGATCAACAAAAACTTTAGCCCTTTTGGTTGGTGAAAAATATATAAACTAATGGGATGGGATTCAGCTGATTGACTAATAACATGCAGCTTTCCCCTGGTTAAATGATCTTCAAAACACAATTGCTGTTGGTGCTAGTAGTGTAATTTTACCATGGACCAAAAAACCCAACCAAATTGGCAACTGATGGATCCAAAATATCATGCTTAATCAAACTATTTATTTATTTATTTATTTTTCA
The DNA here is from genome assembly GCA_009363875.1 of Mikania micrantha. NCBI lineage: Eukaryota > Viridiplantae > Streptophyta > Magnoliopsida > Asterales > Asteraceae > Mikania > Mikania micrantha. Next base: position 85,859,276 of record CM018681.1, on the reverse strand, counting down.
TCAGCAACAACTAAACATCAGCAAACATTGACATTGAGAAGGAAGCCGATTCAAGTCAGGTCATAGCATCATCATTCGCATGCATAATCCAGCAAAGTATGAGTAATTAATCAAAACATTTGATTTCTTAGAATTCAACAACCATGACATAAATGACTACATATTTGGAAACGATCATTCCCCTACGGACAAAAATGAATACTGCTACTATTATTATTATATTATAGTATTATACAATAACCAAAACCACAACCTTCATCATCAGGTTGTACATTCACATACATACATACAACTTCTCCTCTCCTCGATGCACAAACAACAAGACATCATCATCATCATCTAAGGGCATTGATGAAAGCCATCAACGACTCAACATCTCTCTTCTCAGATGGGTACTTAATAGGCCTCGATGAGTGCTTCGGGAAGAAAAGGATCGTTGGGAAGCTCCCGAGCTGCAACTCTTGTTGCGCAAACACCTTCTGATCACCATCCGCTCTAAACTTCCCAACCTTCACGCCACTTCCGGCTAACTTATCAGCCAGTTCAACATATGATGCTTCCATTGCCTGACAGAAGGGGCACCAGGGTGCGTAAAGAACAACCATCCAACCATCTTTCCGAGCTTCCATCTTCAGAAGATTCTCAATACCAGGACGGCTCAAATTTGTGATGTTTTGGCTCTCAAAGATATCAGAGGCCGCAGAACTCCCGTTAACGCCAACTGTCCCATTTCCATTCACGTTTTCCTCCTTGAGGTTTCCTTTATGCAGCCCACATTCTTTGGCTTTAGCATCCTCCCACCACCATCTTCCTTCCCTCTCATGTTGGCCTGGCAAAACCGGCCTCGTGCATGGCTCGCACCCTATTGAGATGTAGCCCTGAGCGTGCAATGAGTTAACCGGTACTTCCATGGTCCGGAGGAAGTTCCATACATCATTGCCGGCAACATTAGCCACAGGGTTCCACTTCACCAAACTGCCTGAACCACCATCCAACCCTTCAAAAACAGGGTCCACTTGAACCACCGGAACTTCTGATCTAGTCCCTGGAGACTGATCTTTTCTTTGACCCGTGATCCAAGCCCGTAGACCCTTCAAAGCCCGTCTCAAAGGTCGCACCTTTCGCACCCGGCAGCACTCTTGATGACCGTCTTCATAAAACGAGAACAGGCCTTTTGTTCTAACCAGAGCCTGCACTTCAACAGCATCAGGGAACATGTACTCTATCCGAATGCCATAGTATTTCTCAACCGTATCAAAGAACTTGTATGTTTCGGGGTTTAGCCGGCCTGTATCGAGGCTGAAGACTCTAAACGGACGTCCTGTCAAGTGAGCATACTCGATTAAAGCAACATCTTCTGCACCACTGCAATCAAGAAACAATTTTTGGGATGTTAAGATTCATTCCAGCATGCCCCAGATACTTGTAAACAGTGCAGTAACAGCTTGTACTCTTAAATTACCTGAAAGCTATAGCAATATCATTCCCATATTTCTCAAGGGCTTTATCCATGATTTCAAGTGGAGAGGCCTTCTCAAGATCCCGAGCCAATTTCTCAATATCCTCAACCTCTTCTGCTACTTTGTTCACTACATCTGCATAATTTACACATCCATAATCATTCATAATGCTTCAAAGGCTTGTACTTTATGCTTTAAAAGGCATACATCTGTATAATTCGCGCATCCTCTATTAATTTCAAAGACTAGTAACTTGATGCTTTATAGGTTATACACTCCAAATCACTTCATTGAATCACTAGGTTTAAACTGACACAAAAAGAAAACTACCCCCAATTGTTATGCCCCTGAAAGACCCCCAATTGTTATGCCCCCGAAATACCCCCAATTGCTAGGGTAATTAAAAACCCTAATTATACATACCAGGAGCAAACACAGTGGCAGCAGAAGGAACGATTGAATCATTCCTCTTGGGTTCAGCATTCAACGCCTTCACCGTCGGAGATCGTTTCCGGGATAAATTCAGAGCCGCTGGCGACGGAAAAGACCGATCGGAAGGTTGAAAATTGCTTGAACTGAATTGAAGACCTGCAATCACAAATTCAATCAGAATTATCCCATTAAAAATTAAGAGCCAAAAACAGTAAATGAAAGGATTAGACGAAGGAATTTACCTTGGTCTGTACGAGAATTAAAAGACGAAAAGGCGATTGAAGTAGAAGAAGTAACAGCCAAGGCCATTGATGAAGCAATTTAAAAGTGAAGGAATCTGTGAATTTGATGATGAAAGTGGTGAAGAGGGCGGAAGCTTATATATAATCAGAAGAGAGGAAGAAGGGACGAGGGTCGATCTGCGAGGTTCATTGAACCTGGACGTGTTTTGAATTAGATGAAAATCACGCACTAAAAGGATGAGGTGGCGGAGGTTGAGGGTCAAAATTGTGCCTTACATAACGGCTTACGTCCCAAAACAGAAACTTGTATGTATTGATAATAAGAAATGAAAGGTAAATTTCACCCGTCTTTCCAGAACGCGTTCCTCTTTCATTTCATATCATATCATATCATATAAGAAGTTTGATCGCTGGATATAACAAAGCTGTTCTCGTTAATTATACAGTAAATTACGGTTTTAACTTCTTTAGTTTAGGTGTTTTAACTATTTCTACCAAAAATTAAATCCTTTATCAATTCAACCCCTATGATTTAGACAATTAACTGTTTTGGCCCTCAAACCCCAACCATAGTTAGGTTTTGGGCCAAAAACGTTAGTTAACTAAACCATATGGGCTGAATTAATATAAGATTATATTTTTAACCAAAATAGTTAAAACACTTAAACTATATAAGGCAAAACCATAATTTACTTTTAATTATATATCAGAAGAAAACCTGCTAAGTAGCAAAACTCATACCGATCGTTTTTGACGGGATTTGAACTCATCATTACACATAACCGAAAACTTATAAGAATCACATGGTATTAGTTGAGCTAGAAGCTCTTTAACACATACCAAGGTAATTAGTTAAAATAGAAATATACTCTTCTTTTTATCTCCTATATCTTTTCTAAATGGTCCTGAAAAATATTCCTAACGTTACAAAATCATATGGTGGCCAAATTCCAAACATAAATTCGTAATTATCTGTGGTCTAGTTTATTAAAATAAATAAATAAAATTGAAAGAGATACAAGTACCGCTCATTGGCTATATTTTATCATATAGCCGGATGTCTCACTCTCTATACATATTGTGGATGCGATAATTCTTGCATTTAAAGATAACTTATTTATATATTTATATTTAATATATTCAGTTCATACTTATTTTAAACAATAAATAGCAATTATATTATTACTGTAAAATCTAAATGAATATGTTAAAATAATAGCCACTTCACTTGTTAAACTTTAACGAATGGGTTACGTTTAGGGTTAAACGAACCGAGCCGATCCCGAGCTCGTTAAGGCTTGAGATCTGCTCGTTTAGACAAAATAATTGATATAAAGTGAGCCTAACACTTTTGTTACATCATTGTAATTAAATAATTGATACAATGTAATCCATATATAATTTACAGTGACGTAACAAATATGATATTTTGAGATATAATCTTGAGTATGGAGAGAAGAAATATGATAATTCTTACACTGGTTATAACTTTGAATAGAAATTTCGTGAACAATATTTGTGATATACAAACATTAGATTCAAATACTGAAAACTAACCTTTTGAGAATTCATTTCTTAAATCTTGGTGATGTTTTCTATGCAGGCAAGTGTAATATTTTTTACACTGCCTTGCATACACTTATATAGGTGACCCAGGCTAACATTGCTATTGTCCCATGTCTCAGGTTCAGTTTTTTTAAAGCTCCAACAACTTCCGACAGTGGAGATATTGGGCAGTAAAATTCGGTAATTGCGGTTGCCTAGGAGAGAGAACGTGAAACCTGTTGCCTAGGAGAGAGAATGTGAAACCATTGGTTTATAAAATTTTTTGGGACTTTAAACGGTCAGGATCGCATAAAAATGTGATCAAATGTTCAGGATTAGGAGAAATGTTGGTTAATTTAACTGTGTCATATAAATATATACCATATACAACTTTAAAGGGTAAATTTTTTAAAATGATTAATTGATCATTTTATATAAATTTAACAACACCTAACAAATGAAAAATGATTATAAAGATAAAAGTTGTGGTGTTCATTATGTTGGATAACAATTTATTTGAATTCGGATTTGTATGACCCTATTCAAAATCTTATTCGACTCGAATAGGAAATATGTTTAATTGATATGAATAAACATGAATTTTATGTCTGATTTAATTTTATAATAATATAAATATATATAAGTTTAAAGGGTTTATTTTCTAAAATGATGAATTGACCTTTTGATATAAATTTAACACCACCTAACAAATGAAAACCATTTTAAAAACGAACATGATTGTACATTGGGTTGTATAACAATTTATTTGAATAGGAAATTTTAGGACCCTATTCAGACTCTTATCCGACGCAAATAAGACATGTATAACCAACCGAATCAACATTTTTTTTAATGATATCCGATCTAATATGAATAAAAAAAACAAAACTCAAATTTATTTGAATATTATTATATTTATATATATTAAAAGGTAACTAAAATGAATAGTAACTATATATATATATATATATGATATAAAATATATTGAAATACCAATTATATATATAATATTAAATATTATATATATTAGAAGGCAACTAAAATGAATAGTAACTATATATATATATGATATAAAATATATTGAAATACCAATTATATATATAATATTAAATAGTAAATATTATATATACAGATATATATATATATATATATATATATATATATATTGTAAAAAAACATGGTCCTTTCTAGGATTTCAGCGTTCTCGAGAAGGTAATGGTGATTTATTTGTTCTCATAAAAAATCAATTTTTGCTTACGGATTTGGCTTTTTTAATATATCAAATGGTTGATAGTGTGAAGGATTTTGTGAGTAAGTTTTCTATTATTTTCGTAACATATTTGTAAAGATTTTTTATAATTTTATGTTTTTATGAGAAATTTGCATAGAGTTCTTAATAAGAGATTTGATATATAATACTCATTATCGAAAGTATATCGTGATAACACGCCGCAACGCGCAACAGGAAAACAACTAGTTTAAATAATAACTCAGATCAATTTCTTTAGGGATTTTTACATATACCACTAATAAGATCCTTTAAAATATATTTGTCAAACCTTAAAACTAATTACATATTTTCTTTAGGAGAGGAAATATGTAATTGACTTTTGTTTACTTGGTTATATATGTAATAAATGATATTAGGAAGAGAAAATATGTAATTGCCCATTTTTTTAGTTTAAAATCTCTCGGATTTCATTCAATTTCGTTTTTTTTTGGACGCACATAGACCACTCCTATTCACAATCTTTTTTCTTGGTTCTTTGGTGGAAGCAATTAAAAAAAATTAATTCACGAAAATAAACAAATTGATTGCTTGACCAACCATTGGTTGGGCTTTTTTTTTTGTTATTATTTTGGATTTCAAATGCCTCATGAAAAATTCTAATTGGTTCGAATTATTTTTTTCTTGTTGGTTGTGAATGAGACTGAAAAATTTAAGTTTGGTTAATCTATATCTATCTATATATAATTAATAATAAAGGAAGATTATTTTGCTTAAGTGTCATCATTACATTAGTTCTCTCATTAAAATTGACATGTGTCATCAAAAATTCTCAAATTGATTTTGTCACATGTAATCACACATTAAATCTAATTCAAATATTCATAATTTTCAAATATATTTTAAATAATTAAAACTCAACTAATCCTAATTTTTCGTAAATTGAAACCTCGTATCAAAAAATCCGGATATGCAAATCAAAAATATTCAAAATACTCTAATTTAACTAAATATATATATATATATGTATATATAATTTTATTCACTACCGTGTAACAAACTTATTTTAATTAAAAAAATATTTAAACAAAATTCCTTATATTTTGTTATCATCGGTTATATATATATTTATAAAAGAAATACATTTATGTTAAAAATAAATTTAAATAAAGTATTTATCATTTAATATTTCCTATCATTTATCAACCTTACCCTAAATAAAAGCTAATTCAATTTAACCATATCGCATACAAATACAAATACAATCAGTTGAAATATAAATACTTGAAAACTTTATGAGATAATTTTTACCTTTATTATTCAAAATTTTATAAATTATATTTATGGTAATGACCGAGTAACATTTTTTTATGGGTATGCTTCTAAATCTTAACATAAAGCATCTGAACTTTATTTATCATGTTACTAAAAAATATAAATATTTAATTTATTTTCTTACTTAATATGTTAACTACAATTATTTTAATACTACATTTTTTAGTTTAATTTAACATTTTAATAAACATTTCATTTTACGTGTTTGCTTATTAAACTCAAGATTTAACGTATTGAAGGTTCATTAATTTCGTGTTAATTATGTATAGGCAATTTTATTCTTAATTATGATATGTATTTTTTTTTATTAACGCAGGATGTGAACATACATATTTTTAGTTATTTAATGTTTAAATACAAGAACTATACATTAAAAAAAATTACATGAAGCTTACCAATATCACTATTCTTAATGAATTGAATGTTTCAAAAAATGACATTTATTTTAAAGTTCAGATAATCAAGCTTTGGAGGTAATCATCCTTAAAAGTACCTAATGATACACATGGAATTGAAATGATACTTATTAAAATTCAATCAACTATGATGAATACATATTTGGTTAAGCTTGAAATGTTCTTATTGGAAAATACAATGTCTATTATTTTTGATATTACAAGGTATTTGTTTATAGTAGATAACGTAATTCATCATAATTGTATTTTTATTGTGTCATTCTTTGTACTCGATACCTTGCAATACACGGACTTATAACCTAGTTATAGAAAAAAAAAGAGACTTTTTAATAAAGAGTTTAGGTTAATTTGGCATGAAAGAGAGTGGTTTTAGCGAATTGAACCCGCAAAAATATGGCGCAGGGACGATATCATAATTTGGCTAAAAAACCGTAATCTTACTATACTAATAAACAAAAATCTTTTTTGCCACTTGTCATTACAACAAATATCAATTGCCACATGTCAATTAATAAAACAACCTTGAATTAAATACATTTATTAAGTACTATTAAATAAATTTTTTAAAATTTAATTGAATGATTCTTATAATTATTTAAATTTTCCAATCAATTAATCTTTATAGAATTGATTTAAAATATAAACTAACTCATTCAATAATTTATAAAAAAATATATAATAACTTATATAATAATTATATTATTTACCAAATTGAATAAAATCATTAAACTTTGATTGAAGGAAAATGAGAAATAAATAACTAAATAAAAAGTGTTTACGATATTTAGTAAAAAAAGATGCACGAAACAAATACAGATGGATATACACATTTACTAGCTTAATGAACCGTCTATTACATCAGTTAATTAAAAATATAGTATATAGTTACCAATGAAAATTTAGTATAAGGTAATTTTTAATATAAAAATTTGATTAAAATTTAATATAATTAATACTTTAATTATAAAATAATAATTTAATTTTTTAAACACTATTTTCTTCAAACATTAGTTTTTTTAAGCATTTCTTCTATAAAAGTACTTTTGTCTGTTTCATATTTATAATAATTTGGTTTTTGAAAAGAGTGTGTTTTTAATATTAATATATCTTTTAATGCCATAAAAATATTTTTTTAATTTACAATTTTTACAGCTATATTTAATATTTAATTTTATTATTTAATATATACAATAATTTAAATAAGAGAGAAGTTTGAAAATTATTGAGAACAATTTAAAATAGTGATATGTCTACAGACTACTCTTGGGTATGTCTTCATATTTTACATTAATTTTTCATAATTTTTTTTATAATGTTTTAATAAGTAGAGAATGCATGTTTGAAACTAATGTAATTTTATGGATAATAAGGTTATGAATATAAAAACAAATATTGTATAAAACAAGTATTTAAATATTTTATGAATTTTTGTTGTAACTTTATATTGTTATTTATTGTATGTAACAATATGTAATTTTAGTCATTTAAATATGCTACACTTTAATAATTTTTTTCTACTTTTTATTCGACTCGTGTTACATACGGGTTTATAACCTAGTTTAGTCTAAAGGACCTAAAAGGAACGAGAAAGGTGATTAAGATGGGGGTGTGAAGATTTCCATCTGATTTTGCTTACAGATTAGTCTACACCGTTTATTTCTACGTAAGTATTCTGTCATGATAAAATCTACAAATATAAATCAAAATATTGAGATGCATTTGTTTATTTGATTTAAAACAAGGGTTTATCTGACAATCTTGTCAAAATTTTTGCTGGATTTTGGTAATATCTACCAAATTTTTCTTGATTTATGTTGTATTTTTTATCCTTAAGGTTTGTTTTTCTTTTTTGATGATAAATTGGATACCTTTCTGATATCTGATACGGTTTATGATAAAATTAGGGTTTATAATCTAAAACGATAAACCTTGCACAAAGAAATGGCTTTCTTGTTTGGAAATCTAAATAACCCTAGCTATAAGAAACTTTTGCTCATTTGCCTGTTGAATCTTGTCTATTACTGTAAGCTTTTTAGTACATAATTTTGTTATGGAATCTATGTTGATAGAAGCCTGTCTTTACTCGATGTGTAGCTATATGCATAGATTGGCCCATATTTTGATTGATATTGGCATTTTGCATAACTTGTCAACACTAACAGAAGACTGAGAGTTTTATATAAGGCTTGAGAATAAATTATCACGCCTTGCAATATTTACTTTTGTTCAAGATGTAAAGATTGGCTTTCTTTTTCATTTTAGTTTGGTTTTGGGTTATTATTTAGCTATCAGATTTTCACAAATGGTGTCATCTGTGATGGAAGACAGACTGTATCAAAGTAATCTGTTTTGGCTACAAAGGGTGTGTATCTCTGTTGTTTGATTCCTGGGATTATAATGAATTGGCTTCTGCCTTTCTGATCATACTATGGTGGCCTTTGGTCCATTAGTCACAGTGGATATCTACAATTATTAGGTTAAGATTAAGTCTCTTTAGAGTCATTAATGTGCTACTGCAAGTCTGTTGATCATATAATAAAAGAGTAGTTTTTTTTTTGTTTTTTCTTTCATGACTTGTACAGATAAATCTTTTTAAAGTGTATCTCATATAATTCGGGCTCATTGACACACTTCCTTTCTTCTAATATAATTGTTTAATAATGAACAGAGTAGCAATCAAATGGCAGCCTCTTTCCTTGATCCGGATGGTTGGAAAACGGTAAATCTCATATAATATTTCAATAGTTAAATATTTAGTTACCGGCACCATAATATCAGATTGGGGAGGAAGATTAGAATTAGAAATGGATAGAAAAGCAAATATATGGGTTCGTGTGAGTAGACAACAAAAACTATCTATTGTAGTTCTATTATGAGCAATGTGTTATATAGTTGGTTCTTAAAATTGGATGGGGCCTACAACATGGCTTTCGTGGTAATAACTAATTTTATGTTGATATGACTATTCCATGCTCCTATTGGTTTGTTAGACTTTAGAAAGTTAAAATGTATTGTTTTCTTTAGGCAAGACAAAGTAGAATTTCGAGTTTGTTTTTACATTTATCATGCTGTTGAAGTTAATACAAAAAATGCTTAATCTTTAATTTGTTGTTTGATTGTAGGTTTTGGTTGATCATGAAGACTTTTTGGAAGAACTTAACCAGATTGAGTAACTTTTTTTTTTTTAGTTCCTTATGCTATGGTATTGTGTAATTGAGGACGAATAAAATTATATGCCATTGCTTGGCACGTAACAACTATAGGTAGCATAAATCTCGTTGTATATGTGATTATTACATATCAAGAGGCGGGTTGTGTGACACCTTTTGATACTGTTTGTATCTGATAGCTTTCCGTATTTATTTCATATAGTGACTGACAGGGCCTCTAAGATTATGAATAAGCTATTCATTTTCCGTCCTATTGAAGAAATTCGGCATGATGGGGGCAAATGGCGCCCTCTACTTCTACTTTTAACTAAAGGCAGGAAAGTAGACTCAAGCATCACCCCTTTATGTATGTGAATTTTCCGAATCTAGTTATATAGCATGCAGTTTTTTCAGGATCCTAGTGGGTGAGATACTGCACGCACTAATTAATTGTTAGGCTTGAAAATTAGAATATTAATTTCTAGTTAAACAGTACTGTCAAATCACACAAACTTTAAAGACAGAAGAATGAACAAAAATTAACCTGTTCTTTAGATTTTTTGTTTTTGTTTTTGTTTTTTCCTCTCTTGAAAATTCAAAAATGATATTATAATGCCTACCGTACTAAAACTAATCAACGCGTTTCTCATCATTCTGTTTATAGAAATTCAAAAAGGTATCTGTCACAAATCATATTTTACCTGAATATTTCTACACGTTTTATGTTAACTATTTATGTAGGACTCACATGGGACTGCCCTATAGTTTACCCAATCCCTTGTATACTAACCATAGTTTAACAGCCCTCGGAATATGTAGGCCTCACATGGGGCTTCCCTTTTTTGTCAACCATCATCTTTTTTATTATGCTCTTATGTTAATATGGAAGGCAATCCATCAAAATCTATTATATGGATCACTTCAACCTTTATATTTTATGCCTAAAGCGTATTATTTATGAAAAATTTGTAATTTGCTTAGGTTGTGTTAGCCCATTGGCCGGTCCTACTTAATTGTGATGCTAATTACACATGTTTTGCTTTGGAAATGCTATAAAAGGTCAATGCTAACGATTGTTAATCTATAAAAGGGTTTATAGCCTAATTATACCCCCTTGACTTCCCGAATGAAAGGTCTTGGGTTCGAGTCTCGGCTGAAGCAAAAAATTGTTGTAGGTTGAGCTAGGGGGTTTTCTCAGTGTAGGTTTCCTCCTAAAAGGTGGTGTCAATGTACCCATTTAAACAGTGGTACTTGGCGTTAGCTGTTCAAAAAAAATCTATAAAACTCATGTATATTATTAATATTATAAACCCACAATATCAATATAATGAATCCTTGAGAAACGGTACAAACAATCTATAAAAAAGATGTTCACTTGGATTGGGAGAGAATTATGAAAGCCTTTGAACGATGTGATCTGAAACTTGTCATTTTTTGAACTTGAACCCAAATCAGATAGATTCAAAGTTCAAACTACTCAGAAGCCTAATGGAATCTTTGGAGCCCAAAATTGCTGCCCACACGTCTGTGTTTACATAATAAAAATATTATTAGTATATCATTTATGCTAGACTATCATATCTTAAATTATACGAATTGAATATAAATATTAAATAGTTAGTAGTGAAAATTTAAGAATTATAAAACGAGATTTTGATGTAAAATGATTTAGTTATGTATTAATAAATGCTTTAAGTAATATACAATCATTAATAATTTTAATAGTTATAAAAATGGTACATGAATTTCTTAATTTTTAAAAATTTGAGGTCTTTAAATTAAATGACAACAAAATTCAACTAGTTTTATCAAAAACTAACTCTTTCTTGAGTCATTTGATCAATAATCACAAACCATTTGATAGTTTACTTTTGTTTTCTCAACCATAAAATATTGAATGAATTGAAAATATTTTATTTCTAATTAAATATTGTTATATATAAAATTAAAAATAATAATAATCTTCGGTGTATGGATACGAGAAAAAATTAAAATCAATTGTATGTTTCATTATTTGCTTTGAACTAAGTCTATCCAATGAGTGGTGACGAATATGTACGATTCGGTAAATCTTGTGAAGTTGACCAAATGTCAGTAGTCAAGTTTTGGTATTTAAATGTTTTTTAAAAAAATTAAACTTTTCTTTGCATTTTTTAAATCTTTTTAAACATTAATATCTTATTGTTCTAAGACTTGCATGGTCGTAACATCTCAAATCATGTTAGTTAACCAATGGTTGTTAAATTGGTCAAACGATAACATTCTTGAACCACGAACTTCGTTATTCGATCATGAACTGTATCTACTTTGTAATAAAAATCCACCCCATTACTACCCATTTGTGTTTGACAAGTCTCCTAGTCATTTTTTAACACATTGCAATATGATTTGTTAACGTGCTTATTCAAATTGCTGTATTATTATTTGGCCAAATGATAGACAACTTGTAACAAATCTTTTAATATATGTTATTCGTCTCAGCCAAATCTCAATTACATTATATTTTTATTTATCTATCATGCGAAAGAACACAAACAATAGTTGACCCAATATTATGACCTTGACTGATATATGGTTGTGAGTGAGCCGCTCTGTACAAGACTACAAATTATAAAATAGAGAGTAAAAGAAAGGTAATGAGAGTGTTTAAAAAAATAAAGTGAGTAAAACAAACATAAAGAGATTTTCTTTGGTTTCGTTTACAGGTGTGGTATTTACAGGGGCGGTTCTGAGATTTGGCGTGCCCAGGATGAACTGGAAAAAAAAGGCCCCTAAAGAATTCAAATATTAGAGTGGAGGTGCTCAAAAAACCAAAAAAACATTTAATACCGAAAACCGAAACGTATTCGTAACTGAAATATCGAACTAAATTCGGAATTCGGTTTTCGTTTTGATTCTAGCTGTATCAAATTCCGAATTCGGTTTTCGGTTCGGTACCTAACCATATCCGAATTTCGATTTTTTATTCCAATTTTTTTATAAATTTGGTTTGTTTGATTACCCGATTAAACCGAATTCAAATTTAAATTTATTATCTTATTAATAATATATAAGATTGAATTCGGTTTACTCGGTTGAATTCGGTTTGTTGAAAAAAATAAATCGAAAACCTTAAAAATCCTTATAAATACAACGATTTATTAAGTGTCTTTTAAGAATATTATCAAATTTAGTAATGGCATGGTTACCAAATGACTTCTAGTTAGTGTTATTCTTTTGATTTCTTTTATAGAAGGTTTTGTTCTCGAGTCTATTTGGGAGCAATTGCTTCTAGATGAGCAAAGGGTTTTTCTAGTGTAACACCCATCAATATTGGACCAGACACGCGAGATCCGGTAAGGCCCAATAAGAGTTAGGCCCAATAAGGCCCAACAAGGATTCGATTATATTTCTAGGCTTAACTAAAGTATTCGGAGCCCAGACAAATTAACAGAAGACAATTTCATTTGAGAATTTCGTCATCAATGACGTGAGCACATTTGGTCGTGTTTGAAATCCACATTCATTATTACGTATGTGTCAGAAGGACCATATCATATCATATCAGTTCATAACTTGTAGTTACACAGGAATCTGGTGTTAGTAGATCTCAAAGAAACATTCATCACATGATGCTTATTCAAATAGATGACCAACCGATTTCATGTCTAGAATCATAACTCGGAAATGAAGAAAATGAGTGTAAGCGAAATCGCAAAACGAGGCTCCGATTTCAAGATACAACGAGTCAAATATAACGTAAATATGAGATCAAATATTCTGAACTCTTCAAGTATTGAAATTATAACCATTGGAAAGAGCTCGAAAAATTGTGAACGTAGGCTAAAACAGTGCGCAAAACGGAGTTCGTATGCTCCCGGAATCGCGAAACGAAGGAAATCCAAAATATCTGTGATCTGGCATCCGCGCGGTACGCCCCAACCCAGCATCCCAGCTGGGGCGATGCGCCTGGGAGAGGTGGCGGCTGCAAATCGAGTTTTTAAGATCAGAACGCGTGAAAACCTCATTTTTTCATCTTATCTCGACATTTTACGCTAAAACACACCTCTAGATCATATTTTTACCATCCAATCTTCATTTTGAAAGCTTCTAAACGTCCGGATCGTACCAGGGATCGTATCTACGAGTTCTGATCGTTGTTCTGCACTTGAAACTCCATCTGCTTAGGTAAAGGTTCGTTTTAACCTTCTAGCTTGATTTTGATTGATCAGATCTTGTTTTTGAACATAAGGGTATAGTTAGAGTTGTTGATTATTGCCTAGATGATGGCTAGGAATGATTATAAACGAAGAACTCGAACTGTTAACGGGTAAATCCTTGTTTTGAGCCGTTGTAATGCCCGGTTTTCATGAAACCACAATAATGTTTATAATGGTTTAAGCCATTTGATTGTAACAATGATTGTGATTGTTTTGATCATTTCTTGAAATGCTAGATTAAATCCAAGTGTTTCAAACTAATGACAAGCATAAAGATAATCACCAGAATAACGATCTGATGTTTATGATAACAGTCAGATGAGTACATGGAGCATGGTTATTAAACCTATTTTAATATCATATTCTCATGTTTCATGATACCTAAATGATCAATAACAAGGATTGACTATTCCTAAGCCAGAAATTCATCTAGGAAATTGTTTAGTGAAATAATCAACAATCAACATCTATTTGATGAATCCAAAAATGTCGTGATTAATCCAGTTAGTCATTAACTCCTTAACATGAGCCTAAATCATTATAGGTTCCTTGTTTATCGCACTTTGTGCAATATTAACTTAAGGAGGCTGATTAAGGATTAAGATCAGCTTGATGACTTAAATTACGATTCCTTGTTATCAAAAAAATCAAGGATTATTCCGATAATTCAATTCAAATGCAAGAAACTCATAAAACATTAATAAATAGCAGAACTCTCTTCGAATCTTGAGTGATACTTCGATATCAAAACATTTCGGTGAAACAGGTGAGTTTCATAGTCCCCTTTTAATGTTATGTTTCTAAAACTCGGGGTGGAACATGTAGACATCTTTTCAAAACATATCTTATCAATCATTGTGAACTCATATATCATTATCATGAGGAACGTCATGATAAACATTTATCAACTACCATGAAATCATATATCAGTATCATCAGGAAAATCATGGTAAACAATCATCAAACAATTCATTTATCAAATCATTAAAAACAAGCGTATCACTTGGGAACTTTGGTTATGTGGAGGCTATTTGGGGGCATTCTTATGTGAACATCATTAACTTGTTATCAAGCCCTTGGTAGTACTGGTATGATCATATACGGGAACTCAAGTATCATCGTTACAGCGTTCTAGCGGGTAGCTAGACGTTAGCATTTATCACGGCGTCTGGCGGGTAGCAAGACGTTAGCATTATCACGGCGTTTGGCTGGTAGCGAAACGTTAGCATTTATCACTAGGTTTGATGTTTGCATGCCCAGGTAGATTCAATTTCAAAGTACCTACTTGATCACTTGTGAATACTATATCATGAAAATCAATGTTTGAACAATCATTTTACACCAACAAAACCTATGATTCTCACTCAACTATTTTAGTTGACTTTTTCTTTATGCTACATGTTCCAGGTTACAAATCACCCACCAGCTCAAGAACGGTGGATTAAGTATCTATGTAAACCAGAAATCAAGGGGGAATCTTTAACTATGGCTATGCAATCATTACGTCACGCGCCGTGGATTCCGCACGCGGCGTGGGGTGTGACAGGTTGGTATCAGAGCCATGGTTGTAGAGTTTTATGATAACCCTTTAATGGATTACCTAAACTACAACCTAAGAATCTCTTATATGTTTAGACATCGTGTCTAAACTCTATCTCCCTTGATTCTTGGAATTTTCTGGTTTACTAAATCTTTTGCCTTTCGTTCTTAGAATGACTAGCAGCAATCATGAAAACATTCGTTTGGCTATTATCATTTGCACGACAGATGACTGTTGTATTAGCCAAATTTTCATTTGATTCTATTGTACTCTTTGGTCTTTAAGTAGTACTTTAATCATAATCACGATCACTCTGTTGAAAATTTGACTTCGTTCTTTTCGAACTGATTTTGGATGCCAAACCCAATCTTCCATGGGCACAGAAGGTACATTAGGAATCATACAATGGAGTGAGTTTGTTGGATACACCTTTGGATACCTTAATTGTTCTATAGACCAGAATGCCTAAATGGCTGTAAATACGCTTTCAACAAGGAACATTGATCTAATGGGATGACGAAAAACCTAACTAGAGAATGAGAAGTTATTCCAAGTATGTCATTGGAAGACTTTAGAGTTCTATTAATTGATCACTACTATTTTAAGCATGGGATCAGGAAACTTGAAAATAAACTCTAGAACCTAGTCCATATTGAATGGGACAATAAAACTTACCCTACTCGATTTCACGAATTGAGTATACTAGTCCCAATGGTTATTTCACTTCATCACAAACATGTTGATATAATGGAGAATGAGAGCGACACCGATTGAAAACATCGGTAACATTAGTTAATTATCTTTTATCTATGTTTCGATCTGCATAACCGAGTCATCGTAACGTTATATGTTTCATTAATGTACTTAATCACTCTAATGACATCGAAGCAACGCGCACAATGAAGTTTGTAATCTCGTCATATGACGTAATATCACATTTTACTTTACTTATTTTCTTTAATTTATTTGTAAAATTCTTATACCATGACAACAATAAATTATTTTATATATATACGTTTCAATATTCATAATCAATTAGACACGACTTTATATGTTTAATTTAGTGATGTTGTCATGCTACAACACGTGAGTTTTAATTGGAAGAGAGTATTTGAAAGGTACCTTTATCCGTTCTCTTTCTTGTGTAAGGTTCAAAAGTTTATTTATCCTATGGTGGTTGGACTATATTAAGAACGAAATATTTGACATTGTGGTAAAAATTTTTTAATTATTTAAATTTATGATAATAATTACCGAAATTATTAAACTAATAAAAATTATTATAAACGTGTATTATATATATATATATATAGGGGATGGTTCCATTGTTAACCCTCCCTTATAGCGTTAACCCGTTAACCCTGTCGTTTTTTTGCCCGAATCTTTGTTTTTTTTGTCATGGTTTTTATTATACATAAATAGGGGGTTTCTTTTTTGTGTTTTTGCTAATTCATCACCGTTTAGAAAATAAATCAAAATGTAAGTAAGTGTAAGTTTCTTGCACTTACTAAGTGTAAGAAACTTACACTTACTTACATTTTCATTTAATTTCTAAACGCTGATGAATTAGCAAAAACACAAAAAAAACCTCCCTATTTATGTATAACAAAAACCATTACAAAAAAACAAAGATTCGGGCAAAAAAAACCAGGGTTAACGGGTTAACGCTATAAGGGAGTGTTAACATTTGAACATTTCCCTATATATATATATATATATATATATATATATATATAAGAGAATGATCCAATACAAAAGGATTTAACGTGAGAAGGATAAGAAGCATTTATAGCCCTTGATCAAATTAATCAACGGTTTTGATCTAGTGGTCCCCACTTTTCATTTAAAACTTGCGTGGATTAAAGCTTGAAGGGCAAAAAAGTAATAACCTATATTTGTTGACTTTTTTTTGTGGGTAAATCAAGTTCCACCATTTTTTTATAAATCGAATAAGTTTTAAATGGTTAATCATTTTTTTAAAAAAATTACACCATAAAATAGGAAATTTTATTATCTTTAATTTGAGTATAATATTGTTACGGTTTTCTTTCATTTTTTTACGTGGTCCGTGATTATTAATCCGTGATTATCAGTTGGTCCGTGATTTTTATATTTGTTACGTGATAATTGGTCCGTGATTATTTAGTTTGCCCTTAATTATTTTGAATTTTATACGTGGTCCGTGATATTGTTACATATGGTCCGTGATTAGCAGTCCGTGATTATTCAAGTGGTCATTGATTATGCCTGTTAAACGATATAGTCCGTGATTTTATATACCGTGGTCCGTGATTTTACACGGACCATTATACCCCTTACCCATATTACACGTGACGTATTCTGGTGGCTTCCTACGCTTCTCACGTTAATTTCCTTTGTACAATAATCGACCCATATATATATATATATATATATAGGATTTGAATCAAATGAAAACCCGATCTTAAAGAGAAAACTCTTAAACCCAATCTCAACCCTTAGATCAAACTTATTTTATATTTGAATTAATTAAATAAAAAGGGTATAATGGTATTTTTCCCACACTCCCTCCATATAAATATTTGATTTTATTCACCTTTTTATAAAATATTCACCTCTTTTCTCTCTCCTCTCTTCTCTCCTCTTCCCAAAAAAAAATTTCAAAAAAAATACGTTTTTTTACATGATTTTTACATGGTTTTTAAGGTTTTCGCACTAAGAAGTGATTTTCAAATGTACAAATTTTACTGCCTAAAGTACACCTTGTCAAGTAACACCTATAGAATCTGAAAAAGTATACACGTGTAGTATAAAAAATGTACAAGTTTTAGTGCATAAAGTACACATTGTCAAGCAATACCCATAAAATCTGAAAACTACACATGTGTACAAAAAAATGTACAAGTTTTATTATGGTTAAGAACATGGTTGATACACATGCGCATATTTTTTGTTTTTTAAAAAAATATGACTTTTCTTGTATGAAAATTATATATTTTTGTAGTTGTAATATTTAAAAAAATAATTTTTTAACAAAAAAATAAAACACTACACATGTGTAATATTCTGTAAAATCAAATATATAAATTATATATATATATATATATAGGAGATAGGAGAGAAAAGATTGAGTTAATTATACCACTCAAAAGGTAAAAGAGTAAATTTACTCTTAAAAACCCTCAATAAAATATTCACCTTTAATTATGGACCACATGTTTTTCTGATTAATTAATAAAAATCTAAAATAACTTTGATCTAACGGTCCACGTAGGGTTTAAGGGTTTTATCTTTAAGATCGGGTTTAAGGGTTATATATATATATATATATATATATATATATATATATATATATAGGGGAAGGTTAAAAATATAACCCACTAAATGTGTACTAACCCAAATAACTTTGGCAAGATGAAGCCGAATCTTGGATTTTTTTTTGAACATCATTGTAACACATTTTGAACACCATGTTCTTTTATGAGTTTGGGCTAATTCATCACCGTTCAAAAACTTACAGTACTGTAAGGTGTAAAATATTTAAAACTTACAGTACTGTAGCACAAAACTTACAACGATGATATTTTTTAAACGGTGATGAATTTCCACAAACTCATAAAAGAACATGGTGTTCAAAATGTATTATAATGATGTTCAAAAAAAATCATTCAAGATTCGGCTTCATCTTGTCAAAGTTATTTGGGTTAGTACACATTTAGTGGGTTATTAAAAATTCCACACCCTATATATATATATATATAGGAAAGGGATCATATAATAACCCTCATTAATTGCGGTAACCCATTAACCCTGGCAAAAAACGCTCAAATCGCAAAAAATTTTTTTCATAGTTTTTTTTATCCAAAAATAGGGGGGGCTCCTTTTTTAAGCGTTCGCTAATTCACAAGCGTTAAAAAGTTAAACGAAATGTAAGTTTGCGTTACACTGCGACACTTAAATAAATGTTCGCAGTGTAACGCAAACTTACATTTCGTTTAACTTTTTAACGCTTGTGAATTAGCGAACGCTTAAAAAAGGAGCCCCCCCTATTTTTGCATAAAAAAAACCATGAAATTTTTTTTTTGCGATTTGAGCGTTTTTTGCCAGGGTTAATGGGTTACCGCAATTAAGGTGGGTTATTATTCACTCCTTACCCTATATATATATATCATGGGAGAACGCACAAACTTAGCTGACAGTGGAAATATATTCGAATTACTTTTCTTGAACTTTAAGCTTCATCGAAAATGAATTGAGGTAAAAAACTTGTTGTGAAAAAATAAAATTATAGCTTTAACCCTAGCGTATAATAAAAACACAAAAAACTTACACTTACTTACATTTTGATTTAATTTCTAAACGGTGATGAATTAGCAAAAACACAAAAAAGAAACTCCCCCTATTTATGTATAATAAAAACCATGACAAAAAAAAACAAATATTCAGGCAAAAAATGCCAGGGTTAATGTGCTAACGCTATAAGGGAGGGTTAACAATGGAACCATCCCATATCTATATCTATACTACCTAATATAAGAGTAACAATTGGCCACATGTCGTCATTTTAGGCTATCCACGTGTCATTTGTGCCACATGTCATTTTGATATTAATTCTAGACGTTTTAAAAATTAGCTTCATTTAAAAAATATAATTAAGTCAAACTTTAAATGAGGTAATAATAATTCAAATTTTATTTAAATGTTAATGAAAATACAATCATATCAAAGCTTTCCATTTTTTGATCAATAATTTTGAAATTCAAAATTTTTAAATGAGGTAATAATAATTCAAATTTTATTTAAATGTTAATGAAAATACAATCATATCAAAGCTTTCCATTTTTCGATCAATAATTTTGAAATTCAAAATTTTTAAATCTCATATTCAAATATTCAATTAATTTTAATCATTGAATAACAATTTAACTAAATTTAATTATCAAGATACATAATTCAAAAATTTTAAATTCTAACTAAAAAAAAGGAAGAATAGTGATAATAATTATTATCTATGAATGATTTAAAAATATAATGTCGTTAGATGATAAATATATTATATGTCAAATAACAATAATATGGTCTTTTTTTATAAAACTAAGTTACTTTTTATTTTTTATATGTATTTATCACGTAAAAGTATATATTTTTTGATTATGTGTTCGTATCATTATTAAATTTATAATCATTCACACTTCTATTAATTAAGATTATTAATACATCAGTATTCAATATTTAGTTCATACTATCATGTTTAAGTCACTCAATGATTATTTAAAATTTTATTACATAATTCCGTGTTGTACACAGGCTAATAACCTAGTGTGTGTGTGTGTATATATATATATATATTATTTTTTAAACGGCTGATCTACCTTAAATTACTTGTATTCACACTCTTAAACCACTTGTTACCTCGAGTTTGAATCTAACATCTTCTATCAAAGAGGCTATGAGATTACAAATAGGTGCTACATACTAATATTTTATTTCATTGAATGGAGGAGAAATTGCATGGGACAAGTTCCAAGAATTTTAAGTGGACAATGATGACATAATGCACAACAAACAATTTAAAGAAACGCATCTTATTCTTACACATCTCACGTCCTTTCCGGCTGTTATAGTAGTGTATATGAAAAACTCTTGTTTCTCAGAATTTCTTTGTATTAATTATTAGACTCAAATATGTCTCTTATAAATTTATATGAAATTTTTTGAAGGACATGTTAGCTAACTAAAACCCTAAAGAAAATTTTGAGTGTATTTTGAGATTATTGAAGTAAATTGTTATTTGGCATAAGCATATTTTATGCATAAGTCCTTTTTTTTATATAATTTTATAAGAATTCATTTAGAAGAGTCGGTTATATAGATAATTGTTATTTGACTTTTTGTATACCGCAACGCACCAGCTCTACGATGGTTTCATGTGCTGTTTAAATTTTGAGTGTTTCTTTATTTGATCATACTAGTGTCATTATCACACATGAAATAAAGTTTGTAAACGTGTATTTAATCATGCTAATGTCATCGAGTGCCCTAGCCCTTGTTTTATTGTTTTTCTTTCATATCTTATTATTAAACAAAAATTTTTGTTGGCTACTTGTCACATTCTAAGAACATATTGTCACTTGTCAATTTTTTATACACTTGTTTAATTCTCTCTTATCAAATAAATTATATAAATAAATTATATTATCTATCCTATTAAATAATTATTTATTAATAACTAATGATATTATTTATCTTTTACAAATTTGAAAATAGTTTTTATATATATTCAAAATCAAATCATTTTATTCTAAAACATATTTTAAAAATTTATAAAATATAAATTTTCGTAAATATCAATTTTTTAGAAAATAAGAAGTATTTCAATTTGTTGTTTTTATAAAATAAAAGTTTATAAAGAAAATGAAATACAAACATAAAATTATAAAAATGATGATAAAAGTTACATTTTTTTGTCTTGTATGTTTAACGGTAATTTCAAATTAGGTTCTTTAACTTAGATAATTACAAAAAATATTACCTTATCATCTTAATTTAAAATAGTTAGTTTTTGACTAAAAACTAGCTAATTAAAATTTTAACTTTAATTAGTTTAGTGATCTCAATTATTACAACTCAAGAAGGCTAAATGATATTACTATTGTTATTAAAAATTGTAATTATTTTTTTATTATTTAAAGTAATTATTAATCCATAATTTAATCAATTTATACAAAAATTTAGTTAATATAGTTTTAAATTTTCATTATTTACTATTTACTATTTTATATTTAATCCGTAAGTTCACACAGGGTAATAACCTAGTTAAATAATAATATTAAAATAGAGCACATTCAAATATTTAATATAAATTTAGACAGTAATATAAATTTAATATTAAAAGAATAAGTTGTTCACCCATTTATTATTTCTAAATTATTATATTTACTTTTTTTTTATTCATGCTGGGATAAATATGTTCTTTTAATAATATAGAATATAGTAATTAGACAAGCTAAAACCTTAAATTTGTACTATAACCTAACAAGCTAAAACCTTAAATATGTACTATAAACTAAGGTAAGTTAAAAAAGAACTTTACCCACCTTCAAATTAAATAAGGTCAAATTTACATTCTTTTGGTGTGAAAAATTAATATTTTCATATCAAATGAATTAATAAGTCTTCTATCATACCTATCTCTAATTGTTTTATGTTTGTGATACAAAAATGATGTCATGTAAGCATCATGCAAACAATCAAGCGACGGTAACAGGAATACGTGACGGTGTTTGTGTGAATATAAAGTTTAATGTAAATGACGATAAAACATAATATCATGCATGGTTGAAAATTTTTTTTTCCCATTATCACACTCACAGAAAGAGTTATAAACCCTCAAAAAAGTTTTGAGGAAGAAGTATTTGGGCATTATAGAGACATTTATAACACCACATTACACGTGGTCTTAGTGTTAAAAAAATTCCGAAATTATGTTTTGTCTTATTCAAACATATACTAAAGATTATATGTAGAGTATAAACATCAGAGGAAGCTTGTTGATTTAATACGTGAAAGAAACACTTCTTTTTTTTTCTTTTCTATATTTGTTTGAATAAGACAGATAACTTATTAAGTTTTACTAATACTGAAAAAGCTATAGAAATCATGGGAGTAGTTTTAACAAAGGACTTAACATTTTAATATTTCCACAAAAACTATCGCATACTCCCGCTTACATATAACTAATTAATAAAATTAAACAAGGTCTCATGTTCTAACAGGTCCTTAATTAGCTAAATCTAAGAAGGTAAGCTAAAAAATTTCAAAACAAGTTTAATGATGATGATGATGATGATGATGGTAATCTTGATGATGATGATGGTGGTGGTGGTGGTGGTGGTTTGATGGATGAGGAAGGAAGACTATTCTAAGAAACCAGTTTTGGTCAAAATGGCATTTCTTAATTTGCTAAGGTCTCTTCCTTTGAGTGTCCTCCCAACCCCTTCACACATAGAAGAAGTAATGTGGCTTCTGGCTAACCTCCTAGCAATGTATTCATGTGGTGGCACCATCTTCCCATCATCGTTGTCATCATCATCATCACATCCATCACTCTGACCTTGACCTTTCTCCATGTAAATCTTTGACCAATCAGGGATACCCATTGGAGCTGAGGATTGTTGCTGCTGATGTGGCACCTTACCCTCGTTACACCTTGGTATCATTCTTGCTCCATCATGAGATGATGATGATGATCTTTTCTTGATCTTATAGGGTTTTTTGACTTTGGGATTTGATTCTTCTCTTTCCTTCACAACACCCCACACATCTTCTTCTTGAAAGTCCTGATCTTCCATCGAACTCTTTCCATGCCAATCTGCCATTGCTTCAATCTTTAACAAAATTAACAGACACCCAAATCAAATTAGCAACAAACGCATATAGCAATTTGTGTATTTATCAACAACAATGACCCAAGATTTATGCTTGAAGTGTGTGTGTGTTTGAGTGTGTGCATATAATAGTAAACAAGAACAACAGGAGAGGAATATACCGTGCTTCCCTGTGTCTTTTTCAACAAGATCCACAAAATGGGAGCTTTTATAAAGTTTTTAAACTAATGAAAGGATAAAAAGGTTAGAAAGTGAAAATGGTGTCTAATTTTCCTGTGGATGTGCAAAATTTTAAGAGAGCAAAAGAAGCACTTGTTTCAAGAAACTAAAGACTGAGCTTTTGGGAAAATGAAATCAAAAGAAGATGAGACAAAAAACCGTCTTTTAATTCTATAACATAAATGTTATAAAGTTCGAAATTTTACTTAAAAAACATCATTAAACAGATATCAAAGTGTGACGTTTTAGAATCAACACTTAAAAAGGAAATATTAAAGGGTAAAAATCAGATGAGAATCTCAGTCACTCTTCATATAAAGGTGTCACTTTTTCTGTGTTCAAGAAAGTCCAAACCCACAATCTATACATACAAGCATATGTATCTATAGAGAGAGAAAGAAAAAAATAATAATAAGGATCAAGACACCATTGTTGTTGCCTAACTAGAGGGAAAAAGGTGTTGGGTGTAGTTAGAATTTTGCTTGAAATAGTTCTTGGAAATAAGAAAGTCTAATTAAAAGCCCACAGATTTGGCCACCTTTTCAGATGAACAGAGAAGCAAGTAAAAGAAGAATAAAGAAATGGTTTTGTTTGCTAAATTGGAAACGAAAAACTAAAGTGTGATCATCTGTTCGTTGTGAGGGTGTTCATCCGGGTCGGATTTAGAGTTATTCGGTATATTCATGTTATTTGGATTTTAATTGTGTTGCTTTTACAAACCCGACCCGTATTGGTCTGAAACTTATCCAACCCAAATCTATTCGCATTAGGATTCAATTCGTATTCGGATAAATCCAAATAAAGCTAAATAAAAGTTTTATATATATATATATATATATATATATATATTCAGTTTTGGCTATTTATTTTATCTTTTTCTTAAACAACTAAGTTTAACCTCCTCTTAAATTACTTCACACTAATTTTACATGGTATGAGACTAAACTCATAACTTTCCATTCTAAAAGTCAAAGTCTGTTCTAAGTAGATTAGTCTCACATAGACCAGCTTTGATTCTTAAAATTAAATATTTTGCTAGCTTTGATTCAAAGTTAAAATTTCAAAAATAATCACAAATCCATTATAACAAATAGATTAAATAAATTATGTGCTTCATAAAATACATTCGAACAACTCTAATAACTCAAAATTAATAATGGTCCATTGCCCCGCAAACGGATTATTCGGATATTCGAAATACATGAGTAACATCACTGTTTTTTCAGGTATTGTCTTTACAATATAAACTTGTATTGATAGTACATGTTACGATAATTTGATGATTATTGAATTGATTGATGAAAATATTGATGGTGTGCATTGATGAGAACATATCATTATTAAGCATAAACCAAGGGGAAGTTAGTTTGAAATGCAACTAGACTGAACCACAGTGTTTATTGCAGCGGAATACTTATGATATGATCTGGTTTTGTTTGCAATGGTTAACAGATATGGTTTGGTCACTAAACATAGTCAAGGACACATGGTCATGGTTGATCAAAATGTTGGTGGGACGGCGGCTGGATAGGTTGCCACCGACTCCTACGTATGCCCTATACATAAACTAATTTCGGTCTATCATGGATGTGTCAGTGATATAATTTAGTGGGGTTGAGGATTGGAAAATTGATAATAAATAAATATATTTAATTAAAATAAGGAAAGTGATACTGAAAACATTTACACGATGGTGAGGTCACAAATATAACTTGTAACGCGAATGTTATTTCAGAAATGTTAGCGTAATAGTGTGTTCGCGGGAGTGACGATTCACACGAATACATTTATTAAGAATAATATTCTGAAACGATATTCCAGAAATCGTAAATCGAATTGAAATACGATGCGGACGTTGAATTCGAAAAGGTGACGATCTTTACGAATTCATACGTAAGCAACGCGTTTCAATGAGATAACTAAAATAATAATTACGATATTTAAAATTAAGTAAAAGAATTTAAAAACGTTTATTAGGAATTATTACCTTAAACGGATTTAGATAAAATCATTTTTTTTAAACGAAATTATTTTTATTAAACGTTTTGTAATTTAAAATATAATTTGCAAGAAAACCGAGCAACTTAAATTAATTAAACGCGAAGATAAACGTAACCGAGCGAGCGGGATCGACCCGAAGTATAAAAAGGGAAGAGCCCTTCTTCTTCCTCATTTTACACCTTCACTCTCTCTCTCTAAAACTGAAAACCGTCACTTTCTCTCTCTAGAAATCTCTCTCAAATCACCACCATTTTGCTTGATCTTGGTGCCAAAACACTTCTCCACTCGTCTAGATCACGAACCCACAAAGAAAACGAGCTCAAACGACGTCAAACAAGGTAGATTGAAGGATTTTATTTCGGTTTTTAGGGTTTCCTACAAACCAGACAAAAACGTGGCTTTTACTGGTTTTAAACACTCCTTTTCGACCCATACACCTTCTAAACGAGTTTTCGCACATATACCCACTCAAAACGACCATATATTCGACTAAAACTCGAAATCGTCGTCTTCCATGGCTGAAAACCCGTTTCAGACAAATGACCCATAAGAATGAGCCATTCGTGTGAATAGTCACAAGAATGAGCCATTCGTGTGTGAATAGTCACAAGAATGAGCTCATTTGTGTGAAAGTCATAAGAATGGGCCACTCATTCGTGTGAATGGCTATTAGCATGGTTCATTCGTATGAACACTCATTAGCATGAGTCATTCTTACGAAAATCACAAGAATGAGTCATTCTCACTACACGAACTTAGTTAACAACTCTGATTTAAAAGAGAATAATCAAATAATGAATTATAGCTCAAACATATCATCAAATCTTAATTGTAGGATTCGAGTAAAGTTCTGTTTCCTACGTTCGCTTACTGAAGAACTAAGCAAACCGCTTAGTCACTGTGAGTTCTCATAACCCCTTTTTTTTAAATCTTTTGCTTTTAAACTCGCGGGTGAAACATGTATACCAAATTAAATTTGATTTTGATTTAACAAGTGTGGAACCGGGATTATTACTAAGATTGAGATGAATTGTGATTATGGGATGATATACTTTGAGTGAGTCATTGTTGATTGAGTTGACTTCGGTCCTCCGCGATGATTGAATTGATGTTGATTGAGTTGATTTCGATCCTCTGCGGTGCACAACATTGATAATTATGTTTATTAGGAATATCGTTGATTGAGTTGACTGAGGTCCTCCGCGGTATAATATGTTGATAATATTGTGGTGATTGATGGTTGCTAAATAGATATGATTGATTGAGATTGATTGAATGTATTTGGATGATTACTTGTGAATATTTGGATTATTTGACTTGATGTGTTGTTGTTGTGGTTATACAGATTGGTGTTATTTTTCAGGTTCGCACGTGTTATTCTTAAAATTTTTCTAAATGTTTTTGGAATGATTAAAATTTATGATTACTCAACAATTACTTCGTAGTTGACATTTGATTTTATACATGTTTCAGGGAATGAAGAGAAGTATGCAGAGTACGGTAGCTCTACACCTTTTGGACTTTATCACAAGGATCTCAGACTTAGCTAAATAAACTGGATCAATGAAGATTAGGGTTTATTTAATTTAGCTGTATCTTTTGAGTAATCATTGTATTTGAATCATGAGGAACATGATTTTTGTGTAAATACTTTATTTGACTTAATTGTTATGTGATGATACTTTAGATGCCCATGAGCTTGTGAACAATCTACACATCCCTCGTGGCATCCCGACGTTTCCGCCATCGGTCGGGGTGTTACAACATGAAACCTAAAATCCAAATCCGATCTGAATATCGAAATAACTTTTTCGGAATCGGACATATCTAACTGAACAAGCTGTATCAAGATTCTAATCAATTTTTTCGATTGCGTATACGATTCAGGTTTCGGTTTTTTTCGATTTTCAGATTTTTGAACGCCTCTATTTCTTGTTACCTAAAGCCTATGTTCTTGAGGTGGTGTTTGGATGTATATGTATCAACTGTCATCTTTGCAGTTTTTTTAAAAAGTAGCTATACTTAATAAGTTAAGACAAAAATATTCAAAGGCGTTTTTATGTTTAACATAGAACATAAACAATGATATTTTTCTTTTTAAATTATATAATTTCAAATTTGCCTTGGGATTTAGCTTAGATGAGGTTACTCCTTATTAAATACATACCAACTAGGTGATGTAGATACATGATATATATATATATGTATGTATGTATGTATATAAAAGGTTTGTTTTATGACTCTCTTTCTCTCATCACATAGCTAGTATCAGATTCTATCATCTTTTAAAATTTTTAATCAAAATACTCTATTTGTTTTCACTAGTACCCTCTCTTGCCATTGGATTTTTTTTGAGTGATCCTCTTTATCTCAACATGTAAATAGTGATGGGTTTTTGGATTTAACAATTTTATTGTTCACATAAATTTTCGATTCCAAAGTTCTACATATGCGGGTGTTTGTTTAAGTTTGTCCATTCTAATTCATTTGTTTTTTTGTTTGTTTATATTCATTTGTTTATGATTCATTCATTTACGCTCTTTTACATCCATTCATTTACATTCGTCTGAATATTCTTTCAAATTTAATCATCACTCATTTACTTTAAAATTAATATGATTTTTCGCATTTTTGTTCACGAAATATTTGTTTAGAATATTAGAGAATGAACACAAACAAAGAAGAACACATTCTTCTTTTTAAGTACAAAAAAAAAGGAACAAGAAAATTCATTCATTAAATCGTGTTTATTTGTTTGTTCAGCCAAAATTCAGTGAATGGACACAGACAAGTGTTATTGATGTTTGCTCCATTAGTTTACACGTATCATCTTACCATATGCCGTTAATTTTGTAGAACTTATTTTCGTTGGTCATAAGAATTGAATTACACAAGCATATTGTCACACCCCGGGCTCGCCCAGGTGCTGCGGCCCGATTGGTTTCATGGACAAATACAGTCTCGGTCAGAGTTTATTATTTATTTTAATATGTTTCAGCGGAAGCGTTGTTTCATGAATTCATAATTTTATAAATAATTCACATGCATGGATGTTAAAACTGTTTTTCATAATTTACTATGAATTCATACACATAGGTATGAAAAACCACATTTTCATCGTTTGTAAATAACTTTTCAGGGTTTTATAAAATTTATATTCATAGATATGAACACATCATTTTATTTCATTTTAAACCGAGTTTATTACAAACATACATTTACATATCCCGGTTTACACGGGACTTGGAGGTATAACTCCAATAGCTCATCGGTTTCACCACAAGATCTTTATTTAAGGCGTCATAGGCCCTAAACCTCAAATATTGCTTCTGATTTATCATTCATTATTACCTGAAATTTTTTTGAAAATAAAACGTCAACATAATGTTGGTGAATACAAATAACAGACTCAATATGTAAGCATATCATGTTCGGTCCTTTAACCATAAGTAATATTGGCAATACTACACATTTAGCAGGTTATTTCACTGATCAATACAACTACTGCATACAATGGTTTATAATTGTCACTGGTTAGGAACTACAGCGCAGCGCTTCTTACGTTTTGTTCTCTCCAGCCCACAGCTGGTCACTGGTTAGGTTGCCTGCGGAGTACGTCTCACGTTTAACCTTCAAGCCCACCTGTACCAGCCACGTATGGGAATTTCACTTATATACGGATACAATTTGCAAATCATACGTATACTAATAGCCTATATATTGGTCACGTAGTATTCTTTTATGCGTCAAAGTTTAAACAAACCATGCTCAAAAAATGAATTTACATTTAAAAAGAAGTTAAATGTATTCACCTGAATTTTTGGTTGGCTGGGTAACAGCTTTAGAACTTCGCAATATAAATTTGGGCAGCATTTATGCTCAATCTATTCTTATAACTATTTGCAATGATAATTCCTGATGCGTTTATTTTTAGCTCAAATTTTGATTTTCTCTTATAACTTTTCAAATATTGAATTTTATAAAATTATAAATCTACGGTTAGAACCTACTCATTTTTGTCTACGTTTTAACCTAAGTTTCGTTAAAAATGGATCAAGATCAAATATAATATATTTTTATATTATTATTATTATTATTTAACCGACTCTTGACTAAATTTAATGATTGTTTAGACATCGGTTTATTTCTAATAATTTTTTTATCCTACCTATTCGTTTAAACGAACGCTAAAAATCTTGAACGTTTATTTATACTCTTATACTTTCGAATAATCATATTTATAAGATAAATTATTTTATATTATTAGTCGAGACCTTACATTTTAATTAATTGTTTTTATTATTTTATTTTTGACTAATAATATTTTAATTTTAAACGAGAGTATTTTATTTATATCTATAAAACGGGATGTTACACATATTCAAAGAAAATTTTCTTTCTATGTGCTTAATTAATTAGTTGATATATTGGGGGGAACTGATTCAATATATGAATGATGTTACCCTATATATTGTCCAATATAGCCGGATATAGGTGTTAAAATTTATGTATATCGGATGCAGAGAGAACCCAAAACACTCAGTTTTTCATTATCACCCGTAATCTACAAAATCCTAAAAGTTTATTTTTTTCATACATCTATTGCCAAGTTAACTTGAGGCTGTCCTTATGCATGATCAAAATGTTGAGTTGTAACTTACTCAAACTCATTTAATCTGACAAATTTGGTATCAAAAATTCATACCGATGTTAGTGTACTAAACCATTTAGAATGCAACATCCATGTACTTATACATCTAAGCACTATAACATTGATTATAAGGCTATCTATAGTGGAGGGGCAATAACGCCCTTCAAGTCATCTTTTCTCAATTTTTCTAAGTTTCAAACGTACAAATGTTTAATATATGTGAACACCTTCGTAATTACAAGCAAGGGGACGATGTTAGGGCGAATCTGGTGTCGTGTAGGGGTGTCTTTAAACCACCCAACCCGTCTAAACCGGATCAAACCGAAGACAATTCGTCTATTTTAAAACCTGATGGTTCGGTTTATGGTTTGATCGAGTATTCTATAAACAGAGTGGTTCGGTGCGGTTTACGGTTTGCATTTTTACTAAACCTTATAAATTGCACCAACCTTACATGTGTATGTGTGTGTGTTTGATTATTTTTTTATAAAAGCATAATTTTCGAAGAGAATTTCCGAAAATATTTTATATCCTTTTTTTAAATAATATCTAACTCTTTTTGACTATTTGAATCATGACTTTGTTTAACATATCATCGTTTTTTAGAGTAATTTTATTATTTTGATATATAATTGTTGGCTTTTGGAATATGGTTTTTGACTTTTGAACATGAACTTGAAATAGATTATGGTCTTCTGCATCATTATATTACCGTTCTCAATTGTTTTTTATAAAATCGTGAAACCACCAATGTAACAACAGTGCCGGAACCGTCACCGGAACAATGATCGTAAATAGTACGTGAACAGTAATCAGGTACAAACTTTATGAAATTCAGTGTATTTCATATTCATGTCAAGTTTCAGTATCATTTCATGTTATCAAAACAGTGAAATTCACATTCATTTCAGAGAAATCAGTTTAGAACAATGGTTCTTGAGTCAGATAATTATCTGGCAACATAGAACCATCATGTGATTTATTTGTTAGGATCTTATTATGTATAAACGTATGTGAGGCCTTACAGAACAAAACAACACGGATGTCGTTACGTGAATGCTAAACCGACAGATTATTTGTATAGGTGACGATCTGTACGAATAAATCTGAAAGTTTAACGTTCTGAATGATGTCCAGTAATTAGAAAACAATATTTAAAAGTGTAGTTATCGTCGTGTTTGATCGGGTGACGATTCGAACAAATACGCGCGATGACCGCGCGATTCGATTTAAACGTTAAATAAATATTTTGTAAATTAAATAAATAAAAGATATTAGTTAATTTATTAGGAATCACAACCTAAAATAATTTTATAAATTCTATTTTATAACCGAGTCGTTTCGTAACGAAAACGACGAGAAATCGACGTTTCTACGCTAAACCACGCGAAACCGAACGAACCCGAACAAACCCGGGGTATTTTACCATCATTTAAGATGGCATTTAATACCATCTTCTTCCCTACCAACCAGCCAACTTCCCCTCTCTCTCACTAAAATTCGGAGCTTTCTCTCTCTAACATATCATCACATTCTCTCTAAGATTTCTACCTTGATTCTTCACGAAATCTTGCTATCTTGGTGTCAAAACGACCCTTTCAACTAGTAGATCACGAAAGTACGAAGGATCTGTGATTTTATCCAGTCAAATCGAGGTAAAGATCCATGTTTGTTGCGATTTAAGGGTTTTGAAAACCCTAATTTCAAGTCCTACATCTAACCGGTTTTAAGCCACTTCAAACCATAGGAAACACTTCACTATACCTTATAATGAGTTAGAAGCTTAGTTTACACCATGGGATGGCCATTTGCTGGAAGATCCATGGCTTTCATGGTGGTTGCTCGACGGCCGAATGAGGCTAGCCAGTTGGTCGAATGAGCCAACTCCTATTCGACCGAAAGAGGCCAAGACCTACTCTCATTCGCCGAATGGCCCCTAGCCGCATGAGACTTCTATTCGCCGAATGGCCTTACCACTCCATTCGATCGGCCTTCACCCTCATTCGAGCCTAGTTTCATTCGACCATTTCTCATTCGCCCAACCCTCATACGGCTCAACTCATTCGAGCCAAGCCCTCATTCGATCAAAGCTCATTCGCCTAATCCTCATTCGAACAACTCAAGTCATTCGCACATCTCTCTTCGACTGGAACACATTCGCTCGGTTTATTTCTTTCGGATAAGTCATTCGGTCGGTGAGACACACTCGGCCGAAGCTCACATGTCCTTAATCTATTCGGCCTAAGCCTTGGCTCAATAGGTTAAGACTTATAAGGCTAAGTGGGTGGATTATTCTTACGGTTGTGAATATTATTTTATGTATGGTTTGCAAGAATGAGGATCTAAGATGAGGATGTGGGTGCATGGGAATCCCCACGTAAAAGCATGCATGATTGTGTGTGTGCATGGGATGGGATTAAGTTGGGTTTGTAATCATGCAACCGACTAGATGAAAATGGTTAACATCTATGTCTCAACTCTAATACATTGGAAAGTCTTTGTAAAGTGTTATGGATCAAAACAATAATCTAAAGGTTATAGGGTTAATTTGCTTATTAACACCTAAGCTTTCGGGAAAATCTATAACGATGTATGACTAACCTAGATGATTTATTTAAACCATCAAGGCTTGGTAAATTAAAGAATTATCAAGAAATTGTTTCATGATCAAAGTTGAGTTATGGGCCCAAGGGTGGCCCAATGGGTTAATATAAGCCCATCATGTTCGATTACACTTTTCGTAAATTAATTATGATTTTCATAAAAGAAATTTAATTAAAAAGGTTTACTTTAAGTCTTTAAACGACTAGTGTGGGAGTAAGGGTACTTACGGGTGATAAGTTTAGTCTAGTTAGATAGAGTCATAGAAAATCATTAGTAATCATAGGACACTTAGTTGCACACCTAGACCAAACCCTAGTTAAGACGTCTATTATAGATGCTTATTGTATCCGAATTTCTTAAAACAACTCAGGTGCTAAAGATACTTAGGCAACAAAACAAGGAGCGCGCATATCTTTGGTGGTTCATTTGCACAGCAACACAGGTGAGTTCATTGCCCCTTTTCTAAACATTTGTTTTTAAACGCGAGGCTGAGAAGCATGCGTAAACTGTTTTTATTTAAACTGTTTATCTAAATGCTTTTATTTATTATATGTTGTTACATATATATGTTTATTGATACTCCTAGATTCCTGTCTAGGAAATTATTAAACAGATCAAGCTATCAAATAAATTTAAGTACTCTCATAAGTAATACCTTAAATTTAAACTCTAAATCAACCCTTAGACCATCAAGCTCAAATTCAAGAATCTAAATTCAAAGTGAAATCATTTGAACAAAATCAAAAGATCATATTCAAAGGAATCATAACTCAGTGTGGGATCTGAGAACAAAGAATCATAATCAAGAATCAAACATCATTGTGAATCATGGAAATTCTAAAGATCAAGATCAAGAGACTCAAGGAATCAGAAATCATAAATGTGTGTGAATCATTGTAATACTGAAATCATTATAATCTAATGAAATCATTAATACTCAAGTCAAGGTGGATGTCAGTTGTATATGGAATCAAGACCACGTGTAACACACATATAAAGTCCCTTCAGGTATAGAAGACTCTTGTAGTCAGGCTATACGGGCAACAACGTGAACAATCATTAAAATCCCGTCACGCCCAGGTATACTCCTTGTGAGTTATGCCTGGTATGGGTCACGTGTGAGAGGTTACAACTTGGACAACCACCAATAACTAAGTCTAATTGATTGGGTCAAATAATACCCAATCATCATGTCTTTGTTGCATTTAAATGTTTATTTATTTATTTTATTAAATAGTTAACATTTTATTTTACCATCACTGATTTTGAGAAATCATGTATCTATGTTCAAAATCAAGAGAATCAAAGATAAATCAAGTTTTGGGAAATCATAATCTAAATCAGAGGTGTGTTAGGTAAAAATGCTTAATTATCATTAACATCAATGTCCTATGCGGATTAGTATGTGGTGGGATGGCGTCTGGGCGGGGTTGTAGCCTTGACCCAGGGGTATGCCCTATATATAAGCATACCGATCTGGATGATACAGCTGATGTTAATGAGGTTAGGGTCTTTACCGAAAGAGGTGTTCAAATCATTTTCATTTACAAAACTATATGAACTCACCAACCATGTGTTGACTTGATTTTTGCATGACTTCTCAGATGACGAACAGGTCAACTGAGGAGTTATTCCTTTTGGACTAGGACTTCAGATAGAAGGCTTAGCATTTTGGACCTGCATACTTTTGAAGACATCATTATATAAATTTATTTTGTATATCTTGTGTAAATACAAGATAGAAATTTATGATGTTGATGGTAGATTTACATTGTTAAATTATAAACAATACTGATGTAATTTAACTTTGTAATTCTATTATATTTAGCATTTCTCATTTGTATCATGTGCAATGTAAACAATCTGATCATCACGATTATCACTCACGATATCGCGCCCCGGGAACCTTCCGCCCGACGGGACAACCGATCCTATCCCGCCGGCTCGGGGTGTGACAACCAATATAGGTCGGTTTGGTTTACACAACTTACTTGGTCGGTTTGGGTTGTCATTTTTTGAAACCGCTGTTAGTGGTTCGGTTCATAAATTTTTGTAGATACACCCAAACTGCACCACAAACATCACTAATGTCATGTGGACAATATTATGTCTTATTACACATGATTTAACATCTTCTCAGCAATGTATTTATGAACTTGAAAAAACACAAGGAAAAAAAATAAAACAAAACTATACAAAATCAACATGGATCACAAATTTTTTTGCCCTTACATAAACAAACATACTTGACAAAATCTACTACTTAGTAGAGTATGTGGATGATGAGATGAATATAAAACTTACCACTAACACAACACAATAAAGAGGTTTGTAAAGCCCTTCAGCGCATATATGTCATATTAGTTTTTAGTTTATTTATAATTATGATTTTTTTATATATAGTTTATTTTTATACAAATGAAAAATGTAGTACACGTAGGAAAACATATAATTACATATATCAACAAAAAACAAAATTTATTGTCAATGCTTATAATTAGTTTCTTTAAAATGAAAGTTTATTGTGAAACTCTCTCCCTTGTAAACATACAATAATCCCTAGCCAACAATTACATCAAGCATACTTAGCTATTACAAATTAAACTCAAAATTGTGTTTTTACACCATTATGGAGCAAGTCATCATTTTCATAAAAATAAGTTATCGTGAATCATTTATGTTTCCAACTGTATGTGTATGTCTGTATAATGAAGGACCAAAAAGATTCATCCATGAATGTGGTCAATATCTTTAAATTTAATTGAATGAATATGAATATAAAACACACATCTATTTGCATAAAAATGTAAAATGGTGATATCAATGTATAAATCACCTGGGAAACCCTGAAAAGGGTTTATTTTGATTGGGCATAGGTGGTGGAGAGTGATTGGTTGATAAAAATATAACCTTATCCAATGACAGAGAAAGACAACTAAGCGACATTTACACTTCACAAAAATTTGTAGTACTTCAAAGGAAAAATAAAAAGTTGTATTATACATTGAGATTTGCACACTTCAAAGTAACGTACAAGTTATTATAACAGTTTAAAGTTGGAGATTTTGGTTTTAGTGAGAATAGTTAACATCCAAAGACCTAGTTGGCATACGATAACACCTCCTTATGTAGTTCTGTTGGCATGAAAGAAACAAAGTCAAAATGAGTTGTGTATGACTTCAAATTTTGTCAACTTATATGTTTGGGGCTGGCAAAAGGAGAACCTTATCGATTTGGTTGTCTGAGTTTTATATAGATTGCATCCTAAAGGTTGTCTGCACCCGATTTGGTCATTGTTGTCGTTGTCGTCTTCGTCGTTCTCTGCATAGTCGTTAAGATGTTCAACCAAACAGTCGTAACTGGTTCAGCACTTACTAGTTCAGAGTCTCTTAATGATCATTCAGACATCTTACGAATTTAACACTTAATGGTTCATAGGTTACCAAAGAGCCCCTTAGTTTTAACAAAATTTTAACTTTAAGGGTTAATATGATAACAAATAAATCACCGTTACCTTCTACGAAGACCACCGAAACCCTAGAAACCTTTTATGAGAACTATTTCCTTATCTTGACTGACTTCTTATACACACACACACACAAACATATATATATATATATTGTATCCTGTGAAAACCTGATTGTAGAGTAAAAGTAAAAAAAACTTTTAGTCCCTATGTGAACCATTGATTTGAAATCTTGAAAAAACAAATATGTGGTTCAAATCACTTTTAATGTAATTTGAAATCTTGGAGAAACCCGACCCAAGCACCCGCCCAAAAGCACGACGATGAAAGGCCGGTAAAACCAGGTGGGATCAAGAATCGAACCAAAGACCTGGGTCTTCTATCACTTCCTTCATACCTCTATCTTACCACTAGGACAAGACATCATTGTAGGATTTTGATCCTTTGATCAAATTGATCAATGGTTAAGATCTTGTGGTCCCACTTTTCCCTAAAAACATGTGTGAATTAAAACTGAAAGGGCAAAAAAAGAACGAACTACACTTGTTGACTTTTTTGTGGGTAATCAAGTTCCACCATTTTTTTTAAAATCGAATAACTTTTAAATGCTTAATCGTTTTTTTTAAATACATCATAAAATTGAGAATTTTACTGTCTTTAATTTGAGTATGATATTGCTATAGTATTTTTGTGAATTTTTTATGTGGTCCGTGATTATTGGTCTGTAATTATGCAGTTGGTTATTGCTTATGCATTCAAAATGACAGCCCGTGATTTTTATATAACACGGTTTGTGATTGTCTGGTATGTGATTTATGTTGTTTGTCTTTAATTATGAGTGTTAAATTACGGTCCGTGATTATTGGTCCGTGATTTATCTAGGTAATTCCTTGATTATGGGTGTCAATTGACGGTCTATGAATCATATAACATGATTTTACACTTGCTCCGTAATTATCCAGTACCATGGTCTGTGATTTTGTATAATGTGGTATGTGATTTTGTGTGACGATTATACCCTTTCCTAGATGACACATGGCGCGTTCTGGTTCCTTTCTACGCTTAGTACCGTTTATCCTTTTGTGCATTAACCGGCCTCTATATGTGTGTGTGTGTGTGTGTGTGAGGGTTTAAAAGAAAACTCCTCATTTTTTAGAAAACCAAGAAAATTCTTACTAACCAATCAATTTTTAAAAAACATTTTCATTATTTTTTATTATTAGGTTACAAATGTTATAAACAAAAAATAATAATAAAATCATGTAAATCATGAAGTTATGTATATATAACCAATAAAGTTACATATATGTAATTCATATGTCTAGTTATAAGTTACATATATGTAATCAATAAGTTACATATATGTAATAACATGAATTACGTATATTTTTTATTTTTCTCTTTTTGTTAACATATATAACCTTATAATAAAACAAAAAAACGAAAATCGAAATTGATTAATTACAATTGTGATTAGTTTATGAGTTTTCTTAAATATGAAGGTTTTCTTTAGAACCCTTCCATATATATGTATGTATGTATATATATATATGTGTGTGTGTGTGTGTGGAAAGTATAAAATAAAAACCACCTATCAATGAGAAACCATGAGAACTCCAATATGTGGTCCATATTTTGCCACATCACCATCATCTTTAATTTAATCTCAAGGGCATTTACATCCTTTTACAATGTGTTTACTTTTTATTTTATTTTTATTTTTCCCACCCTAAAGAGTTTGTCAGATCCTTTTTGTTTGCACACATCGTACACATGATATAAATCTGTTACATATGTTTTACATCGTTTTTTGTGTGTATATGTAATTTTAATTTTACAGATTTCATTTTTTTATACTCACTGAAAATGCAAATCATGTATAATGTAACGAGTGTATTACACATTAAGCGTTTATTTGTTCTATTAAGTAATTTTGTTTCCCCTTTTTTATGGCCACATTTTTTTGCATTTTTTATTGCACACATCGCACATTCATATATTTTTGTTACGTATGTTTTACATCCTTTTCTGTGTATATATGTAATGATCCGTGTATATATGTACTTTTTTATTTTTTTTATTTTATTCACCCTAGTGTGTTTTGTCATATTCCATTTTATTGCACACATCGTACATTCGTATAAATCTGTTACGTATGTTTTACATCATTTTTTGTGTATATATGTAATTTTATTTTTACAGCTTTCATTTTTTTATACTCATTGAAAAGGCAAATCATGTGTAATGTTATGAGTGTATTACACATTAAACATTCATTTGTTCTATTAAGTAATTTTGTTTCCCCTTTTTTATGGCCACATTTTTTTGCATTTTTTATTGCACTCATCGTACATTCATATATTTATGTTACGTATGTTTTACAACATTTTCTGTGTATATATGTAATTATTTGTGTATATATGTACTTTTTTATTTATTTTTATTTTATTTACCCTAGTGTGTTTTGTCAGATTCCATTTTATTGCACACATCGTACATTCATATATATTTGTTACGTATGTTTTACATCATTTTTTGTGTATATATGTAATTATTTTTTTACAGCTTTCATTTTTTATACACACTGAAAAGGCAAATGATGTGTAATGTTACAAGTATATTACACATTAAGTGTTCGTACGTTATACCAACCAAAGTATTTTTATGTTTTTTTACATTTAGTGTCACTTTTTTTAAATCTAAAATGGTTGTTTAGTTATGTTCGTGTACGTTTGTTTACTTATGTTCGTGTTTGTTCGTGAACAATTCGTTTATACTATTAACGAACGAACATGAACGTACACGAACACACTAAGTTTCTTAACGAAAAAACACGAACAAGAAAACCCTTTTCATTTAAATGTTCATGTTCCCTATATAGGCAGCCGCATCATAACAAATGTCATGATGTTACCAATGTTTTTAGGTTTGTGAATTGTTACACAGTTAATGCACATACGTTACAAAGGTGTTGCACATCAACACCAATCTTTGTTTTACTATGGTACATATGTTTTACTTGGAACAACTATATTACATATGTTTTACATGTAAATTACGTTCATTACACATAACAAATACAACGATGTTACTAATGTATTACATATAGTTATCAGTGGAGGGGCACCTAGCGCATAGGCAGTCTTCTAGGCCGCATTATAACAAATACAACGATGTTACCAATGTTTTTATATTTTTCAGTCTAGTTTTTTAATTCTTTTCCATTATTTTAACCTGTAAATGAACTAAACGTTTACTAAATAAGTAAAAAGTTTGTTCATGAAAGTTTATTTAGTAAATAAACGAATGTGAACATTTTTTTTGTTCATTTACGTTTGTAAACGTTCGTTTATATTTGTTCATTTACGTTCGTTTATATTTTTTTCGTTTAGGTTCGTTTATCCTCGTTAATTTGTTTTTATTAATAAATCAATTCATTTAAAATAAAAATCATTTATTTTAAAAGTCAGATTCGTGAATTATTACACAGTTAATCCACGTACGTTACAAAGGTTTTACATATAACAACAATCTTTGTTTTACTATGTTACATATGTTTTACTGGAAACAACTATATTACATATGTTTTATATATAAATTACGTTCGTTACACAAAGTGTTATATATAACAGCTTAGATAGCTCACAAGAAAAGTTTTTTTTGTTATGTTTATCAAACTAATCGTATAGAATATTGTTTCTTCAGTAACTTTTACATTGAAAGTTGTTTTGTTATGTCTTCACATTGATCTTGTCAATGAGAATGTTGTTTATTCGGTAACACATCATTACAAAGACAACGATGTTACATGTATTTTTTAGGTTCATGAATTGTTACACCGTTAGTGCACCTATATTACAAAGATGTTACATATTAACGACAATCTTTGTTTTACGGTATTACGTATATCTTTAACTGGGAACAACTATATTACATATGTTTTATGGATAA
Organism: Mikania micrantha; assembly: GCA_009363875.1. Lineage (NCBI taxonomy): Eukaryota > Viridiplantae > Streptophyta > Magnoliopsida > Asterales > Asteraceae > Mikania > Mikania micrantha. The sequence goes on along the minus strand of CM018681.1, from coordinate 85,818,472 downwards.
ATTACGTTTGTTACACAAGGTTTGCATAAAACAACTTAGATAGCTTTTACTGGAACAAATATATGACATTTGATTTACATATAAATCAATCGAGAAGTCTCACAAGGCACATAGGACTTGTCATACATGTCAGAAATATGTTATTGGGCATGATTGATGTACTTGAAAGACAAAGGGTTTCGATTCCGCTAACGTGAATGTCGAAATGTAGGGTATATCAGGTGCTTTTTGTTGTTTTATTAATGTTAATTGTGGTTTAAAAAAAATCTTGGGTGTTTGTTCTTTTGTTATGTTTTCATAGTTGTCTTTTAATTTTGTTAGTAGAAGTTTTTAAATATATTCGAAATGTATGTCATGCGTCATAGTTACACTTATGTTACGTATATGTTACATTTGTAGAATTAGTTTCAAAAAATTTATTAAATGTTTGAACTGATGTGACATGTCAAAATTAATTCTTTTGTACTTTTTTCAGCTTTTAACGAAAACTAGGTAATGCTTGTGGAATGGAGGACGTTCTTTTGAATAGAAAACATAAAAAACAATAAAAGTACATGTAGGTAAAAGACATGTATATCCTTTTTATACCATTTTGATTATTTAATAATCACATTAGAAAAACAAAAATTTCATCTTTAATCTCAGTCACACATTTCTAAATTCAATGGTTCAAAATGAGTTTTCACAGTTTTCTCATTGACAAAATGTTTTCAAAATATCCTTACCCTATATATATATATATATTCACTATTTATATTACTATTTATTTATATGGCTTTTAATTATATATATATATATATATATAAATATAATATGGCTTAATATGGTCTACATATTTATTTTAAAAATTCCAAATCAATGACTCACACATGGTTTAAGAGTTTTCTCTTTAAGATCATGTTTTCGCAAGATACAAACCATATATATATGTGTGTGTATCCATTATTTATGAACTATTCATGTTTACTATTTATTTTCATGGCTTTAAATTTTATATATATATAATTATAAGTAAATATAAAATGCATTAAATCCTTTAAACTAAAAACCTAAAGGAGGCCATCGGTCTTCGTTAGCAGCCACCCAAACCCTAAAAACATATGAAAGCAAGATCAGCTCATTGATCTTCATACCTATCTCCTCCAAATCGAAAGCAAGAATCAACAATAGGAACTTAAAATCGGCAACAAGAATCAATAAGTTAGTTTTTCTAACTTAAAATTACCACTTAAGAGACTATCGAATCACAAACATGTTTAGGGTATTTTTACCGGAATCTTGTAATTTTGCAGGAAACTCACCGGAACCCTACTGATGTTGCGCCTAGACTGCCATCAAGCGCTTTTCTTACTCTGCGTTACGCCTAGGGCCACCGTGTCAGGTGTGCCTTTGACAACTATAAAATCGACACATCACATCTACCAATCATGTAATTAACTCTTAATTTTATAATTAGCTTCAAACTTTTGGTTAAGTAACGACGATTTGCGTTATAACATGTACGTTGGTGAAGGTGCCATTGCTTTAGAGGGATTGTGACCCAACACTGGGATTCGTGTGTGCCCAAAGTGTGTGCAGATTATGCCTTTTGCAGATGTAGAATACTAGGTGGGTCATCTACCATTGATGTATACAAAGTGAGGTTATAATAAGGTTATTAGTTACTACATTTAATAAATAAATATTTTGTTAAACACTTCTTTTCTTACTAAATGGTTCATCTACCATTACTAGCATTTGGAATTATTATAATATTACAGTTTCTTATGACAACATTTTAAGTACTAAAATAATAATATTATTTTTTAAACACAAACTTTTTTATATTTGATTTTCTTTAAACATTGTGTTTCAAATAATTGTTTTTGACAATTTTATAATTTATAATAATTTTTTTAAAAAAAGTGCGTTTTTAATATTAATATATTTTTAATATCAAATTTTTAAACCACTTTTAACATGTGTCAAAATTTTACAATATTATTCAAATTCAATTATCTTTCCTATTAAATGCGTATATATTCTCTTCATTAAATATTAAATTATTAAATTAAATGCTAATAACTAATGATTTTAGTTATACATTTTTAAATTAATAATAAATTTTTAATAAATTAAAAATCAAAATTTTTTATTAAAAAATAGGTTTTGAAATTACAAATTATATAAAACAATTTTTCTAAAAGTAAACAAAAACCAGAAGTTTAAACACCAAGATTTTTATATATAAAATTATGTGTTTTAAACAATTTCAAAAATGAAACGCCAAAAAATAAATTTTAAAAAAAGTTAAAAAAATGGTATTATTGTTTTGTTATTTAAAATATGTATATATACATAAATTCAATCATATATATTTTATATCAAAAATTGTTTTGTAAATCTTATATTTTTATTAGTTACTTACACAATCCGTGTAATACACATGTTATTAACCTAGTGTATTTAATAAGAAAGAGAGACATGAAATGAATGTTGAAATACTCTATAGGCATGCCATGTGGCACTAAATTTTTATTTATTAGGATAGGTCATAAATTTTAATAAGAATAAATAATTCCAAAGAATTTATTAACGCACTTAACTCATTTAATTCAAAACTACGCAGATCATTTGATAACTTTTCTTAATACAAGGGACATATACAAAGGGTCAATTAATGTATAAATTGATCATTTACGTTAAACATATAAAAGATACATCTATCAACTAACAAATAAAATATACACGACATGACACGTTTCTTTTAGGATGAAAGTAGACATGCCCATCAAGTTACAAGTGACCTTATATGCACGATTGTAGATAGATGTATTGTTTCAATCCTACTGAGTCATTTTAAAAACACGTGGTTTTAATATATATATATATATATATATATATATATATATATATATATATATATATAAACATGCTATCATTAAAGTTAAGATAATAGCCATTTATGGTGGGGCCTACGTCACGGCGATAGGCCACACTTTGGGACACCTCCACCCGAAAGCGATCGAGGAGCTGGCTGACTATGTCCTTCTGGTCAGACTTAATCGCTGGACGCTCTTCGGCATGAAGATTGTCCGGGAGATTCCCCGTGTCGGTTTGTGGTTTTCCCTCCGACCTGAGGAGATAAGGGTTCCTCCCCTGTTACAGATGATGGACATGGACTAGACGAGTGGAGGTGAAGGTGGAACTGGTGAGTGTGAGGGTGTGGGTGTGGGTGCGGGTGGGGGAGTGACGGGGATGCCTTCGTTGGTGAGGCAGGTGGAGGTGGAGGGGCTGGAGGCGAGGGGGCAGCCGGAGGTCTTCACTACGTACCGCAGCATCCACTGCGTTTGCATCGTACGGTGATGCTTCCAGCACGTGTCGAGATCTTACTTCAGGAGCTTGCTGCCCGATCCAGGGAGCATGATTGTTAGCTAGCTTACCAGCACGACATCTTACGCTGGCTGGTCGATCGAGAGACAGAGATGTCGAGACAGCTGGAGAGGTCGAGGAAGGCTGGCATTGACCCTCCACCCCTGGGTGATCACCACCCTCAGAGGGTCCATAGTTTGTATATCATTACATTGTATTGTACAAACACTTGTTATGTGTATATCTTGTGTTTTGTTTGTTTGGTTGTTTTTATATGTAAAATGTGTTGTTTCATTGTGTGTTTATTAAAACAAAATAATATTAATGTTGTTAGTTTAATAACGTATAAATGACATAAACTATTAATAACACATGTTGTTAATTTGAAATTTGCAACGACAAAAATAATAAAATTGATCATCGTTATTAATTTAAAATTATTAAAAGTTAAGTTTAAATTTTTTTATCATTTTGAAGTTTTAAAGAAATAGTTAATTTTTGTAAATCATACGTGACGTTTAGGTTTATATTACAAGTATCAGTTTTTAATGTTTGGAAATCCATAGCTCATTTTAATTGTACTACCTATACATCATGTAGTTCTATATGTTGCGTAAATACAAAATTTTTTCATTCATGTTAGGAAATTTAAGATTACAGGTGTCAGAACTTATACATTACTTAGATAACTGTACGTGACGTACAACACGGACGACAACGATGTGGCTGACTCTATTGTATGTGTCGTAGAGTGTCATATGACATGTACAGGACCGGTGAGATGTTAAAATAAAAAAGTTAGGTGTGCAAATAATCATCCTTTAAACTATGTATTGGCAGTACAATTATTATTAATTTCTTAGTACATGATAAATACTAATCAATTTTATAGATGTTAGAAATTGTGGTCCTACAAATGTATATTTGAATGTACTACAATCATTTAGGTCCTACAAACACTGCATCACTAAATACTCGGATGTATAACAAATTTTCTTTAATAAAGGAAATTATTTTTATTAATTTGTGTGAAATAATTAGTAGTGTGTGTATATATATATATATATATATCCCCAGTAATGACTGATACAAATACTAGAATAAATCTTTTTAAATAATCCATCCATTCACACTTGGTATAAAATGATAAATTTATAAATTAAATATGAATTTCCAGTTTACCATAAGACCAGGTGTAATGCATGCATCGCGCCCCCAACGGTATCCTTGCCTTCGGCAAGGTTCAACGGACACACCGCCCCCTCCCAACCGGCAGCCTACCTTCCTCGCGCTCAGCGACCCCTCTCCAGCTCCTCCTTTTGTTTCGTGATTGGTGGGTTCAAATTTATACCGTTTGAAAACGGTCAAATGCAAATAATAATAATAATAATAATAATAATAATAATAATAATAATAATAATAATAATAATAATAATTTGTATCCCTTATTTAAAATCTTTCACATTTCATAAAAAATCATAAGTTAAATACAACACGTTTTTACTCTCTATAATCCTGTCTAAATCCTAATATCATATCATTTGAGAAATGAATCCAAACTCAAACAACCCCGATTTCAACTTGTTGAACTATCAAGAAGTCATCCTAAGGTGCTTGTTTCAAATGCAACAAATGAAAAAAAAAAAGTACCCTCAATGGCCACAACCGAACCCTCAAACCGGGTATTCATCCTTCACACAACCAAGCTTTTAACTCGGGTTTTCTTCATTCACGCAACCGAGTTTTCAACAAACCCTTTCGCAACCGCTGTTGTGCTCGAGACACAAGAATCCGAAACAAAACGGCACCGAAACCATGGACTCATGACGAAGAAACCGCGCTAGGAAGATGTTACATCGATCATTCCGAAAACAAAACCAAAGGTAATTCGCAAAAGCGCGAAAAGCTTTTGGAAAAAATAACTAGTTGTTGGCACGAGATGATGGGATATACCGATCACGAACACATATCATCAGCTAAATTCTAAATGGAAGTATATAAGCGCGATAATGATGTGGTTTAGTGGCATCTACAGCAACTGTGCCAACAATCGAAAAAACGGTATGAACAACGAAAACGAATTAAAATGGCGGAGAAGGAATATTAACTCAAGTTGAACGGCCAAATATTTAATCACTACCATGTTTGGGTCACGATAAAAGACTCTCCAAATTTCATTTTTTTGTCAAGAAGCCAACGTGGATCTAGGGCTGTAATCGAGCCGAGCCAGGCCGAGCTCGAGCTCAAGCTCGAGACAGTTCGAGCCGAGCCGAGCCATGTCAATAATTTTGTCGAGCCAAAAAATCGAGCTCGAGCTCGTATAGAAAATCGAGCCTCGAGCCGAGTCACGATCCAGCTCGTTTTTTTTTTACCTCTTCCTCCTCCACTTTACATACATACATACATACATACATAATATATATAAAATATTAAATATCTATAAATATAAATAAATATATATATAATGTATAATATATATGTATGTATATATATTTATATGTTGTGTGTAATATAACATATGCAAGGACGAAGAATAACTAGGGATAGGGGTGGCCCCGGCCCCTGATGTTTTTCGGCTCAGAAACAGGTATGTAGTAGGATTTGATCGAAAAATTTTATATTAATAGAGTTCGGTCCCCCTATAGAAAAATTTTATATACTAGGGCTAGGGGTGGCCTTGGTCGTGGCTTTCGGCCCCCCTACATAAAAATTTCAAGCTTCGTCCCTGAACATATGTGTGTGTATAATTATATATATATATATGTGTGTGTGTGTGTGTGTGTTAAAAATCGGGCCGAGCCACGAGCCGAGCTCGAGCCGAGCCAACCCTGGCTCGGCTCGTTTTTATCGAGCTTTTTTAAAGCCGAGCCTTTTTCGAGAGAGATTCGAGCTTTTTGAACAGCCCTACGTGGGTTAAAGTTTTTCAAAAAGAACTAAAAATTTCGAGAAGAACGTGTATTCACCGAGGGGTTCGGATGCCAATACGAATTATGTGGTTAGCCTCGAGCAAGACGAGGAAGATGATGAATTCGACATCCCAAAACTGGTTAGACCGGTTGGCCGAGATACGACAAAACGGGCTTCGTTTCCGAAACTGTCTCCTCTATCCCAACAACCCACGAACTCGCTTACAACTTGAAGAGTTTACGAAAGTTCAAAGAGCAAAACATGAGGAGAAGAAAAAAAATTTACGAGGAGAAGCTTCTCCAAGCCGACCTCAAAGCGATGAAAAGTATGCCTCTCGAAGAACTCGATGACAAAGAGCGGTCTATTATGAAAAAATTGTGATCGAAAATAGTCGACAAATATTTTTAACCTGTTTTTTTATGTTGGTTTTTATTAAGTTTGCATTGTATCTTTTTTTTTTTTATGTAACCCGTTTAATTTAAGGGAAAACTTCATAGAAATGTAACAAACTTTTCATTTTGTTCCAATCAAGTCACTCAAATTTTTTTTTTGTCTCAATCAAGTCATTCAAGTTATTTTTGTGTTTGAATTCTATGTTTTTAACCTGAATTGTAGGTAATACATGTTGATATAAGTTTGAGTGAATAATTTTTTTAAAAAAAATGACTGACTTGAATAAGTTATTTGAATCAAATCAGTCATTTTTTTAAAAAAATTATTCACTCAAACTTATATCAACATGTATTAACTACTATTCAAGTTAAAAACATAGAATTCAAACACAAAAATAACTTGAATGACTTAATTAGATCAAAAAAAGTTTGAGTGACTTGATTGGAACAAAATGAAAAGTTGGTTGCATTTCTATAAAGTTTTAAAGTTTTTATTTTATTATTCATTTTACAACTAAAAAATAATAATAATTTAAAATTATATAATGGTGATGATGTGGCACAATGAGAAAGGTTTTTCAGTGGGTTGGCCAATATGGGGTTTTAAGGTTTTAAGTATGGTGATGACGTGACTAAAAATTTCAGTGGTGAAGTATTTCAGTATGATGACTCCTACACATAGTCTAAAACTCATCAGTATTGTATTATTCACTCTAAAAATGTTATCAGCCTGATTAAAACAAAGATACCGTCCATGTTTACAAGAAAAAGATTATACGTACAATATTATGATTAATATAAAATTTATTTTAATCTCATTTAGAGCTATATTTTTATAATCACCCTGAATTATATTTATTTTCAGTCCATAAATATTGAGTTTACTGTTCCGTATTGTACATTAAAATCTAACAAAATTACCATGTATATGCTTCCAAAAATACAAATCCATATATAAACTCTAAATACTTCTAATTTTTTTTACCCGTGTATTCCTTTAACCACCCCACCACATAAAATATTTATAGGTGGGAGGAGCCCACATATCATCCGTGCCATCAATGGTCCGTACCCGGACTTCCATCCACAACCACAGAAAGTACATAATTAATTAATTATAATAATTGGGCTGGGTTATTCAAAACCTAACTTTTTTATTTTAACATCTTATCAACACTGTAATATTATACGAAATGTACATATACCTTTGACAGTTACTGATTTGACGATAATTGGTCTCGTATATGACATACACAAAGTATATAAAAATACAATCATTAACAATGATAAATTCTGACAAATAATTCGTACGATGCGAGTAGAAAGTTTGGGATAAGCATGCGAGTAACAGGACTCTATCAGGAGCCAACCACCCACTCACACTCACAAACTGATGGTCTGCTTTTCGTCGGATGGCCCACGTGTAGAGAGTAGTGGTGTGTGGTGAAATCAGTTTGGGTGGCTGCAGTGCACCGGCCCTCTGTTGTAATGGACTGGGTACATTTACTCCCCTTTCATGAAGGAGCCCATACGCTCATCTTTATATTATGGCCCTCCAATTTGTTGGTGAAAAACGTACGTCAACTTGGATCATGATTTATAAAACTCTTGATCTCAAGTCAATTACAAAATAAAAGAAACAAACAAACACTTCTCATAAACCTCAACCATAGTGGCAAGCTTTTTTAGCGTGCAATTGGTTAAACTTAAAATATTCAAAATTTTAAAGGAGAAAAAAAAAATTATAAGCAAATGATTTAGAACTGGACTGGACCACGAATCACAAGATAGGCCGGCCCAAAATATTTGTGTCTTTTTGTTCAAGTTTTTTAATGTTAAATCAATATTCTTTTTATCCTTATTATTTTCTTTTAACTTTCTTTTTATACTTGTCTTTTATTCTTTTTTTTTTTTTGACCTTTTCTTATTTATGCTCAAGTTGTTTTCTTTTAGTCCTTAAACTTTCTTATATAATTATCTTTATTTATGTTTAGTCGTTGGTCTTTTATTCCCTATATTATTTTATTTTTTCTTTCTATATAACTTCAGTCATTCATTTTGTTAAAAGTACTTTTAATTGTTCAGTTCTTAATGCTTCAAAATATACAAACTTTGTAAAACGTTATTCTAGTCTCCTCAAGTTTTAGAATTATAAGTTTATCCATACACTAAAACTTCAAAGGTTTGATATAAGAATTTTGTAAAATGTTATTTTAGTCTCCTTGAGTTTTAGAATTATTAGTTTATCCATACACTCAATATCAAAACTTTTATAATTTACTTCTAAACTTTTATGCTTAACTTCTAAATTTTGTAAAAGCATCACTTTGACCCCCTCCCCTATGAGGTTTTTAGAGTTAATTTTCTTTCTATACTCAATATCAAAACTTTTAAGTTTCAATTCTAAATTTTTAAGTTTTATCTCTAAATTTGTGGATTGTCCCCTTGACCTCTTGAGTTTAAAGTTTCTTCCTACACTTAATGTTAAAAGCTTTTATGTTTTACTTCTAAGGTTTTAAGTTTTATTCTAGACTTTGTAAAATGTCAGTTTGTGAATTAAGTTTATAGTTTCTTCATACACTTAATGTTAATGCTTTTATGTTTTACGTCTAAGTTTGTGGGTTTTATCCTAAACTTTGTAAAATGTAAGTTTGTGAAGTTCTTAGAACTTACTACTTATTACTAAACTCAATTTGAGGTATGCCTCGCAAAATGGGCGGGTTGGGTCGGGTTGGGTAACGGGTCAGAACGGGTTCGGGTCAGGATGGGTGCGGGTCAGAACGGGTTTTAAACAAAATCAGTTTGGGTCTAAATGGATTGTTATTTAAAAACATCAATTTAATTTAACTTTAGATGTGTTATAAGTAAACAAATAGTCAATTTAGATAATTTTTAGTGATTTTTTCATCAAATATGTTATTAATCATTTTTAAATGTTTGAATGCATTACATTTACATTCTTTTTTGGTTACCCGTCTTGACCCACATTGTGTTCAAGTGCTACCCATCTCAACCCATTCAATATTATGATGTTACCCATTTCAACCCATTATACTACAATTGTTTACCCAAACCAATTGTCACACCCCCAAATTTCCACGTGTGGTGTCAGTCCACATTGGTGTGACGTGGCCTGAATCACAGCTCATGGTCATATAGAACGACTCTATATGCGTTTCAAAATACACTGTTTGGTCATAAAAGTTAATTATAATAGTTTGCAGCGGAAATAAAATGTTGGCACAGCGGAAAAGTAATAAGTTTAGAATACAGCGGAAACAAGCTGTCAGATACTATATTGCTTAAAATACAAGTCATGAAATGTTCAAACTATAAATTAGAATGCATGCAAGACTCCTCAAAAGTCCTACTCCAAGTGCATCCTAGCATCGTGCGTTCAGTTACCTGAGAATACATGCGAAAACGTGTCAACATAAAGTTGGTGAGTTCACATGTTTATATAGTTGAAAAAGGTAAACAGATATATACTGGGTATGTTAAGTTGTTTGTGGATCTACGATCCGTGGAGTGTGTCAGTTCATCTTACCGAAATTTAGACTTGTTGTTTGCCTCCCTGGGTTATCGCGGTACCCAGCAAAAGTCGATATTACACTCGTTATCACCTCCAGTCAACATTGGCTTCGAGTGGGGTTTGTCAGGCCCAGTAGTACTCCGTAATAACGACTCGTTTGTTACACAATTAACGGTAAGGGTGTGAGGACTTTTGTTGCGATACAGTTACACTCAAAAGTTGTTTTACAATATATCAGTCATACATCTAAAACAGTTGCATAATATTCTCACCCCAAAAGTTTAACAAAACAGTTAAGTATAAAAGTGGGGCTGTAAACTCACCTTGGTGATAACCGGATAAGATAGCGTAAGCTCCTGCTTGGTAAACGTTTCGGTCACCGGCTACCTACCCGTATAGCTTACGTGAGTTCGTGTAAGTGACCGTGTTTGTGTTCGTGCTCGTGTTTGTGCTCAACAATTCTTGGTTGTTATGTTTGCCCATGTTGGTCCACATTGACCGTGTTTGTTCGAGTTTGACCGTGTTTGACTGTGTTTGACCGTGTCAAGTTAACGACCCGTTGGTGAACCGTGTGATGGTTGTGAATCGTGTAACATTCGTGTAAGTGTTCATCGTGTGCAAAACGCGCAAGTCGCATATATGGACAACTTACTATATATATAGTAAGTTTCCATTCATGGCAAGTTTCACAAAGCATATTGATTTTAGAGTTCTAGCATGCTCGTTAGCCCTACGTGTTCATGTTATCACATAGCACGTTATCATACGAAATCACGCAAGTCACTTATGTCATGTTGGCACACAAAAGTTTCCTAAAATGGAAAGTTTCCATTTCTAGCATGATTATTATCGGAAACCATCTATCTTAGTATGCATTAGCCACTTTAAGTCATAATAAACCATTTAGCATGCTCGTATCATACAAAACGTTCATAATTTGCTATTTTGCAAATTAAAGTTACTATAAATAGTAACTATGACTATTATCATACAAATGACCATTCTAATCAATCCTAAGCCATTTTTTTTATAATACCTAACATCATATAAAGCCATTTAGCATCATCAAATCATGTTTATCTAGTCACAATCATCATCCACCAAGAGTTGGTCCAATATGACCACAATCAACATCAAATCAAGTTTCTAAGTATCCTAATCATCATATCATCATCAAGGTGGCAAGTTTATACACATTCATGATCATAACTCATCATTATCAACAAGTCGTAACTAAAAAATTTCTATAAATAGAAAGGGTCATAAATAACCTTTTCTTATTCATAGAAATCATGTTCTAAACATCAATATCATTCTAACATCATCCTAGTAGCAAATCCATATGCATGCAAGTTATCAATATCATCCATCTCACCAAAATGTAACTACAACGTTACTATAAATAGAAAGTTCATCAACAATCACATCTTTTAACCATTTCAACAAGAACCAATCATTTAGTATACTTCCAATATCATCAAGAAACATATTTGAACCTTTAAAATCATCTCACATGCCATGGATCATACATGCATGTGGGTTTTTCACTAGTTTATGACCAATTTATGACATTACAACATACACAACCTCATAGATCGTCATAAATCATCCTTCAAACATCATAGATCATCAAGAAACACATCTAAATCAACAAACCCAGAACAAAATCTCGTGCATGTGCACTACGTGTGCTTGCGTGTGTGTTCCATGCATTGCATGTGTGTGTAGAAGTGAGAAATGGGCATTTTAGCCATGAGAGATGTAAGAACTACCTTCTAAACATCTTGAATCCCTGAAATGATGCTTCTTCAGCTCCTGGAATTCCTGGTTCATGGGTTTGGTCAAGAACAAGAAGAAGGTGGTGATCTTCAAGCTTAGAGGATCTTCTTCCTTGAGTTCTTCAAGTTCCCCAAGCTCAAATGTGGCCTCCAATGGCTTCCAGAGCTCAATCAAGGTGGTAATGGCGGAGATAAGCCGAGAGGTTGAGTGTGGAGTCGAGCAAAATGATTAAAATGGGTAGACTAGGCATAATGGTTTTGGTTTTATAAAGATTTGCCGTCTGACACCCATCGCGTACCGTGGAGAGGCTTCCATATTCCTTCCGCGTACTGCGATGGATTTCGGGATTCAAATTCTCCTGAGATCCTTCGCGTACAGCTATGCGGCTTCTTATGGGCCATCGCGTACCGCGATGGGCCCCTGAAGAGCCCAATAGGCCTAGTTTCATGGGTTTGATCCGTTCGTCGTCGTTTTCACGCTTACTAACTATCGTTTGGCCTCGTTTGAACTTCCAAGTTCAATGTTTGAGTGTTTCGTGAGGTTTCAAGTGTTTTGTTACACGATGTGCTAAACGTTCACCAACGTTCGTGTTTTTCTTAGACACGTGTGTGCGTATTGCGATAATTCACCGAATTATCATGTTTGTGTCGGTGCTCGTATTGTCATGCCACGTGTCATACTAAATTAAACTAATTCTAGTGCCACGTGTACAAATATAAATAAATAAACATTTAATTAAATAGGATGCTGACCTGGATTTTACAGGGTGTCACACCAACCCATTTCCTTTGACATTGGTAAAAATTGCCACCTCTAATTTGAGGTGATGGTGATATTTTGTAATCATCTCCTTCTAACCCTTCAATTTTCAAAACCTTTAGGTTTTAATCCTCAGCTTTTAAAGTTTTAACATAATTGGCACCGACCACTCCTGATTTTCCTACCTTCAAAACTTTTAAATTTTTGTAATTTATATATTTTATCATTGAACTTTGTAAAATGTCATTTTGATTCCCTTAGATTGTTAAAGTTTAAAGTTTACTCTTATACATAATTTCAAAACTTTTAGTATTCAGTTGTAACTTTTTCGCTTTATTCTTAACTATTTTTGAATATTACTTTGACCTACTCAAGTTTTTAGACTTTAAAGTTTATTACTAAACTCAATTGAATTGTAAATTTTTAGGTTTTATCTTTCGTATATTTTCATTTTCCATTAGCAACTATAATTATACATCGTCTCCTTTGCCCTCTCCTTATCCCTCTCTTTGCGTCCTCTTTCCGTTTTGTGTATGTTACTATGTTAGTGAGAAACTGAGAATTTACTTGTGGCAAATAAATTTTATACAGTTCCTCAATACAAAATCTAACGGTTACAAAAAAAAATAGTTTAGCCAGTAGTCAAAATGGAGAAAAAATATTATTAATTGGAGTCAATATATAAATTAAAAAAAAAAGGTTTAGCTTCACGCAAGTTTAGAGATGGCCAAGGCCCGTAGGTGGCCGAATAATAAAATTGACCCGACCCGATTTCCAAACTGGTTAGTGGGTGAGACATTCCAATCCAAAATGAACAGTCGATTTGGTTTTGGTTCGATATCAAACACACCAAACAGATCGATTTAAATCTGGTTTCAACCCATTCCAACCAAAATTAAACATGAACACCCCAAAACCTGTTTTCAACCTGAATCGGTTTGAAAAAGAAAATTACAATTGTGGCTTTTGTTTAGGGGTGTAAACAAACCAAGGCAACTCGTGAATACTCGGGATCGAATCGGTAAAAAGCTCGAACGAGCCGAGCCTTAACGAGCTCGAGCTCGAGCCCAAAAGTGTGGCTCGTTTAGTTATCGAGCCTGAGCTCGAGCTCAAAATTGTGGCTCGTTTAGTTATCGAGCCCGAGCTCGAGCCCAATAGTGTGGCTCGTTTAGTTATCGAGCCTGAGCTCGAGCCCAAAATTGTGGCTCGTTTAGTTATTGAGCCCAAGCTCGAGCTTTACATATCGGGCTCGAGCCGGCTCGCGAGACTTAACGAACTTTTTGTTTATATAATTTTTATTTATTATATTAAGTGTTTATTTATAAAATTAATTATTTTTATATATTAAATTATGATAAATATATTTAAATCAAATATTTTATGTTAAATTTAGAAAATATATCTATACTAATAAATTAAAATAAAATGTGTCACATGTCACTTTTCTAGACTATCTTTATAAAAATTTTCTCACCTATCTTTTCTATTAAATGCACCCATATTCAATAATAATAATATTAAATATATACTTTTATACAATTTTAAATTAAAAAATGTTTTTAAATCATTAAAAATATATTTATTTTTAAAAAGTACATTTTTTTATAATCCAAATTATTATGAAATATAAAATACTCAATAATTGTTTTTCAAAACGAAATATTCAAAAAACAAAATTTAATAACCTTAGTGTTTAAATAAATAACATTATTATTTTATTATTTATGTATTAAATTATATAAACTATTAATCATATTATTATTAACTATTTATTATATTTTATTTAACCCGTGTAATACACGGGTTATTGACCTAGTATAATTATAAATATAATTAAATTAGTAATTAAAGTAAATAATAAATAAAATCTAAACGAGCCGAGCCGAGCTCGAACCAAAAAATTTTCTAACGAGCCGAGCTCGAGCCCTAATTTATCTAAACGAACCGAGCTTGAGCCTTAATGAGCTCGGGATCGGCTCGGCTCGGCTCATTTACATCCCTACTTTTGTTAGCCTTACCTGCGAATTGGGACCAGTTTGGGGAAAAACCTGATTTGTGCACTTTGTGACTTTGTCAATGTTGTTGTGAGTTGGGTTAGGCCTAAAGAAAATTCCCATGAGTCATGAACGGAACGGGAGCTTTGGGCGTATGGTTCACAACACATGACTAACAAGTAGACCATGGAAGGAAGAACAAACAAACTAACTAACCCAATATATTTTTTACTCATCAGTAACGTAGCGTTTGGGGTGTAAGGAAGCTAAACCAAAATAACAAGTTCTTCTGCATCAGTCACCAAATCTAACCTGTCGATTTCCTTTCCTTTCCTTTCCTTTATTCACCAACTGCTGTAGATAAAGTCTTACAAGTCACTAAAAATTAAAAACATGTTCTATCAACTAAAATAAATCAGAGTTCATAATAAACAACCCTTGAAAAACTTATTCATATATTCAAATACGCAAATTTTAATGTTTGGGGCATCATTAGCATTACAGATTACAATTAATTCTGAAAAAAACCAACATCCTCCACACTTTTCTCTGTAAAAAAACAAAAAGCAAAAAACAAAAAAAGAAAACACATATTATAATCGAATTTAACACATGATTGATTGATTAGTCTTATAAAGAACTATACCAACCATGATGATGATGATGATGATGATGATCAAGCTAATGCATCAGCACCAGCAACAATCTCCAAAATCTCTCCGGTAATCTTGGCTTGGCGCTGTCGGTTGTAGACAATAGATAAGTTCTTCTTCAATTCGGAAGCATTATCTGTGGCATTTCCCATTGCAGTCATTCTTGCCGCAAGTTCACTTGCTAACGACTCCTGTAAAGCCCTCAAGATCTGACTGTTCAAATACAATGGCAACAACGCATCAAGAATCTGAACCGGGTCCTGTTCGAATTGCAAGATTGGCGAAAAATCCACCGTTTCGGCCCTGATCACATCACGTTCGACAGTCAACTTCCCCTCTTTGGTGGTCAGTCTGAAGAACTCATCTTCAGCTGCATCAACACAAACTCCATTCACATCACAAATCTCTCCTTTAGGTGACAATGGAAGTAAAGTATGAATTACAGGATCAGATTTCACTAAAGACACAAACTTTGTGTACAAAAGCTCCACTTTATCCACTTCTTCACTCACAAACAGAGAAAACACATCGTCTGCGATCGCCTGAGCTTCTTTCGCCGTTGGAAGACTGCTTCCGTCGAGAAACTTGTCCACCGGAATGTACGGTCGCCGTAGGAAATACGAGTTGCCCTTTTTGCCCACACTGATCAAAACGTAATCAAGACCAAGAGTCTTAAGCTCCCTGATTCTTGCTTCAGCTTTCTTCAAGATAAAGTTATTGAAACCACCGCAAAGACCACGGTCTCCGGTGACCACCACCAGCGCCACCTTCTTCACCGGCCGAACATTTGTTAACGGGACATCAATGTCTTCGGTTTGAAGCTGTTCATTGATGCTGTAAAGCACTTCAACCAAAGTTTCAGAAAAGGGTCTTGCATTCACCACAGCTTCTTGAGCTCTTCGAACTTTTGCAGCTGCCACAAGCTTCATTGCTTCAGTGATCTTCTGTGTGTTCTTCACTGAATCGATACGAGTGCGAAGCTCACGAAGGTTACAGTGGATTGTAGTAGACGATTTGGAGATCGAATGGTTAGAATTTGATGGGTTTGAACTGGGGATTTGAACTGGGTTGATGAAAGACCTAAAAGAAAGGGGTGATGATGAATCAAGTGATGGTTTTGAAGAGACCCACATTGTTAGATTTGAGCTAGACATGATTTTAAATTTAGGGTTCTTCAAGAATTCAACAATGGAGGTGAGATGTGTGTGAGGAGTTATTGTTTCTTGATAAAAATCTTATCTTTTTGTTGTATGGTGGATGGTATGTTTGAAATTTAGAGTTAGGAATGTGGATGAGGTTTTTGAGTGGATGGAGACGATCATGATCATGTATGGATGAGAGATTTATCAACACACCCCATCAAGTATTCTATATTTGCCGTTTAAAAGAGAAAAAGAAAAAAATATATATATACACATATAGTTATTTATTTATTATTTTTTGCCTGGAAATTTATTCATTTATTCTTTACAATAATATCTACTAGAGTACAACGACCCGCACATTGTGACGGAAATCCTATTGCACAGCTAGTTGGGGCAATGAGGAGTCAAGCTAAAAAAATAAAACTCAAGGAAAATAACACACATTAATGGTTGTCACAATGTCATTTTAAAATAAAGAAAAATCAAAAACAAAATTTGAACATTAATAAAAACAAACCTAGAACAAAAAACTTGCGAAACATTTGTGAAAAGCAGGATCATGAAAGTTTAAATAGGGTTACAAAAACATAGCAATTTGACCAATGAACTTTCACTATATATGGTTGTGCTAAACTAAATAACCTTCATATCCTAAAAAGTATAAAAATGATCATGAACCATTAAATCATTAATCAACGGCTATGATTAAATCAAGTTGTTGGAGAATGTTTTATTAATGATCATTTTTGTTGACTTTTTATCAAGTTCTCACACATTATTTAAACGTTCATAACTTTTACATAAAACATTATTTTTTTTGAAAAAAAATATTTTATAAAAACAAGCATTTTTTTATCTTAAAAATGAGTATATTGTTGCTATAGAAAAACTTTTGTTTTTTCAATTCATTGTGTGTTTTGTACAGTTCATTATGTCTTTTATATATGTTATTGTGTCTTTTGTGTACGTCATTGTGTCTTTTGTGTTTCCTACTCAATTGTGTTGTTTCTGAACAATTCAAGACACAATGATATTACAGAAAAAAGACACAATGATCTGTATGAAAAACAGAAAAAAAAATGAGTATTCGCAAACGTTTAATAAAGACACAATGACGATAATTAGACATACTGAACAGAAAAAATTTAATTTTTATTGCAACACTATGCTCATTTTAAAGATAAAAAAAAGTTCTTTTTTATTATATATATTTTTTAAAAATAATATCATATATAAAAGTTATAAATGTTAAAAAAATAATGAGAAAGTAGTCATTACTATATTATCCTTCAACAACGTTTTCTTCTCAAATTTTGAATTTTTTCTCCCATATTTGATCTTATGATCTAATAGTCAATAATTATTCTTAGGATATTTCGAATAAGAAGGTCATTTAGTTTAACATAAGCCTCATTATATATCTATGATTTTGGTATAATTTGACGACCAGATGTAATGCATGCCACTTTCTAAACAATATTGTCACAACCGAAACCAAGATCCAAACAAAAGGCTTGTTTGTGAGAAATTGATGGAGTCATGCAAATGAGTTTGAAGTTTCTTTGGTGTCATTTGATATGTTTTCAACTTTTCATATCAGAATGAAAAATCATTTCACTTTTTTTATCTCCCTTAAAGGTTTTAAATATAATTTATTTATTTATTCTTTGCCATAATGTTTGTTTCCGATGAATGGAAAGCCTTGTAACTTTAACTGTATATAATTGTAAGATTTTATAATAAGTATTTTTATTTAAATATTGAAGTTTATTGATCAATATTACAAGCAAAGCAATTTGACCAATGAAGATTCCTTATGTATGATTTTTTTTTTTTTTGAAAGGCTCATTTCATTAACAAAACAAACTAGCAAGAAGCTAGCAACAACAACAAAACACAAGAACAAAGAAACTATATGACAAAACTACACCAATCACTCCCTTTAATGTTCCTTAACCCCGATCTATACTTGATCCAAGAGAAAGAAATTGTTTTGATTTCTTGACAAGCCTTGGAAAGAGCTGCCTCCTTGTTTCCAAATGCGGCTTCATTACGTGTTTTCCAAATGCACCATAAGGCGGAGATTATGATTGTACGGATAATTTTCCTTTTCTTTTTATCCGTGGAAGCCGTTAAGTGAATATTTAATAAATCATTTATGTAGAAAGCGAATATGGGGTTGATCTTACACCAAGAAGAGATGAAACTCCATACTTGATTTGCAAATTCACAAGATAACAACAGGTGGTCGAGATCCTCCTCAAGTGTTTTACAAAGATGGCATAAATGGTTGCTGCCTAAGACTCCACGGACAACAAGATTCTTCATCGTCGACAGCCTGTTCCTAACCAGTCTCCAGCAGAAAATGTTTATTTGGATAGGAAGCCATCTTAGCCAATCATGAGCCAATAATTGAGATCCGGAAGAAGATTTTTGAAGGATTGAACGCATGGAAGATACAGAAAAATTCCCCAATTTGTCGGGAAGCCAAGACCAGGTATCTTTGCCCGGACGTTGATGTGTACCTGCAATCATTTCTAAACATTTCTCCCATTGATGAGCTTCAATTTGCGACAGCACCGGTGCTTTCCATCTCCACTTCCAGCATGTGGATTGATCCTGCACAAAAAAACATTCATCCACGAGAATAGACTTACAAGATTCGATGGCATAGAGATCCGGAAAGAGCTCTTTGAACGGTTTGTCAGCAACCCACGTGTCAATCCAAAAACGAACCGAGGAGCCCGAGTTTACATTGCCTTTAATAAGGTGGTTCAAGTTGATGTTTTTTTGGAACAAGTGATTTTCCAACTTTGCAATAGAAGACCATATACCTGGAAGATTTTTTCTGTGAGGAATGCAAGAGCATGATCTGTTTGTTTGGTGTAAGGAGTAGATTAGTTTACGCCATGTCGAGTTTTCTTCCTTACGAAATCTCCACCACCATTTTGAGATTAAAGCGTAATTATGATCACGCAGCGGAGTAAGACCGAGACCCCCCAGCTTCTAGGGTTTTATAATGTCATCCCACGCAACCCATGCAATTTTATTTCTATCACAGCTACCTCCCCAAAAGAAATTCCTTCTCTTAGCTTCTAAAATATCAATAACTTTAACCGGCGCTTTGTACAGTGAGAAATAATAAGATGGAATGGCTTCAAGTATTGATTTGAGAATTGTTAATCTTCCCCCAATAGAGAGTGTTTTTTCTTTCCACGTAGCCAAACGCTTATCAAAAGCATTTACCACGTAGCCAAATTCCTTATGTATGATTTTGACGACCAAAAAGAGGATATATCATTTTCTTAATAGTAATTGAAAATCAAGATCCAAAGACATGTTTGTGTGGCCCTAGTAGAGCTAATGCGATTGGCATTGCGGATGAGTATGAAGAATGCAATAATGCTTATTTTCCGGTGAATGAACTTTAACTGCATATTGCATAATGTCAAAGTTTTTGTAACAAGTTTTTTACTTAAACTAGGTTTAATCCCACCCGCGCGTTGCGACGGGTTATCATGGTACGCTGTCGAGAACAGATGTTATATATCATTTGCAAAAATATAAGTTACATAGCAAAATCAAATATCTAATCATAAACTCTATACAATTTTTCATAAAAACATAAAATTATACAAAATCCTGACAAATATGTTACAAAAATATTAGACAAAATTACTTACAAAATCTTTCTCACCGACAACCAATCGTTTGAATTAAAACAAAAACCTAAATCTTTAAGCAAATCTCTCAAATTTAATAAAAACCTAAATCTTTAAGCAAATCTCTCAAATTTAATAAAAACCAAAATTTCCAAGCAAATCTCTCAAATTTAGTATCCTCATCTCTATTTACTGCTTTTGAAAGTCAAAAAAACTTCTGCTCGTCCAAATCTAATTTATTAAAACGTCACCACATGAAACAGACACCCACATTAAACCTGAATAAAAAATTAGGTTTTAAATAAACAAATCAATTTTAATGTGGGTTAAATGTACCACATGTTTATTTTCAATATTCCAAATAGACTTCCCAGATTATGGTTTAAGGGTAAATAGTAATAATATTATTATTTAATTATTATTAATATTATATAAAAGTTTTAGCGGCCAAAATCAAAAAAACAAAACTTTAAAAACTTTTAGTGGCCAAAATCGAAAAAACAAAACTTTATATCATATAAAAGTTTTAGTGGCCAAGATCGAAAAAACAAAACTCTACAAGTTTTAGTGGCTAAAATTAAAAAAACAAAACTTTATATTATATAAAAGTTTTAGTGACAAAAATTGAAAAAAAAAACTTTACTATTAAGTTTTAGTGGCCAAACCCGAAAAAAGAAAACTTTATATTATATAAAAGTTTTAGTGGCCAAAATATAAAAAACAAAACTTAAAAAAGTTTTAGTGGCCAAAACCGAAAAAACAAAACTTTATATTATATAAAAGTTTTAGTGGCAAAAATCGAAAAAACAAAACTTTAAAAGTTTTAGTGGCCAAAATCGAAAAAAAAACTTTATATTATATAAAAGTTTTAGTGACAAAAATGGAAAAAACAAAATTGTACTAATATAAAAGTTTTAGTGACGAAAATCGAAAAAACAAAACTTTAAAAGTTTTAATGTCCAATATCAAAAAAACAAAACTTTATATTATATAAAAGTTTTAGTGACCAAAATCGAAAAAAGAAAAGTTTACTATTAAGTTTAGTGGCCAAAATCGAAAAAACAAAACTTTATATTATATAAAAGTTTTAGTCGCCAAAATCGAAAAAACAAAACTTTAAAAAGTTGTAGTAGCCAAAATCGAAAAAAAAAACTTTATATTATATAAAAGATTTAGTGGCAAAAATCGAAAAAACAAAACTTTAAAAGTTTTTGTGGCCAAAATTGAAAAACAAAACTTTATATTATATAAAAGTTTTAGTGACAAAAATCGAAAAAACAAAACTTTACTTTTAGTGGCTAAAATCGAAAAACAAATCTTTATATTATAAAAACTTTTAGTGGCTAAAATCGAAAAAACAAAACTTAAAAGGTTTTAGTGGCCAAAATCGAAAAAACAAAACTTTATATCATATAAAAATTCTAGTGGAAAAATCAAAAAAATAAAACTTTATATTATATGAAAGTTTTAACAACCAAAATCGAAAAAACAAAACTATACTATTTTTTTCAAGTTGGTTTTTAATTATTATATATAATATTGAAGCTTGTTAACCAATATTGGAAATTTTTTATAACAACTTATGCATGATTTTGGTATAATTTGATGACTAAAAAGAGGAAATACCATTTTCTAAATAATAATGCCATAGTTTAGTTGAAAACCAAGATCCAAAGTCTTGTTTGTGATAAATTGTATCCCTCATGGAGACGGTAGCGGAGGTTTTAAGGGGGCCGGGGTGACGCGGTTCCTGTTGTTTTTCTGGTCAGAAGTCTCGATACAGTAGTTTTCTGCCGGAAAATTTTATAAGTATTGAGCATGTCCCCTTCAGTTTTTCTTCCTAAAATTCTGTGGGCCCCTATTGATTTTAAAAAATGATAAAGTTAAACTAATATTGTAAGTTTTAATATTACATATAAGGGTTTATAGTTTCGATTATCTCATTCTTTAGCCGATCTTGAGTTTAAAGTTTGTTTTATGTGACATCCATCAATTTTTAAGTTTGACTTATTTAACACCGTTAATGTATTTAAAGTTGAAGATGTTGGTTCCGTTATAAAACCTAATAAATTAATTTTTATTTGAAGTCTAGCAAATTATATATCTTTTAACATGCATAATATTTGCATTTGATAATTTTATTTTTCGGTAAACTATCTGCAACTCGGTTAGTAAATTATTCAATATGCTTAGTCTAGTATGAAATAATAAATCATAAGTGAGGAATTTAAATTAACGAAAAAAAACCGTGAATTGAAACTTTAACCGGTAAATTTACAAACAACAGATTATACCTGTGTTTTACCCGGTTAAAACCCAATCAATGAACCAAACATCATCCAATATTAATAACTAAAATTAAATTATTTTAGTAAGTTTTAATAATTTAATAATTTACGAATAGAAATCATTTATAAAATAATTACCTGGTACAATATTACTGTAATACGCAGATTATGTCAGTTTTAATCGGTAAATAACAAGACCTAACCATGAAAAAAACAAATAGATAAAAAAATTAAATAAATAAATAAATAAAAACTACCTTCGTACTCCATCTTTCATTTATCCACACCTACACTCCACCATCATCCATCTTCATTCAATCATGACAAATATTGACAACATTCAACCTCCATATCACTCAAGATCATGCATGGACCTTCTTCTCCTTGAGTAATATAAATAAGAGTGAGATATCACCACAAAAATTCACACCACCCACTTACAACATCATCATTTCTATAGTTTTTCTTCATTGTGATCATCCTCTATATTATTTTCATTTTTCATCAAGAATAATACAAGGAAGGAAAGAAAGCTAGTTTTTCTCAATTATTATTGTTCTTCCATCATCTACTAGGGTATAACATCCTTAGCTCGTTATTTATATGCTATTTTCATCTAAAAATGCACCTAAATGTGTGAAACAGATTCTGGACAGAATCTGTCTCAACTTCAAGAGTCAATAACTTCATCCTAACAAATCGAAACTGAACAAAGTCAAGCACCAGGATGAAGTTCATCAAGTTAGTTTCTAAGAAATATTTAAACGCGTTCTAACTCATCCTTCTGACAACAAAACATCCCTGACAAGATGAGTGCACAGATTCATACCTTTTGTCTTGATCAGCTGTTTTGACCTGTCTCTGAGCCGAATCATAAAAACGTTGCTAAACAAAAGTATTTCGTAACATATCAAACTACTTGACTGTAAAGTTTCATAAACTAGATCAAAGGTTTTCTATGTTAAAAACGTATCAAAACATACTGGACTGAATCTGTTAGAACAGTAACTTTAAGGACCCTTACTTGTGTGATTGTTTTGACCTATTTACAAGCAAAATCGCGAAAACTTTTCTAAATGAAATTTGTTCATAACACCTTGAAATGGTATACTAGGAAGTTTCACAATTTTATTCCAAATATTTCTATTTTTAAGGCTAACATGAACAAGCCGGACATAATTTGTCAAAAAACATGAGTTAGAAATATAAAACATTTTTAACATAAGATTAATTATTTAATGCATGTATATGAATGGTGTATGCATGTCATACATATACTTGAATGATATGATATGTAGGTACCTTTAAACATATATATGTTTAAATAATTAATGAATATTGAAGTTGTCAAATAAAATGGTAATTTTTCCAAAATACGTCGTTTTAATGACGGAATTTTTATAAAACCCAACACTTGGTAATTTCATGGCATGATATAATAATATTTCAAAAATAAGTTAAAAACATAATTATTTTTAGAAAATTTTGACACTTAAAATAAAACACAAACACAAGTACATAAACTATAGTAAGATCGCAAACTCAAAAGAAACTCATTATGTTATAGGAACCGAGTTATAAGTCTTCATATAAAAGACAATCAAGATGCCATTCATCAAACTTACTATGTGAGTATTCGTGCCCCTTTTTATTTCAAAGTATTGGGTGCAACATGTATACGCTATTCAATTTCAAATTCTATTTCACAAAACTTGCAGATTCAAACTCTATGTCTATGCGTCTGATACAATGTCATATGTGTTAAACTATGATTCTATGTGTGTGCTATTCGAAGTCTAATTCTATATGATCACTAACTATATGAGCCAATGGTAACAATAATAGATCTATTGGGTGACGCCCGTCCATCGTTTTGACCCTAGTGAGTGCCTTTGGATGATTGAAACCAATTCAAGCTAATCTTGACTTTCGAGTCGAGTGTCAAGTCAACAAAGGTCTGAACATACATATGTTTATACATACAAGCTTGGAATCCACCTTGACATGTGAATTGCAATAGTCACATTTTACTACATATAGTCTAAACCTATGTCTACTCACCAACTTTTTAGTTGACTCTATTTTTATACATGTTGCAGGAAATGCAGTCTGAGTATTACAAGTCAATGCTACATGTAGGAAACTATGGACCTAGTGTAGTAAATAAAAACAATGTTTAATTTATGTTTTGCTATGTTGAAAACTACTTGATTTGAGCATGTATTGAATTTGGTATGATTAAATTTTGAAACTTAATTAGCGTCACGTATTATGAACAGTCGCGTCGCACCCGACGTTATTCTGGCGTTGGTTGGAGTGTGACATTTTATGCCTTAAAAATGAAAATGGATCTTAAATATTGAACATTACCCCTTTACATTTTATGTCTACTCACCAACTTTTTAGTTGACTCTATTTTTATACATGTTGCAGGAAATGCAGTCTGAGTATTACAAGTCAATGCTACATGTAGGAAACTATGGACCAAGTGTAGTAAATAAAAACAATGTTTAATTTATGTTTTGCTATGTTGAAAACTACTTGATTTGAGCATGTATTGAATTTGGTATGATTAAATTTTGAAACTTAATTAGCGTCACGTATTATGAACAGTCGCGTCGCACCCGACGTTATTCCGCCGTTGGTTGGAGTGTGACATTTTATGCCTTAAAAATGAAAATGGATCTTAAATATTGAACATTACCCCTTTACATTTTATGTCTACTCACCAACTTTTTAGTTGACTTTATTTATATACATGTTGCAGGAAATGCAGTCTGAGTATTACAAGTCAATGCTACATGTAGGAAACTATGGACCAAGTGTAGTAAATAAAAACAATGTTTAATTTATGTTTTGCTATGTTGAAAACTACTTGATTTGAGCATGTATTGAATTTGGTATGATTAAATTTTGAAACTTAATTAGCGTCACGTATTATGAACAGTCGCGTCGCACCCGACGTTATTCCGCCGTTGGTTGGAGTGTGACATTTTATGCCTTAAAAATGAAAATGGATCTTAAATATTGAACATTACCCCTTTACATTTTATGTCTACTCACCAACTTTTTAGTTGACTCTATTTATATACATGTTGCAGGAAATGCAGTCTGAGTATTACAAGTCAATGCTACATGTAGGAAACTATGGACCAAGTGTAGTAAATAAAAACAATGTTTAATTTATGTTTTGCTATGTTGAAAACTACTTGATTTGAGCATGTATTGAATTTGGTATGATTAAATTTTGAAACTTAATTAGCGTCACGTATTATGAACAGTCGCGTCGCACCCGACGTTATTCCGCCGTTGGTTGGAGTGTGACATTTTATGCCTTAAAAATGAAAATGGATCTTAAATATTGAACATTACCCCTTTACATTTTATGTCTACTCACCAACTTTTTAGTTGACTCTATTTATATACATGTTGCACGAAATGCAGTCTGAGTATTACAAGTCAATGCTACATGTAGGAAACTATGGACCAAGTGTAGTAAATAAAAACAATGTTTAATTTATGTTTTGCTATGTTGAAAACTACTTGATTTGAGCAAGTATTGAATTTGGTATGATTAAATTTTGAAACTTAATTAGCGTCACGTATTATGAACAGTCGCGTCGCACCCGACGTTATTCCGCCGTTGGTTGGAGTGTGACATTTTATGCCTTAAAAATGAAAATGGATCTTAAATATTGAACATTACCCCTTTACCTTGTGTTAAAAAAAATGAAATCCAGCAACTCAGCCGGCACAAACATTTTCGCCTCGTCAAATTGTGATTCATCTTACGGGTACTCACATTTTCGTCTTAAACATTTTATGTCTTGTTTGATACATACATAATTATTTTTTTGAGTGAAACAAATATTTGATATTTTAAATTTTAAATTGTTTGACTAGACCCGAATTACCATTTGCCAACCCGAATTTTTAGCCCAAAACATAGCAATAAGAAAAAAAATTTGGCCTATAACATTCGACCCTTTGAATATATTTTTCAAGCTGTAGTGAAGATGATATGGATGAGAGACAAAAGAAATACACGGTCATGAACAAGTGTGATAGAAAGAGCATGAGTCAATCCTTTTTTTACGAAAGATGAGGTTTGTAAGAGAGGAAAGTGACTAATTTAATATTGATCAAATTTAAAAAACAAAAGTATGTTATTATATTATATATAAAAGTGATTATTATTTAAGAGGTGCTTAGGATTACATCTGTGAATTGGATTTGCATCTAAAAACAAGAGTCTAAAATGAATAAAAATAGCATTTATTAGCCAGAAAATGTGAATAACCAACTCTTAGATGATTTCTCAAAAAAAAAAAAAAGTCGTGTTTTTTAACAACATAACCATAATAGCCAATGTGAAGATTCATAGTTTTTATGCATGGAATAGTTTAGATAAACCATTCAGAAGATTTCATTTCATGAAAGTATGTGGTACACCACCCAGGATTCCTAAACGAAAATAAACTTTTAAAACTAGTGTTCTATCTCATAAAATCACTCCAATGTATTACTTGCATAAAATGCAGGGTATTCTTTGTTCTCAATGCATCTTAGGATTTGACAGTTGGTCACAATGACAGCTGGTTGTAATAAACAGTTTCAACGTTAACTTTAACTTTGACTTAAATAGTTAAATTTAGATTTTGAATGTGGCGTTAGACGTGTAATAGAAATTTCATACAAACAAAGAATTAATACTTAGACTAGGAATTTACAGCAATGGTTGCAAGTTTTGATTAATCATCAAACGTTGATGGCACACAAACCAAAGAAATATCACCAAAAATGCATAAAATAACAAAGTATTACATAAAAAAATGTATGTTACATGTTGCAGCATAACATGTAATGCGTCACATAAATTCAAATAAAAAAATAATAATTTGGGAACATTCTAGATATCATAATTCACGGCCAACCATAGTACCATACACCTTTCATCATAATGTAATCATATAGTTCATTCAGATTCTATAATTATGTGTTGCTAACGGGAGTCTAATCAACGAGGACTAAGCGCGCTTGGAAAGGTGGTTGTAGTGGTGTTGCTGCTGCTGGTAGCAATTATATGTGTTGTCAATACTTGGCCTGAACCCATTTCAATCCACAGTATTTTTTTTTTTAACCAAACCAAGTTAACATAATTAAAGTAGCATATTTCGACCCAAACTTGATATGATCCATTACTTAGTCACATAACCTTATTTGTCAGGGATGTTGTTACTCCTTTTTTTTCCTTAAAAAAAAAGTGGGTCTATACAACTGACATAAAATATTTTTATTGGTTATGCACTTTTTTGTAATTATAAGTTTTTTTTATATAAACAATTCATTTCATTTCATTTAGGTCCACTCACATGTCTAAATGTTGACTAGCTGATGTAAATTCTAGGGGGACTTGTACCCTATCATAACCCAACTTTAAAAAATTGACTATATAACCATTTCTAACCATCCATTTTAAATCCCCAAAACAAATGTGTAGTTCATATTGAATCATATTAAAGTCAATTTTTCAATTCTAAACTCATTTTTGATTTAATTTTAATGTGAACCATAGCCTTTTTTTTTCGGGATTTAAAATGAGTGACGATTGGATTAAACCCATTCCCAAGTAGATAACTAGCTCCAAAAATATTATGACAAGAAGGTTTAAACCGTCCGCACTTCTTTCCCAGTAGCAATAGTCGGGAAAAAAAATAATAATAATCTTGTACACTCACCCTCATATCTATATAGGCAGTAACAATAATAATAATATTAAAAAAAAAACTAAATTTTTCAAAAAAATGGAGCCTAAACAGAGAATCAAATCGTTGTTTTTTTTAATTTTTAGCCGAAATTTACAAAATCAAATTTCAATCAGCATTCTTTATATTTGTACTTCTAATAATGTTAGTTCATGTATATTTTGTACCTGGATTGTGCGCATAACCTCATCTGGGATCCACTTTTTGTGCCCGTTTTCTGGGTTTTTTAACCTGTATTGCATCATCCAACTGCTGATGTGGTAATGTGGTTTTCTTTGAAGATGAAGAACTTCTGGTTACTTGAAGTTTAGTATTTAAATTCAAGCCTAACAAACATGGTGGTTCATCAGAATTAGCAGTTTCTTGGCATCTTGGTTCATCTTGATCACTGTCATCATCATGTACCATGACCCTTCGCAAAGAATCATCTTGCACATCCTAGTTACAATAAAAGTATTAATTTAGCACGGTCTCAAATGCGCCTCTTATAGAAAAATGTGCTGGATATGGAGTCTAAATTGATTTCTACCATAGAGCATTATTTCCTAGTATTGTCTGACAGTTGAGAAAGTTTGGTAAGTTTTATCTTTTTCTGCATGAGTTTCTACTAGAAAGCAAACCAGATGATTACTATTGTACTACCATATTCAAGTTTAGCATAATAAGAATCCTAACAAAAATACACGATGTGGGCAAAATGTGGAACCAAGTAAATATTGATCTTTGGTAAATTGTTTTCTACAATATCACTAGGGATGTTCACACACTGGTTCGAGTTTTATATGGTTCAGTAGTGTATATTGATTTTATGTTCATAAATCATTTTATCATTTTAAACTTTTAATGCAAACTAATGGTATTGAAATGATAATGAAAAATCAGTTTAAATAGGCAAACTAGAAAAACCAAACCGTCAAACTCCTAAAACCAGCCGGTTTGTTTGTTGTTACCCCCTACTGTAATTAGGGCTTGGCCCAATATTTACATCAAAACCAGTCAAACCAAACTGTGAACATCATTTTTCAGTGTTGTGTGTGTCATTTGTGATCCTAATAAAAATAATCTAAAAGTTCAATAATATTACTGTGCATGGCAGAAACACAACTAGATTTGTAAAAAGGTGGTGGTTGATGATATAGACAATTTGATAGACTCGTTGTATTATGCATGCATGCCCATCATAGAAAAGAATTAAAATTATTTTGTTTTTCAATTTGCTAATAGGTTCAAGAATAACAAAAACACATATCCAGTGAAGTCTCACTAATCAGTAGGTAAATAGGTTTAATAGCATATAAACAAGTATCAAGAATCATAACAAGAAACATGGAAAATGGAAAATTGCTGCACATATACCATTTTTAATTTATTGCTTCTACAATATCGTGTGTGTATGATTTAAGATCCTATAATAGTGACAAAACTGTAAAGAATTTGCAGACAACATAAGATAACAAGTTAACAACGGTGCAAACTAACATACACGTGCACTTAAAAAAGGACTTCAACTTTACAATAGTTAAAAAGATCATATTAAGTACCTCATTTTGCATGTTTTCAGCATGATCAGAATCAGATCCACCTTCCCCTTCAGTATCTGTCATCTCCTCACACTCAAACTCCACGCTATCTGCTATGTCATCATCCTCTGAGTCACTTAGCTCCTCCTGTTCCATCACGATTTCATCATGCCTAGCACTCACTGAACCAGGACCTGAATCAAGATCATTTCCATTTTCCTCAGCTAAACCATGAGAACCAATAGGCTGCATTTCAGTTGTTCCAGATTCACGAGCACTTGCACCATTCTCTTTCCGAGCAATAGAACTTAACCGGATATCCAGGTCCAGTTCATTAGGGCTACGAGGTACAACATTTAAAGCCGCTGAATTGGGTGTTGATACATCTAAAGGTGTACCACTGGATTGGTCATTTCCATCATCAGTTCTTTGCAAAAGTGGATGGAAGTCGGCACCAGCCAAAGCTGAACTTAACTCCTTAGATCTCAAAGAGTTAATGAAATTTAATGTATGTTTTGCTTGATTAGAATAACGGAAGAGGTTAAGATTTAACTGTGGGGGATTATTGGAAAAAAAATCAAAGGAACTGGAAGAACCGGCACTTCGGTTCAGAGGGAAATATGGTAAACTCCCATCTTCATGATCCTGGAACAATAAAGGATGCATTTGGAGATCTGAATCATCCTTTTCAACTGCATTATTATCACCAGTACTACACCTTACTGAATTTCTCTCATCCTGTTGACCTATTCTTGGTTGACTTAAAACTATATTTTGTCTTGCCTTACCAGAAGCTTCATCTTGATACTTTGAAAAAGCTGATTGTGACATGATACGAACAGTCGGCGGAAGATTGACAGGTGGCAAGTCAGGAGCTAGTTTCACTAGGCGAGAACAATTAGATCTACGAGCACGATAAGGTCGTATGTTTACTTCAGGTCTCAAAAATTTAGCAGGAACTCGATAAGTTGAACTATTAGTAGGATTCTGGGGATGCAAATTTGCCAGCCTCGTGTCATTTGCTGATCTGTTTT
Source organism: Mikania micrantha (assembly GCA_009363875.1). Taxonomy (NCBI): domain Eukaryota; kingdom Viridiplantae; phylum Streptophyta; class Magnoliopsida; order Asterales; family Asteraceae; genus Mikania; species Mikania micrantha. The sequence continues at coordinate 85,787,691 of CM018681.1, read as the reverse complement.
GTGTAAATAATTCAACTTGCTGGTTTTCTCCCATATTTGAAATACCAGATGGAACCGGCATCCAATCGGCCAAAAACGCCTCATGGACATAAGCTTCATCTTCGTTATTTCCACCATCATCGCCACTGTTATTTTCTCCACCGCCATTATCGGTACTGCAATTCTGCAATTACAGTAAAGTTTGTTTAGAAAAGGTAAAAAGGTAAGAAACAAAAGGATGTTGACTATCCAAGAGACAACATACAGTTGGAAAGCCAGGAAGTGGATTAGCCTCATCCTCTGTTGACCAGCCTTGACTATTTTGACCAACGCCAGTTGTTTGTAATCTTAAGCCTTCAAGTTTTGACTTTCTTCTTTGGGATTCATATAAGCGTCTCTTTGCCTTGGTATTTTCATCTCCTTTGTATGACTTCTGGTTTCCAATAGCAGTGCGCCATTGACGAGGGAGCATTGATGGGTCCCGGTGAGGAACCATGTACTTCCAAACAGCCATCCAATCGAGTTTGTAAATCTTTAATCCCTGAGTTGTGACATCAACATAGTCACAATAAGAATTGTTTTACTTTGAACAAAAATCACATAAGATGTACTTCCATGCATAGTTGGTATGTTGGCACAACTAATACAAAGAAACAATACCTCCTCTATTAAAGCTTTCTCTTGAGGAGTCAAAGGAGAAGTTTTCATCCTTCGAACGGCCTACAATATATAAATTAATGAGAATTTCTGTTGTTGAAAGACTCAAACTGAAATCACTACTCAAGTGGATCTTCATAACTCTCTTGGTATAAAAAGTAATTGGTTGTCATTCAATTTGCAAGTATTACTTACAATATATTAATAGTTTGCGAAAAAAGATGATGAAATCTACATGCAGTACCCCCAAACAAAACACAATAAAATGGTTGCATATGGCCACTACACACTGTATTATTGTTTTGTGCTTTATGCAATACTAAAAGAACCAAGATAATCTAAACAAAGCCCATTCTTGTCCAATCAGAATGACTAGTTTATAATTAAGCAAAAACATTGACCAGGCGATTTGTAACTTGCATACCTTTATTGGATTCTCAGGTGCTCTAGAGCATGCACGGTTTTTCTGTCTCACAAAGATCTGAAAAGGTTGATGAACAATCACTCAATTGAGCACCATCATAATGAAATAACAATAGAACACAGTGAAAAGCATGGCAAAATTCAAAGGGTACTTGACACATCCAGCAAAGAAAATAAAGAACACTCCAGTGTATAGAAAGGGTTTAAATGATCAATATCTAAGTATCAAATTTTGTATATAGTTGGTTTTGAACCAACAATCTTGAATGATAAACATTGAATACCTTACAACATCATACTTTAATAGGTCATATCAAAATGTTCTTGATATTATTGTCCAAGATAAGAAGAGAACAGAAACTCTTTTAGGAACTTGCCTGATGTGGTGTTTTGCAGGGGAGAAAGTTTTTCTGAATCTCCTTCCAGTCAGTATTATACCTTATTAACCCTCGAGCTAGTAACCTACAGAAGTGTTAATGGTAATCCATTAAGAACAGTAAGTTTATAACTATACTTCTTATGAAATGGAACACATATTTGACAACCTGCAAGCTTGTAACTTACCCATCCTCGGAATCAGTGAAAAGCACACGATTAGCAACAGAAGAAGGGGGTGGCTTATGTGGAAATAGAGCTGGATTGAAGAGTGAAAAGAATCTCAGGGCTAACTTAGCAATGTCTTTCGGAACTAAAGCAATTGATTGATTTTTAGACCTTTCAACAAGTGCAGCAGCAATTGTCTTTTTTGATTTATGGTCACTAGCTTTATCAGGCACCACAGTAGGATCTGAGGAGACACCATGAATGCTGTTGAAAGGAAACAAGCACTCTCTGTCTACAGTAGCATCATACATAACTTCTAACTGTCTCTGTTGATGCTCTTGAACAGCTGTTAATAAACCAAAACCATGGTTGATACAAAACCTAAGTTATAATAGCAAACAGATAAAAATTCTAATAGATAACATACCAATAGAAACATCATCCATATAGCTTTGAACTAAATTAAGTGGGGCCACATCTATAACAGATAGCACGCTATCACTGACAAAAGGCACCCAGAAGGTACCATCCACAGAAATTGCCCCATTAGAAACCTGAGCTGTGTTCTGAAATGTTACAGCCGAATGAAAGTATGGCAAGCTAAAACAAAAACTGGGATATGGTACCCTTTGAGAGGCAAGTGCTTGATCACGTTTGCTAAGCATCTCTGAAAGCAATCTGTGAATTTGTGTGGCAATATGTTGTCTAGATGGTTCTAGAATGGTAAGAGAAAACAGTTGGACAAGCAGCTGCACATGCTCATATATCAAACAATGCAACTGCCCTATCTGATGTGGTGTAAATGCACACATGTAATCATTATTTGCATATGAAGTACTTTGAATCATAGAGTTATATCTGTTTGGAGAAATCGGTGCATATGGTAATATAGGACGTAATGGTCTATTTGTATGCCCTGAAAACTCGTTTTGTCGAATATCAGTTCTTTGACGTTTTTTCTGTCTTGTTTCAGGTCGCCTACTAATACGCTCATGTTCCCGTTCTTGGGACACATTATGTAAATTTTCATCAACATCACTCTCAAGTGCCTCTTCAAGTTCTAACTCAAAGTCAGCATCATTATCTTCGTCTTCATCAAAGTTATCATTCTCTTGTGTTGCACCTGAACTTGCATCTCCATTGTTTAAAACAGCAGCAAGAAACTTCCTGTATTCTTCTTCATCATCAATGTTATGACGAAGGTCATCCTCATCATCTGTTTCTTGAAGGAAAGTCTCAAGTTCGTCAAGAGTGGACCCCACAAGAGAATAACGAGCCCTAGTACGCCGCCATATTGCATCCTCGTCGTCACTGCCAACATTGAGCTTCTGGGAGTGTAAAGCAGTAGCATCGTCAATAACTGTAATTGTGGCAATGTTTGGTTCCACGTTTCTAACACCATCATCTTTCAGTTCATCAGGCACATTTGCAACATCAACCACATGTGAATGATTCTCTCTACTGTCGACAACATCAGCATCAAACTCCTCAATCTCAGAGCTCAGGCTTGAAGAAGCTTCTAGTGAAGGAGCTTCTTTCAGAAAAGGGTTGAAATCCATATCTCCTTCCTCGTCCTCCTCATTCTCATCTTCCACATGCTGAGAAATAGTATCTTTGTTTTCAGATAAATTTGCGGCACCAGTGGCACCATCAGAGCACTGATTTTCAGTTGATGGTGAAGGTGATGAAGTCATTTTAAATTCCCTCAACAAGTATAATGTTACGCAAATTAAACCTGAACATAATGTTGAAATGAACAACAATATATAGAGATATAAAGGAATTACGCCATAACTAGCAGGTCCATGCCACGAGTTGCGGCGGCAGAATCCTGTGTTTGTTGTATCACAAATCCTAATTAGAGAAGGAAGAAGCAGCAAGCACCGTTCTCAAGTTCTGCACTTTAGTCTCCAAATCTCCACTCCAATTCTCCAAGTCTCCAATCGATCTGCAGTTTGCACTCGGTCTGCACACTCCACTGGAAGGAATAAGCGCAGGGCTCCACTGCTCCAGTCGATCACTCGATCTGCACTCCAGGGATAGGCGATCTTTACTCGGTTTTCGGTATGGCTAGAAAGTTTATACCCATTATCGCAGGCTCGCAACCCTAATCCTTTCGCGATCTGCACTCGGTTTTTGGTTAGCTAGAACTTGATATCCCAGTCTCAACCCTAATCCTTTCACCAGGTACGTTCACGTTTCTCACCGACTCTCCAGAACTCGATGGTGCTACAAGAAACAAATTCGAACCGAATCCGGTTGAAAACGGTTTGAGTGAACATGGTTCAGAACACAGGAAACAAAATATGTGAAAAGTCTCATTTGATTGTACACGCTTGAAAACGTATAGTCTAAACTAGGTTATTACACCGAATAAATAAAAAAAATTATTTACAATAAAATTTTAAACTATACAAAATGATTTTTTTAATATAAAATATAATTAAATACAATTTTATAGATTAAATCATAAAATAATTATATTATTTTTCTAAACACTAATAGCTTCAAAATTTGTTTCTTAAAATATTTCGTTTTGTAAAATTATTTTTAAAAATTCTATAGTTTATAATAATTTGTTTTTAAAAAAAGTGTTTTTTTAATATTAAAATATTTTTAATGTATTAAAAAAAGTCTTTTTTAAAAAAAATGTGTGAAAAGTAAATTTAATATTTAATATATGGTATATTTAATAGAAGAGAGAGACGGGAAAAAACATCAAGTGCTCTAAAAATGTGTCAATTGTCCTTAGATACTTTTATTTATTAGTTAAATAAGATTCATATTTGATTGCAGTAGTCATTATGAGTGTTTTTATATGAAATTTAATGGAAGAACTGAAATAAACACACAAAAAAACAACAAATGCATGCCAAAACGTGCAAAGATGATCACAAACACTTAAAGGTCTTGCTATTTCTTGCTTAGATCACAGCAACGGATAGGGGATGGGGCTGAGTTTTGGTCGAGATCCAGAGAGAAAATGACTCTTATTGTTTGTGCTAGGGGTGTGTTCGGTTCAGTTTTTGCATAAAATTAGTTATAAAGAACCAATCGGTTTTTGCTTTTCGATCTTTTTTATCGGTTTTTGTTTTTTATCCGTTTTTTTGGTTTTTTTTCCTTCTTTTTTTTGTCTTTGCTTTTTTTTGTTCTCTCTCTCTCTCACCCAAAATTGAAAACACAAACATGTTAAACAATGGTTAAGTTAAATTAATTGATCATTTAATCATACACATATAAAACTAAAATCATATTCTAAACACACCCACCTTTATAATAGTTCTATTTAAAATAAGTGCGAAAGTATTGTCCTATATTTTTTAAAATTTCAGCATGACGCAACCTAAAATATCAATTTCCTTACGAAAATCAACATGTTTAAACTCTAAATAAAGAACTACTAAAAGAACTAAAAGAACACATTACAACCCATTTATAACTCATAAACCCAGTTTATATTTTATCTAATATTTTAGCACGAGTTATGAGACATTTGGATAACCGATCCGAGACTTGTTCTATTACTTGATGCATCAGAGCTTTACCTATAATTTACACCCACAATAAAATTAGCAAAACACTAAGTAAGTAATCCAATTCACCCATTATATATATGTAACATAATATTTAAATCAATCGTTTATCCACTTACAAGCATCTACCATACGTTAGTTAAAAACTGATATTATGTCAAAATCCACCATCTGCCATAATGTGAGGGAAAATATTCCTTACATAACCACCATAGTGATAATATATTTACCACCATAAGTAGGTATAAACCTCACATTGCGCCATCATAAAGAAAGTAAATTTCAACCACAATGTTAGAGGTCTATCCCCTATTGTCACACCCCCAAATTCTCACTCGTGGTGTCAGTCCACGTGTGTGACGTGGCCAGAATCACATCTCATGGTCATATAGAAAAACTCTATATGCGTTTCAAATACAATGTTTGACATAAAAGTTTAACTAAAATAGTTTGCAGCGGAAATACAAGTGTCAAAAGCAGCGGAAAGTAAATAGTTTAAAGATGCAGCGGAAATATAAATTGTCAGACACTGCGATGTTTGGAATACATAACAAAATAAATATTGTTTGAATGAAAGACATAAATTAAATGTGTGCGGGTCCTATGCTCAGTTCCCTAAGTACATTCCTGTATTCCATGATCATGTCAGTTACTTGAGAATATAAGTTCAGAAAAAGTATCAACACAATGGTTGGTAAGTTCACAGGTTTTTATATATACATACAGTATTGGAAAACATGTGTCATGTTGTTTATCATAATGTTAGTACCGAGCCCCAGGCTCAAGTTAGGTCAGAGTTTCACGTGTTATGACCTCCAGTCAATATTGTGCCACGCAGGGTTAGTCACACCCAAACGGATCCATTCAAACCTACCACGTTGTTCGTACATTAACGGTAAGACTTTGTGAGGGCTTGTTACGAGTTCAACACTTAATGTTTGTCTAATAAACCAGCATACACATAAAATGTTTGTAATAGCATAATTGTTTGACTCGATTCAACTAGTATTCTCCCCTTATTTGAAAAGTTTGAAAAGAGTAAAGAGGGGCTGTAAACTCACCTTAGTGAAAATCGGATAGATAGCGTAAGGTCCTGCGTAGAAAGCGTGTCGGTCACCAGCTACCTATATCGTATACCATACGTGAGTTTGTGTAAGTGACCATGTTTCGTGTTCGTGTTTGTGCTCAACAACCCTCGTTGTTCATGTTTGTCCGTGTCGGTCCACATTGACCGTGTTTGCTCATGTTGGTCCACATTGACCGTGTTTGACCGTGTCAAGTCAACGACCCGTTGGTGAACAGTGTGTTGGTTGGGAATCGTGTAACATACGTGATCGTGCTCGTCGTGTGCAAAACACGTAATTCGCGTTCACGGACAACTTACTATATATAGTAAGTTTCCATTTATGGCAAGTTTCACAACACATAGCGATTTTAAAGTTCTAGCATGCTTGGTAAGTCCTACGTGATCATGTCAACACTTAGCACGTTATCATATGAAATCGAATAAGCATACAAGTCACGTTTTCATACAAAAGTTTCCTAAAAGGGAAAGTTTCTAGATTTAGCAAGTTTATTATCGGAAACCATCTATCTTAGCATGCAATCATCATATCAAGGCATATTAAGTCATTTAGCAAGCATGAAACATACAAAACATTCATAAATCGACATTTCGCAAAATAAAGTTACTATAAATAGTAACTTTGACAATCTACCTCCAAATGATCATTCTAAACATACCTAATCCATTTTTATATCACATAAAATCATATAATGCTATTTAACATCATCTAAGCATGCTCATCTAGTCCAATCCATCATTAATCACTATTTAGGCCATAAAAGTTACTATAAATAGTAACTAGGCCAAATATGACCACAATCAAGCCCAAATCCATTTCTTGCACATAATATCATCATATCATCATGTTAATAACAAATCTACATACATGCATTGTAACATCAGTGCCGGAAACATCACCGGAACAGTGATCTCTACAGTACATGAACAGTAAATCAGGTACGTATTTCAGTTATCATTCGTACATCATTGTCAATTCATGCATCATAGCATAGTTCAGATTCAGTTCAGAAAATCAAATCTCAGAATTACGGTTCATCAGTCAGATACTTATCTGACGATACTGAACCATCATGTGATTATGTGTTAGGATTCTATTATGTATAAACGTATGTGAGGCCTTACAGAACAAAACGGATGTCGTTATGTGAATGCTAAATCGACGGATTATTCGTATAGGTGACGATCTGTACGAATACATCCGAAAGTTTAACGTTCTGAATGATAACCGATAATTAGAAAACCATATTGAAAAGTGTAGTTATCGTCTAATTTATCGGGTGACGATTCGAACAAATACGGGCGGTGACCGCACGATTCGATTTAAACATTAATTAAATATTTTGAAATTTTAATAAATAAAAGATATTTAGTTAATTTATTAGGAATCACAACCTAAAATAAAATTTTAGTCTTTATTTTAAAACGAGACGTTTCGTTACGAGAACGAAACGAAACCAACGTCTTTCGCGAAACCGAGCAACCGAAACGAACCCGAACTCACCCGGGGTATAAATACCACAAATGAGTCATCCTTCTCATTTAATCTCTTTACTTTCTCTCTCTAAACCCTCATTCCCGGTTTTCACTCTCTCTCTAGAAATTCAAACTTCAAATCTCTAGATCTCACCCATTTCTTGATGAAATTTCGCGTTCTTGGTGTCTAAACGACCACTACAACTTGTAGAACACGAAAGTACAGTCGATCGGAGCTTGGATCCATCAGATTTGAGGTAAAATTGAATTTTATGTCACGGTTTTTAGGGTTTTCAAACCCTAGTTCGAACCCCACTTAGAAACCGGTTTTTAAACCATCTCATACCATAGGAACTTCACAAAAACACCATAGAATGAAGTAGGAACGAGTGAGGCACCATTGTCTAGCCTTGAAGTTCGATTTTAGTGGGTTGCATCTGGGTAGTTATGATCGGCCGAATGTCTTCAAAACCAGCTCGCCGAATGAGGATGAATCCTCATTCGCCGAATGACTCCCCACCGAACCAATGGGCCGTTCGCCGAATGGTCCTAGCCTAACCTACTTTCCTTTACCGAATGATATGGCTTCTCATTCGCCCGAAGAAGATGCCATTCGATCGGTTCTTTTCATTCGACCATAGCTCATTCGTCGGACCAACTCATTCGGCATCATCTTTTCGGCTAACCCCATTCGGGTCAAGCCATGCGCCATAACCCTCAATCGGACCAAGTTCAGTCGGCTAGCATCCTCACTCGGCCAGGTTACCTTCGGCACTCTTTCGGCCCAGAGATATTCGCTCGGCCCAACACTTGCTCGGCCCATTATTGGGTCCAATCCAACTGATGTCGGCCCAAGCTGGCACGACCCATGGTTGTTAGGTCCAAACTAATCCGGATTGGGTTATTTAGGTGAGATCGAGTGATGAACTTGCATGCATGGGAGTTGATCATGTGTGAACATGATTTGCATGGGAAATATGTGTGTGTGTGTGTGCATGGGAAGAACTATTAGGGTTTCATTTCATGCAAATTAATTTAGTGTTTGTTAAGGATCAAACATAGAGGTTAACAATATAGAAGCTACTATAGTTTCAATATAAGGTGATAAACTAAGGGTTTTTCTTACAGTGACGATGGGACTTAACCATGGGTGTGGGGTGGTTTGAGACACAAGGCCTTATTTAAAAGACATCATGAACTAGGGTTTTCACATAAGGGACCCCAGTTGTAAACCCTTTACTATTAAGGATTGATAATGTAAATACTTATATACACAAGGAAGGAACTACAACATGAATGTTGCAGTCATCCTTTTTGAGTAATACAATCGGATTTCTTAAGCTAAGCTATCAATATCATGTGAAAAATACACTGGAAATCAAAACAATGACCTAAGGCTTGGAGTGTTAATTTAGTTATTAACACCTAACCTTATAGGATTTCGTAACAAATACGGAATTATTCTAGATGATATATCGAGTTATCTAGTACGAGTTATTCAAAGAATCACGGAACGATCAAAGTTTAATAATGGGCCTAAGGGTGGCCCAATGGGTTTAATATAAGCCCATCATGTTTAATTACTCTTTTCTTGAATTAATTATGTTTTTCCTAAAAGAAATTTGAATTATAAACCTTATTAAATTAATTAAATGATTTCTAAATAAAAGTTTAATTTAAAATGAATTATCTTAAAAATGTTTAAATAAAGACTTGTGAATTAATTAAAATAAACCCTAATCATCTAGGGTTTAGTAGTTAATAAGATTGGGACATGGGTCTATTACGGGTAATACAATTAGACTAGTTAGGTGAAATCTTAGAAACACTTTAGTAACGTAGGACACTTAGTTGCACACCGAGACCAAAGCCTTAGATACAACACATATTATAAATACTTATCGTATTCGGATTCTCTTAAAACAACTTAGGTGCTAAAGATACTTAGGCAACAATCAAAGAGCGCGCATATCTTTTGTGGTTCAATAGCACGGCAACACAGGTGAGTTCATTGCCCCTTTTCTAACATTTTGTTTTTAAAACGCGGGGCTGAGAAGCATGCGTAAACTGTTTTATTTAAATTGTTTACTTAAATGCTTACTTTATTATGTGTTTTTACATATATATGATTGTTTATACTCCTAGACTCATGTCTAGGTAATTATCATGTTAAATAAACTAACAAGTTAATTAAATTACTCTTATGAGTAATACCTAAATTCTAAACAACCCTTAGGCCATCAAGTTCAAATTCAAAGTGAAATCAAAGAAACTAAAGATCATATTCATAGAACTTAACTCAGTGTGTGATCTAAGAAGCAAGAATCATAATCAAGAATCAGTTATCATTGTGAACCATGGAAATTCAAAAGATCAAGATCAAGAGGCTCAAGGAATCAGAAATCATAGATGTGTGTGAATCATTGAATAATGAAATCATTAAAATTTAATGAAACCATTAATACTTGAGTTAAGGTGGATGTCAGTTGTATAGGGAATCAAGACCACGTGTAACATACATAAAGTCCCTTCATAAATAGTAGACTCTAGTAGTCAGACTATTCGGGCAATAACGTGAACGATCAAATGAAATCAATATCAAAAATCAAGAGAACCATTGACGATCAAGGACGAACAAGAACGATCAAGTATCAAAGGATATCCTTAAAGTCCCCGCATGTACAGAAGACCATTGGGTCAAGCTGTAAGGGCAAAACATTAAAATCCCGGTCAGTTCAGGTATACTCCTTGTGAGTTATGCCTGTCATGGGTCACGTGTGAGAGGTTACAACTTGGACAACCACCAACAACTAAGTCTAATTGATTGAGTCAAATAAGATCCAATACAGGTGGTGGATGAGTAGAAGGTCCCTCAGCAGGAATCTCCTGAGTACCCTCATCCGGATCCTCATCCGGATCCTCCTCCGGATCCTCCTCAGGGTCTGAGTCATCCCTCTCAGATGGTGAAGGGGATGGGATAGGTGGTGCTGGTGATGATGGTGGTACTGGAACTACCGGCTTCTCATCTTCCGAATCATCAATGTATATGTATGGTGCTGATGATGAAGATGCCATATCTGTCACATAATACCATATGTGAGTGCAGTGTTATGGAATGTGTAAGCAAGTCTATTACATAATGCCATATGTAATTTCTAAGTGATATGTGTAAGTATGTGTGTCTAATGTCTAACAGTTATAGTCTAAGTCTACAAATGCAAACCTAGTTCGCTATAACCAATGTCTCTAATACCAATCTGTCGCACCCCCAATTTTCAACTAACGGAATCATACCGTTTGGGAAGTGACAAACCAGGATCTCAGATCATTAGACATAACGAAGACCTCTATATGAATTTCAAAACATACTTTGGTCTAAAACTGTAATATCAAAGTTTTCAAAGTTTGCGGAAGCGTTTTAAAAACAATATCAAACGTAACAGTTGTAAAATGTAAATTACAAAACAAAATCCCAAATGTTCAATTCAAACAACAGAAACGTAAAACATGCATGCGACTCGATCTCCTAGTCCATGCCTGCTTTCTTGTGAATCTTAGCGTCCTGAGAAAACATGTAAATCAAGTCAACACAAAGGTTGGTGCATTACACAGGTTTAAGCATTCACAAATGTTGAAACCACAGTTTGAATATAAAGTTTACAGATAACATAATCACACATGCATAGTCATGATATCTAGTCATTTATACTATTTAAATAAGTGGTCGACACCGAAGCTGACTGTTGCATGCTATCGCATGTTTTGCCTTGCCACTATTGTCTAGCACAAACAATAGAAATGTGAATTGGCTAGTCAAACACTTGCGTAGATCCCATCTACCAAGTGAGGTTTGTCAAACCTAATAGATCTATTTCCAACTACCACGCTTTGCACTACGGCAAACTAAACGGTTCGTAATGTAAGGACTTGTAATGCTATGTTTGCACTCAATGTAAACAGCTAACTCATGCAAGTGATATGTATCTAAAAGTGTTTCTTGCACATGTTTTCTCCCCCAAAACAGTTAAAATAGGAAAGGGGCCGTGTACGCACCTTTGATTGTAGCAGAATGATCAAACACGTGAAATCGCGTAGAAAGTCCTCTACGAAGAACCTGTGTTTTAACAATAACTTTGTGTTATTCGGGATGTCGTTTTGTGCTTGAAATCACATACGTGTTAACACATGTATGTTAGAGTGTTAGGAATAGGCATGCGTATGTACGCGTGCCTTTGAAATCGTTTAAATAAAACCATATATGATTTTATTTAAATAAACGTAATTATACGCGATTACGTTTTCGATCTAAAATGTGAATTTTATTATTCTAATATGTTCGGGATTAAATTCTGGTCCTAACGCAAGTCGAACGAGTCAAATCGGAGTTATAACGAATAAATTATGCTTAAAATACTAAAAATAGTTTTAAAACTCAAAAACTGTTGGAGCCCGGGTTCGAACCCGTGACCTCCAACCTCAACACATACCCTCTACCATCTCATCTGGTTCACATTTCATTATCAGATTCATATTTAAATGGTTTTAAACATCCATGGGTCGGCTTCCCCTTTGTTAACCTAAACCGAAACATTTGTAACCCAATTGGCTCATAATTCTAGCTCGATCAAACCTAAAGCTATAGGGCTATCGTTCCTTAGATTTAGGCGAGTTCAACAATGGTACTAATTTGATTATTAACCATTACAGCTTAACAAGATGGCTCCTATACCGATTCGAACGTGAATGCCATAAACCACATCACAAATTGATCAAATTCGATTATGATAAACTGTAAGATCATAGAGTTTTCATGAAAACTGATTTTCGAAACCTTCTGAAAGGTTTAATTTAAATATCAAGTTCATCTAGTTCAAAATCCCCAATTCTTTCAACTTAAAGAACCCTAGAAATTGAAATCGTACAATTCGATGTTATTCGATCCAATCATCATAGGCTTTTCCTTAAAAGGAAGGTTTCGAAACTGTCTGTTAGGTTTAATTCGAGTTTTATACTCGTTAAGATGGAAACCTCCAAATCGGTTTCTCTAAGAACCCTAGAAACTTGATTTTAATCAATTCGTTATGGTTTTATGAAATTGATACGTGGGTATTGTTAATCGGTGGGTTCTGAACCTTATAGCACCATTTGATTTGACTTTTAAACCCATCACGGCCGAATCCCCCAAAATCGTTTTGTGTATGAACCCTAAAACTCTAATTCACTAAAGTTGTGTTTGATTCCTGAAATTGGCATACGGGTTAGTTCAGTCGGAAGTTTCTGAAACTACCCATATGATTTAATTTGATTTTTAACTTTGTTTAGTTAAAAATCCCCAAATCATCAAACATGATGAACCCTAGAACTTGGATTCATAGTATTAGATGTTACCAATCAAAATTAACTTAGGATCAACCTTATTCGGCTCCTTTAGGTGTAGTATATGTAAAGAATTACCTGTTTTGACTCCCGATTGATGTAGTTCCACTTGAGGGTGGTGTTCGGCTTAGGTCTCGATCCAATTTCTTCTTCCAACGCTTCTGGAACAAATATGCTGTGGGTAAAACTCTTTAAGGAAGCCTATTATGATGTGAGAGTATCCAATTTCGTGAGTTATGGTCGAATGACATGAATTTGATAGTGTAATGTCACGGTTTCGACTTTTGATTGCCATCCAGATTAAATTCGACTAACCGGTGGCTCAATAATGGTTGCTACTCATTAGTAATCATCAATAGGATTATTAAGAGCAATCAATTCTCGGTTACAACCCTTTCTATTGTGAATTTCGAATTTGCCCCAATCATATGGCCGAAATTTTGACTTCTAAAGTCAAAATTGATTTAATTTTCTACTTACAAGCTTAATTCTAGAAATTTAAATGTTTTAAGAATAACTTTAAACATTTTCAGACCCTCAAGTTTTGTTTTTGGATAATTTCACACCAATTCGGTTAATTTCCAGTTAACGAGGTTAACCGCGAATTGCCGAATTGTCACATCATCCCCTTGTTGAAGGAATTTTCGTCCCGAAAATTGCTAGTTGTTAGAAGTAGTTTGGAAACTACTTGCGAGTTTAGATTGTACGTGTTAGTGTGGTTTGATCATTCTGTGTGCTTGTGTGTACCAACACACAAAACCCAATGTTTGCAACATCACACCTAAGTGTGATCGTTCAATGTAATTGTTTGCATGTACACTAGTTAGTTCACCTAACTGTGACTGTTTGTGTTTGATCATACTGTGCTGTGTAACCTCACACATAATGAGTGTCTGTAACTGTTTGTACTATGCAACCCTGCACATAGCAAAATGTGTGTAACTAATCATGCATGTACTACCATAACCTGTAACATATGAAATGTAGCACATAAAATGTATAAAATGTAATGTAGCACAAATGTTTGTAACAAAACCAATTGAATAAAGTGTTTGTGCTTACAGTTTGAAATCTGAAGTGTTGATGTGTGAAACATCACGTCATCCCCTTGTTGAAGGAAATTTCGTCCCGAAATTTAACGTGCGCTCTCACTGTTTGTTGCTGTTGTTTTGAACAGATGAGGATACTTCTTCATCATTTGGTCTTCCCGTTCCCATGTGAATTCAGGACCACGTCTTGAATTCCAACGAACTTTGACTATCGGACTCTTGCTTTGTTTAAGTTGTTTGACCTCTCGGTCCATGATTTCAGCTGGTTCTTCAATGAATCGTAACTGTTCGTCCACTTGTATTTCTTCCAGTGGTACAATCAATGTCTCGTCAGAAAGACATTTCTTCAAGTTTGATACGTGAAAGACATCATGAACTCCACTGAGTTCATCCGGTAGTTTGAGTTGATACGCAACCGGACCAATCCTTTTAAGGATCTCAAAAGGTCCTACGTAACGTGGACTAAGCTTTCCGCGCTTGCCAAATCGTATCACACCTTTCCAAGGTGATACCTTTAGAAGAACTCGGTCTCCCACTTGAAACTCCAACGGCTTGCGACGTTTGTCAGCGTAACTCTTTTGTCGATCCCGGGCCGCTGCCATACGGTTCCGGATTTGAACTATCTTCTCTGTCGTTTCGTGCACTAGTTCAGGACCTGTAATCTGACTGTCACCAATTTCAGCCCAGCAAACTGGTGAACGACATTTACGACCATACAATGCTTCAAACGGTGCTGCCTGAATCCTTGTATGATAACTATTGTTGTACGAGAATTCCACTAACGGTAAATGATTTTCCCAGCTGTCACCAAAGTCAATTACACAAGCTCGTAACATATCCTCAAGCGTTTGAATTGTGCGTTCACTCTGACCATCGGTCTGTGCATGATATGCGGTACTCATATCTAAACGAGTTCCCAATGACTTATGAAGTGATTTCCAAAAGTTGGAAGTAAATCGCGCATCCCGATCTGATATGATAGAGATTGGCACGCCATGTCGTGCTACCACTTCCTTGATGTAAATACGAGTCAGTTTCTCCATCTTGTCGGTTTCTTTAATTGCTAAGAAATGTGCAGATTTCGTTAATCGATCGACAATTACCCATATCGTATCACAACCACTTGGTGTACGGGGTAATTTAGTAATGAAATCCATCGAAATCTGTTCCCATTTCCACATAGGTATTTCTGGTTGTTGCAGCAAACCAGATGGTTTCTGATATTCAACTTTGACTTTTGAACAAGTCAAACACTTGCTAACATATCTAGCAATGTCAGCTTTCATGTGAGGCCACCAATACAGTGCCTTCAAGTCATGATACATCTTGTCTGATCCCGGATGGACTGAATATCTGGACTTGTGTGCTTCATCCATCACGAGTTCCCTTAATCCACCATACAATGGTATCCAAAGTCGATTAATGAAATAACGAATTCCATCAGAATTGACTTCCAATTGTGTTTCCATCCCCCGTAAGGATTCATGTACCAAATTATCCTTTTCTAAAGCTCCCAGCTGAGCACTGTGTACCTTTTCAGGTAAGTCGGTATGTATCGTCATCATAAGTGCGCAAACCCGTCTTGTTGAAGTGTCTTTTCTGCTTAAAGCATCAGCTACCACATTAGCTTTTCCCTGGTGATACTTAATCGCGCATTCGTGGTCGTTCAACAATTCAACCCATCGTCGCTGTCTCATATTAAGCTCCTTCTGATCAAAGATATGTTGCAAACTCTTATGATCAGTGTTAATGGTACACTTGGTTCCATACAGGTAATGCCTCCAAATTTTCAAAGCAAAAACCACTGCTCCTAATTCCAAGTCATGAGTAGTGTAATTCTTTTCGTGTGGTCGTAGTTGTCTTGAAGCATAAGCAATCACTTTATCACGTTGCATCAACACACACCCCAAACCCTGTGCAGATGCATCACAATACACCACAAAGTCTTCCGTCCCTTCCGGTAAGGACAGAATCGGTGCACTACAGAGTTTCTGTTTCAATAACTGGAATGCAGCTTCCTGTTTATCCGTCCAGTTATACTTCGTTCCCTTATGCGTAAGTGCTGTAAGTGGTTGAGCGATCTTTGAAAATCCCTCAATGAATCGTCGGTAATAACCCGCCAAACCAAGGAATTGTCGTACCTCGGTAGGGGTCTTTGGTGCTTCCCAATTCTTAATCGCTTCAATCTTTGCTGGATCAACATGTATACCCTTTTCATTGACTATATGACCCAAGAATTGAACTTCTCGCATCCAGAAGTCACATTTCGAGAACTTAGCGTACAATTGTTCCTGATTCAGTAATTCCAACAACAATCGAAGATGTTCAGCGTGTTCCTCCTCAGTTTGAGAATAGATGAGTATGTCATCAATGAAAAACTTATCAAGGTAAGGTTTACAAACATAATTCATGAGATCCATGAATACAGCTGGAGCGTTTGTCAACCCAAATGGCATGACCAAGAACTCATAATGGCCATAGCGCGTTCTGAATGCTGTCTTCGGGATATCTTCTTCCTGTACTCTGAGCTGATAATAACCAGACCTGAGATCAATCTTCGAGTAGTAACTCGAACCTTGCAACTGATCGAACAGATCGTCAATTCTAGGTAACGGATACCGGTTTTTGATGGTAACTTTGTTAAGTTCCCGATAATCTATACACATACGGAAAGTCCCATCCTTCTTCTTAACAAATAAGACTGGAGCTCCCCACAGTGAAAAACTAGGTCGTATAAAACCCTTATCCAACAACTCTTGCAGTTGTGTAGATAACTCTTGCATCTCAGAAGGTGCAAGTCGATAAGGCGCCCTAGCTATCGGTGCTGCATCTGGTGTAAGGTCGATTCGGAATTCCACCTGTCTGATAGGCGGTAATCCCGGCAAGTCTTCTGGAAATACTTCAGGGAATTCACAAACTACTGGAATGTCTTCAATCTTCTTCTCAGCTACCGGCTTCTCAGTTATAAGTGCTATAACTGCCGTATGACCTTTACGCAGACATTTGTGTGATTTCATACAAGATATGAGACGTAGTGGCGTACTGCTCTTATCGCCTTGTACATACAACGTCTCTCCATGCGAAAGAGGTATACGAACGATCTTTTCATGGCACACGATTTCAGCCTGGTGTTTGGACAACCAGTCCATGCCAATGACTACATCAAAACTGCCCAAAGTGATAGGCATAAGATCAATTTCCAATGTTTGACCCATCAAGTCAAGCATACATCCCTTAAGGATTTGTTCAACTACAATTAACTTGCCATCTGCTAATTCTACAGTGTATGGATTATCTAAGGTAGTGGGACTAACATTTAGCAACTTAGAAAATGAACTAGATACAAAACTCCGGTCTCCACCAGTGTCAAATAGCATAGAGGCATAGTGATATTTAAGAGGAACGTACCCGTGACAATGTTGGGATCCTCCCGTGCCTGACGCCCTCCAATCACAAACGCTCTGCCCCTAGCACCATTGTTGTTGTTATTGTTGTTGTTTTTGGTGCCATTGCCATTGCCATTCCCGTTGCCGTTGCCATTTGCCTCATTAGTCCCGCCTTTCTTTAGTTGTGGGCAATCCTTTTTGAAGTGCCCCAGCTTACCACACTCAAAACAACCCTTCGGTGCGTTGTTCTGATTGTTATTTTGATTGTTGGAATTGTTTTGCAGCTCTCCGCGGCAATCCTTAGCTGCATGTCCAACTTTACCACACCGTTGACACTTAATTTTATCACATTGATTTCCCGCATGATGAAATCCACACCTGTTACACTTTGGATGTTCACCAATATAACCCCCTGACGATGATGACTGTTGACCACTATTCGAATTGTGATAAGACTTGTTTGAATCCTGCCTTCGATTCTGCTGAAACGACTGTTGGTTGTAACTCTTGGAGTTGTTACCTTCCCACTTCCTCTTGTGGTCTCCCACCTTAGTAGCTGATGTTCGTTTAGGCAGAGTTCCCTGTAACACTGCCTGATCAGTCAGTTGGTGTGCTAAACGAAACAGCTTGCTGAATCGTTGTAGGATTTGCGGAAGTGACCAATCCCTGGATTTGAGGCACCAATCCCCCGATGTACCTCTCTATCCACTTGCTTGCGGGAGTAGCCATGTGAGGTAGAAGTATGGCTAGTTCATGGGACCGAGTCGTGTACTCGTCGATGTTGGACCCCTCCATCTTAAGGTGCCAATACTCCTCCTCCAGTTTCTGCATTTCACTACGAGGACAGTACTCCTCTTGCAATAGGGTCATGAAACCATTCCAAGTTAAGGCATTGGCCTCACCCAATCCCAGAGTTTGAACATTGGAATTCCACCAAGTCAATGATGGTCCTTCCAAAGTTCCAGTAGCATACTTTACCTTATTCTCCTCAGGACAGTTGCACATTTCAAAAACTGACTCCGCTTTCTCAATCCATCGAAGGAGTCCAATGGCCCCCTCTGATCCTTTG
The DNA here is from genome assembly GCA_009363875.1 of Mikania micrantha. Lineage (NCBI taxonomy): Eukaryota > Viridiplantae > Streptophyta > Magnoliopsida > Asterales > Asteraceae > Mikania > Mikania micrantha. The sequence continues at coordinate 85,769,116 of CM018681.1, read as the reverse complement.
AAGTTGTGTGGCTTACAGTCCAAGAACATCTTGAACGTGCACACCGGTGGATTCACTAATCCCCCTGCTGGACCCTGTGGCCCTGTAGTGTGTGTCTGAACATAGTTCGCGATTGCCTCCGCGACCCTGTTATTGATCAGCTCATTGAGCTCAGCAACTGTCATTTGTACGTTCTCTCTGGCCATTATCTTCCTAGTTAAAAGAAACGTTAGAGTGTTATCAAAGTCCAATGTGACATGTGTAAACAATACAACAAACAACAACCATGTAATGTAGAAATCAACACAACTGTTGTCAGTAAATAATAGCTTTCAATAAATAATAATCTGATTTGAGTACAATACTTTCAAAATCAAAACATAAATTTTCCAAACATCTAGTGTAGGGACACAACCCGCCCCTAATAAGTCTAACTAACTCAGTCCTCTGGATCATCGATAGTGGATTCAGGATCAGAATCAACAGCTGGTGCTGGTTCCTCCCATTCCTCCTCTTCATCCTCTTCATCCTCTTCTTCATTCTTCGAGACCACCAAATCCTCCAAGGCTACAAGTCTGCCTTCCAGAATCTCTGCTCGGTTCTCAGAAGCTTGAAGACGACCAGTCAACTAGATGATCTCATCTCGCATCTCATTAACCAGGTGGGCAAGGTTATCTTGTCTTTCATTCGCATCCCAGAGTTCCCGAACATTGTACTCAATCCTATCATTTGCCCAGTACAAGTCCTCACGTAGTTTGGCAATCTCCTCAGAGTCAGTCCGTTGCCTCTTAGGCTCAGGAACATCCAATACAGGTGGTGGATGAGTAGAAGGTCCCTCAGCAGGAATCTCCTGAGTACCCTCATCCGGATCCTCATCCGGATCCTCCTCCGGATCCTCCTCAGGGTCTGAGTCATCCCTCTCAGATGGTGAAGGGGATGGGATAGGTGGTGCTGGTGATGATGGTGGTACTGGAACTACCGGCTTCTCATCTTCCGAATCATCAATGTATATGTATGGTGCTGATGATGAAGATGCCATATCTGTCACATAATACCATATGTGAGTGCAGTGTTATGGAATGTGTAAGCAAGTCTATTACATAATGCCATATGTAATTTCTAAGTGATATGTGTAAGTATGTGTGTCTAATGTCTAACAGTTATAGTCTAAGTCTACAAATGCAAACCTAGTTCGCTATAACCAATGTCTCTAATACCAATCTGTCGCACCCCCAATTTTCAACTAACGGAATCATACCGTTTGGGAAGTGACAAACCAGGATCTCAGATCATTAGACATAACGAAGACCTCTATATGAATTTCAAAACATACTTTGGTCTAAAACTGTAATATCAAAGTTTTCAAAGTTTGCGGAAGCGTTTTAAAAACAATATCAAACGTAACAGTTGTAAAATGTAAATTACAAAACAAAATCCCAAATGTTCAATTCAAACAACAGAAACGTAAAACATGCATGCGACTCGATCTCCTAGTCCATGCCTGCTTTCTTGTGAATCTTAGCGTCCTGAGAAAACATGTAAATCAAGTCAACACAAAGGTTGGTGCATTACACAGGTTTAAGCATTCACAAATGTTGAAACCACAGTTTGAATATAAAGTTTACAGATAACATAATCACACATGCATAGTCATGATATCTAGTCATTTATACTATTTAAATAAGTGGTCGACACCGAAGCTGACTGTTGCATGCTATCGCATGTTTTGCCTTGCCACTATTGTCTAGCACAAACAATAGAAATGTGAATTGGCTAGTCAAACACTTGCGTAGATCCCATCTACCAAGTGAGGTTTGTCAAACCTAATAGATCTATTTCCAACTACCACGCTTTGCACTACGGCAAACTAAACGGTTCGTAATGTAAGGACTTGTAATGCTATGTTTGCACTCAATGTAAACAGCTAACTCATGCAAGTGATATGTATCTAAAAGTGTTTCTTGCACATGTTTTCTCCCCCAAAACAGTTAAAATAGGAAAGGGGCCGTGTACGCACCTTTGATTGTAGCAGAATGATCAAACACGTGAAATCGCGTAGAAAGTCCTCTACGAAGAACCTGTGTTTTAACAATAACTTTGTGTTATTCGGGATGTCGTTTTGTGCTTGAAATCACATACGTGTTAACACATGTATGTTAGAGTGTTAGGAATAGGCATGCGTATGTACGCGTGCCTTTGAAATCGTTTAAATAAAACCATATATGATTTTATTTAAATAAACGTAATTATACGCGATTACGTTTTCGATCTAAAATGTGAATTTTATTATTCTAATATGTTCGGGATTAAATTCTGGTCCTAACGCAAGTCGAACGAGTCAAATCGGAGTTATAACGAATAAATTATGCTTAAAATACTAAAAATAGTTTTAAAACTCAAAAACTGTTGGAGCCCGGGTTCGAACCCGTGACCTCCAACCTCAACACATACCCTCTACCATCTCATCTGGTTCACATTTCATTATCAGATTCATATTTAAATGGTTTTAAACATCCATGGGTCGGCTTCCCCTTTGTTAACCTAAACCGAAACATTTGTAACCCAATTGGCTCATAATTCTAGCTCGATCAAACCTAAAGCTATAGGGCTATCGTTCCTTAGATTTAGGCGAGTTCAACAATGATACTAATTTGATTATTAACCATTACAGCTTAACAAGATGGCTCCTATACCGATTCGAACGTGAATGCCATAAACCACATCACAAATTGATCAAATTCGATTATGATAAACTGTAAGATCATAGAGTTTTCATGAAAACTGATTTTCGAAACCTTCTGAAAGGTTTAATTTAAATATCAAGTTCATCTAGTTCAAAATCCCCAATTCTTTCAACTTAAAGAACCCTAGAAATTGAAATCGTACAATTCGATGTTATTCGATCCAATCATCATAGGCTTTTCCTTAAAAGGAAGGTTTCGAAACTGTCTGTTAGGTTTAATTCGAGTTTTATACTCGTTAAGATGGAAACCTCCAAATCGGTTTCTCTAAGAACCCTAGAAACTTGATTTTAATCAATTCGTTATGGTTTTATGAAATTGATACGTGGGTATTGTTAATCGGTGGGTTCTGAACCTTATAGCACCATTTGATTTGACTTTTAAACCCATCACGGCCGAATCCCCCAAAATCGTTTTGTGTATGAACCCTAAAACTCTAATTCACTAAAGTTGTGTTTGATTCCTGAAATTGGCATACGGGTTAGTTCAGTCGGAAGTTTCTGAAACTACCCATATGATTTAATTTGATTTTTAACTTTGTTTAGTTAAAAATCCCCAAATCATCAAACATGATGAACCCTAGAACTTGGATTCATAGTATTAGATGTTACCAATCAAAATTAACTTAGGATCAACCTTATTCGGCTCCTTTAGGTGTAGTATATGTCAAGAATTACCTGTTTTGACTCCCGATTGATGTAGTTCCACTTGAGGGTGGTGTTTGGCTTAGGTCTCGATCCAATTTCTTCTTCCAACGCTTCTGGAACCAATTTGCTGTGGGTAAAACTCTCTAAGGAAGCCGATTATGATGTGAGAGTATCCAATTTCGTGAGTTATGGTCGAATGACATGAATTTGATAGTGTAATGTCACGGTTTCGACTTTTGATTGCCATCCAGATTAAATTCGACTAACCGGTGGCTCAATAACGGTTGCTACTCATTAGTAATCATCAATAGGATTATTAAGAGCAATCAATTCTCGTTTACAACCCTTCCTATTGTGAATTTCGAATTTGCCCCAATCATATGGCCGAAATTTTGACTTCTAAAGTCAAAATTGATTTAATTTTCTACTTACAAGCTTAATTCTAGAAATTTAAATGTTTTAAGAATAACTTTAAACATTTTCAGACCCTCAAGTTTTGTTTTTGGATAATTTCACACCAATTCGGTTAATTTCCAGTTAACGGGGTTAACCGCGAATTGCCGAATTGTCACAGTTTTATTTTCATGCTTTCTGAGATGACGTACATGATTAAGCTAGGGATTTGGATTGCATGCTAAGATGCTCAGTTAGAGGACCTAGTAGTTTTGGAAGGCACATCTTTTGTCGATCATTGTGAATCATTTTTTTTGAGACCTTGTACTAATACAAGATAGTGAATTTATGATTCATCTTGAAATGTTTACTTGGTTAAATTATCAGACATTGATATTATAATTTAACTTTGTAGATTTTAGTTAAATGTTTCTTGTGCTTTAGATATTCTTAACATTGATGCTATGTAAACAATCTAATCATCACGATTATCATCCACGATATCGCGCCTCGGGAACCTTCCGCCCGGAGGGGACTCCGATCCAACCCCGCCGGCTCGGGGTGTGACATGCATGCTTGTAATCTTATTCATATCATCATGTTGTAACCATAAAAGTTACTATATTTAGAAAGAATCCTAAATAACCCATTTTGACCATGAAAACCATGTTCTAATCTTACAAATGCACTTAAACATCATCAAGAGTCATTTCAATATAACCTAAATCATCTAGAACTCTTTAGATCATACATGCATGTAAAGATTTCATCACTTTATGTATAAACCATGCATTATAACAACACACATCATCATGGATCATCATGAAGCATCATCTAAACATCTTAGATCATCAAAATCAGTAAAGATAACAATAAACCCAGATTTAAACGTCACAAAATTCGTGCATATGATGGTGTAGTGCTTGCATGTGAGTTTCAAGACTTGCATGTGGGTGTAATGGTATTTTTAGACTACAAGGGTGCTAGAACTACCTTCTCAAGCTTCCAAATCACTGAGATGATGCACCAAACAGCTCTTAGGGATACTGGACAGTACATTTAAGTGAGAACAAGAAGGCCATTGTGGTGTTCGAACTCCGGTAATGACTTTGTGGTGTTCGAACTCCGGTAATGACTTTCTTCAAGTTCCTTGGCAACCTCCAAGCTTCAAAGCTTGAGCTCCAATGGCTTCCAAGAGGTGAAATCAAGATGTTTCAGACGTTTGGGAAGGAGAGTGGCCGAAATGTTGAGTGTAGAGTCGATTAAAATGAATGTGTAGGTGTGATGATGGGTTTTGGAAGTTTAAAAACCTGTTTTGCGATTTCATGGTGTCAGGCGCATCGCCTGACGTGGCATACCGGCGCCAGTCTTTGCGCGCGGGGCCACCAGATGAGGCGCCTTTTAGTCCTTCCGCGCGGATCGCCAAGGGTCAAAGTTTTGTCAAGCCAATAAGCTTATTTTGTGGTTTTAGGCCCGTTTTTCGCTCGTTTCTCGACTGTAAATCATCGATCGAGCATCGTTTGGACTCTAATTGCCCATTATTAACCATAATTGACCAAATGTTGTGACGTTCACCAACGTTCATGTTTTTTGACACATGTGTGCGGTTTTCGATAATCCCTTGGATTATCCTGTTGTGTGTCAGTGTTCGTACTATCGTGCCACATGTCACACTAAATTAAACCAATTCTAGTGCCACGTGTACAAATACAAATTAGATAAACATTTAATTAAAACAATTGTTGACCTGGATTTTACGGGGTGTCACACCTATTCAATCAACATACAATTAATATACCACCATGCTAGAAGTTTATCCTCTATTCAACCATCATATATTTAATATACCATCATGTTAGAGGTTTATCCTCTATTGTACCACCATATACTTAATATAACACCATGTTATAGGTTTATTCTCTATTTTACCACCATATATATATATATATATATAGCATAAGGTTTGGCTAAAAAGGATAAAATCTCTAAAAAGTCTAAGAAGAGATCTCATGTCACACCCCCAAATTCCCACTCGTGGTGTCAGTCCACGTGGGTGTGACGTGGCCAGAATCACAGCTCAAGGTCATATAGAACACCTCTATATGCGTTTACATATCCCATGTTTGACACATACACATAAAAAAATAGTTTGCAGCTGAAAATGATATAATAAGTTAAGCAGCGGAAAATAATATTGTCATAACATGCAGCGGAAAGTTAAGAATGTTAGACATCATATTGTTTAGAAATTTCATAACCAATAAATATTGTTTTCAAATGACACAACAGAATGCATGCGGTTCCTAAAGCTCATCCCTTAAAATGTGCATCCTGTTCCATGCGCAGCTAGTTACCTGAGAATATAAGTTTGAAAAAGTGTCAACACAATGGTTGGTGAGTTCACAGGTTTTGATATACATAAAGAAAAAAAGTATGTCATGCTGTTTATCAAATGTTAGTACAGAACCCTAGGCTCCAAGTGTCAGTGCGTCACTACCGAACTAGACTTGTTTGTACTTGCCTCCACTGTGTCTCGTACACACAGTAAATTAGGTCAGAGTTTGCACGGGTTATGACACCCAGTCAACATTGTGCCCCGTGGGGTTGGTCATACCCTAATGGATCCATCCAAATCTACCACGTTGTTCGTACATTAACGGTAATACTTTGTGAGGACTTATTACGAGTTCAACACTTAATGTTTGTCCAATAAACCAGCATACACTAAAAATGTTTGTAATAGTAATAAATGTTTGACTCGATGTAACTAGTATTCTCCCCCTATTAAAAGCGTTTGGAAAGAGTAAAGAGGGGCCGTAAACTCACCTTAGTGAAGTAAATCGAATGTAAGCGTAAGCTCCTGCGTAACTGCACGTCGGTCACCTGCAACCTATATCGTATGCCGTTTTGTGAGTTTGTGTAAGTGACCGTGCTAGTGTTCGTGTTAGTGCTCGTGTTTGTGCCCAACAACCCCTGGTTGTTCATGTTTGTCCGTGTCGGTCCACAATGACCGTGTTTGACTAGAGTTGACCAAAGTTGGCCGTGTCAAGTCAACGACCCGTTGGTGAACCGTGTGACGGTTGCGAATCGTGTAACAAATGTGTAAGTGCTCGTAGTGTGCAAAACGCGCAAGTCGCGTCTATGGAAAACTTACTATTTATAGTAAGTTTCCATTTATGGAAAGTTCACAAAGCATATCGATTTTAGAGTTCTAGCATGCTCGTTAGTCCTACGTGATCATGTTAACACATAACACATCATCATACGAAGTCACATAGGTCGTTTATAACATGTTAGCACATAAAAGTTTCCTAAAATGGAAAGCTTCCATTTATAGCATACGTGATATGGGAAACCATCTAACTTAGCATCTAATCATCATGTTATAACATGTTAGGCCATTTAGCATGTTCAAATCATACAAAATATCCCTAAGTTGGTTTTTGTAAAAATAAAGTTACTATAAATAGTAACTTTGTGGTTTTTGCATAAAAATGACCATCTTAACATTTCTAAACCAATTCTCATGCCATCAATCATCCTAATATGTCATTTAGCACCATTCTAAACATACTAACATGATCCAAATCACCATTTATCAATATTTCATCAATAAAAGTTACTAAATATAGTAACTATGTCAATATGAACATAATCAACTTCTAAATCATATTCTAAACATCAATATCACCCTATATACATTCAAATAACATTTCTAGCTACATGCATGCTCATCATTTTTACCAAATCATCATCTTGTAACTCAAAAGTTACTAATAATAGCAAGTTCATCATAAACTCATATTTTAATCATTTTAACAATATTCAAACATGTAGATCATCACAAATAACATCAAGAATCATATGTCATCATTTAAGATCATCCAAAGTGCTCTAGATCATGCATGGATGCATCAATATCATCACAAGTCATCATTTTAAGCATAGAGGTTCATACCCATCACTTTAGATCATCATAAAACATCATCTAATCATCTTAGATCATCAAGAAATGCATTTAAATCATCAAACCCAGATCTTAATCTCGTGCATGTGGACCATGAGTGCTTGCATGTGGGTTTTACCCATTGCATGTGTGTGTAAACGATGTGAGAGTGAGTTTTAAGCATAGAGCTACCTTCTAGAGCTCCTTGAATACAAGGATGGTGACCAAATCAGATTGAGAGGCTCCTGGAACAACGAATGATGCTGGGTTGAAAGGGTGGTGATGGTGTCAAGCTCCAAATGTGGTTCTTCAAAGCTTCCAATCTTCAAACCAAGCTTCCACAAGCTTGTTAATGGTTTCTAACAGAGTAAAAATGGTGGTAGCAGAGGGTAGAAGATGAAATCAGTCGATCTATGTCGTGTAAAACCGGAGAAAATGAGTGTGTAGGGTGATGATGAGCTTGGGGAGTTTAAAAAGCTGATTTTGGCGACTCTGACGCCCCAGGCGTATCGCCTGGCGTGGGGGGTGTGGTTCTGTCGTTACGCGGGGGTGTGGTTCTGTCGTTATGCACGGGTGCACCGGATGAGGCGCCATCTTCCTCGTCCGCGCGCATCGCCAACGGTGGGAGTTCCGAGTCAGGCGTACCGCCTGGCCCATATTTCAGGCCCAATAAGCCTATTTTTGTTGTTCTGGACCCATTCTCGCTCGTTTCTCGACTGTAGAACATTGTTCGGGCGTCGTTTGGTCTCGTTTGAGCTTCCAAGTTCAATGTGCGAGCGTTTTGTGAAGTTTCGAGTGTTGTGCTACACAATGTTCTTGACGTTCACCAACGTTCGTGTGTTTTGACACGTGTGTGCTGTTTGTCGATAATTATCGAATTGTCTAGTCATGTGCTAGTGTTTGTACTGTCATGCCACGTGTCACACTAAATTAAACTAATTCTAGTGCCACGTGTACATAAAGCATTTAAATAAACATTTAAATAAATAACAAGCTGACCTGAAATTTACGGGGTGTCACATCTCAACCATTAAATCACCTGGTTTTGTGGTTGAGATTAATCTGGTGTTATTTTCGTAAATAATTATAAGTTAAAACCATTAGTACGGGTAGAATTGGAAGATCTATCCAAAAACCTGCACATGCAAGTTACATGCATTTTCCTCCATCTTTTTTAAACGTTCATCACTTTTTTAAACGTCAGTATTTTTTTAAAAAAATTACACCATAAAATCGAGCATTTTTTATCTTTCTAACGAGCATAATATTAATATATTTTTTAAAAGTAAAATAACTATCTAAACTGGGTTTCGCGAACCGTATGTTTTATGATGTTTTTCCAATATAAATTAAACTAATCTTTTATGGTGTTTTTTTATACATCTATAAGTTTTACGATGTTTTTAAAGATATTTTATGGTGTTTATGATGTTAACATTTTATTGTACTTTTTGGTGTTTGTGTAATAATGAAACTAAAAACACCATATAAACACCTAAGTTTGTACGTGATGCTTTTTAACTTAATTTTATGGTGTTTTTTAATGATATTTTATTGTTTATGACGTTTTTCAAGATATTTTATTATGTTTACGGTGTTAAGATTTTATGGTGTTTATTATGTTCGGATATTAATGAAACTAAAACCAGGCATTTTATGGTGTTATTAAATGCTAAAAACACCATAAATTCCTTAGTTTCGTAAACATCCGAAGTTTAGAACGTCATGTTTTTTAGTGTTCGAAAACACCATAAAACACCATGTACAAAATTACATAGTTCAAAAAAGGCCATATGTGAAATTGCGTAGTTCAAAAACGCCGTAAAACACAATGTGTGAAATTAATTAGTTCAAAAACTTCATGAATAAAATTACAGTTCAAAAACACCATGCATAAAATTACAATTCAAAAACACAATGCATAAAATTACAGTTCAAAAACACCATAAATAAAATTACAGTTTAAAAACACCATAAAACATATGTTTAAACTACATAGTACAAAAACACCATAAAACGCAAGTGTAAATGACGCAACTAAAAAACGTTGTGTTTTGTTTATGTTAAAAACACCATAAAACATCTTCACAAATATAAAAAACACCCAAGTTTCAAGAACAATCAGTTTTGTTTCTTTTCTATTTTTAAATATATAACAATATTATACTCGTTATAAAGGTAAAAAAATATTTAATTTTATGGTGTAATTTTTTTAAAAAAATGTTGACATATAAAATAGCTGCATACGTTTAAAAAATTCGGTGGAAGTAACATGTGACTTGCATGTGCAGCCTTATTTATGTGTTGACATTTATACCCTTTAACCTAAAATACACATGTCTCATTCTCATGTCTTCCTACGCTTTTTAAGGTTTTGATCATTTTTAAAATATCCCTTCCATATATATATATATATATATATATATATATATATAATATCATCATGTTATATGTTTATCCTCTATATTACCACCATATATGTAGATAATAACACAATGTTAGAAGTTTATTCTCTATGCAACCACCATATATTTAATAGTACCATGTTAGAGGTTTATCCTCTATTCAACCACCATATATTTAATCAATATTTACCATATTATTATATTAATATTGATCAACCACAATTACCAGCACCAACACAACATCACATAAACTCTAAATCAAATCATGTTTGCATCGTCCTCATGCAATAGCCAGTTTAGACTACTTGACATCTATTGGAGGATGTTCTTGCTCGATTATCCTCTCGAGTGAAATTTTCATTTGTTGTTAAACTCTTTACGGGTCAATATATATATTTATATTCATTCACACTTCTATTTGAAATGTTTATATACATATTTGAATATATACACACACATATATATATACACACACGCACACATATATGTATATATATACTTTACATACTGCACTCATCCAACCTGTTTGGACTTTTTTTTAACATATTATCATACTTTTGTATAATTTCGTATATTTATCACCTTTTACCCAACATTTAAGTTTCAATCTTTTTAAGATAATTTATATTCTGGATTTTGTACTATTTGAACTAATTTAACACATTTGACCTATTTAGGTTAAACCTATAATTGTTATATTTCATGAACTTGTTTGACCAAGGTTATATTCACAACATATTCTCAAATTTAAACAACTATCAAAAACAATTTTTTCTCTTTACCTTAATTGGATCATCTTCTTCCACCACCCTCGTGAACCTAAATTGGATTTCTTGTAAAATCGGGACCCTAGGCATCAAGTAATGTTTAAAAAACACCAGATAAACATAACAAAAGTTTAGGACTGTATAACTACTCAATACTCAACCCAATTTCATGTTTCATAAAACTTCGTTCGTCACTCACCTTTGAGGATACAACTTTGCTCATCACTCACCTCAAGTGGTTCAAAGACTATACTCGCAATTGAAGCTTTGAATCACGATTTTTTGCTCGATTTCTCAGTCTCCTATTCTGCGCATCGACAACTCCCCTTTTTATTTTTGTTTTCTTCTTCCTTCTTCTTTTTTTATCTCTTTTGGATCTAAAGATCCCCTTGTTTGCTTCCACTGCCTCGCCACAAAAATATCTATATGTATGTTGTTTTTTTCCTTGCTCGACCGCTCCCAGGCATGTGTCTGTAGTCTTTTTTTATTACTTTCATAATTTCACACACACACACATATATTGTTTATTACACCCTTCTTTATAAAATTTTATTTACATAATTTTAAAGAATCAAGATGTTATATTTTCCTTACATTTAAAAAACAAAGTTCATAATTAAATATGCAATAATTCCGATCTTCATCATCTTGATGTTAGAATTCATCTAATCTAAATCTTCACCATCCCCAACGGAATACTCTTTGTGTGTTTTCCTTATTAAATAAGTATAAAAATAGCGACACATATGTTATTGTTAAACAAGATTAAGAACCGGTATGGTTTGGTTTTTTTGGTTTTTGGAATATGAAAAACCCAAACCAAGCCAAAAATTTCGGTTTCATTTTTTCCGATTATTCATTCGGTTCAGCTTTTTAGGTATGACTAATTTGGTTTTTCCTGACCCCTGGTTTGTGCAAAGAATATGGAATGAGGAGGTGTCATCAATTGGGCTTAAAAACTGGCCTCTTTGACTTGATTGTATAACATGGAGGGTCTTATGACCTCTTCACGATTTCTAGCTTATAGAATGTCATATTTTTATGTTGTTAAATGTCTTGTAACAAAATAGACATGTTGTAGTGTAACATGTCACATGCTACAACTTTATTTATTTTATAATTGCCATTTGCTAAGATTGTGTAATTTTCTTAGATGATTAATCTCGAACATTTTTGGTAATATGTTATTAGTTATTTTTAGTGTTTATAAATATTGTTATGTTTTTATATCATCAATGCATCTCACTTAAACCGAAATCTACAACTATCGTTGTAAACCCTTGATTTTTATCGTTGTTTATTCTTCTAACGACCAAACAATATCAGATATTGATTTAAAATGTCTAACACATGTCTATAGCATTCATAATTGAAGTCAATTTGACATGCATTAGTCAAAGTCTAAGACAATGGTCAAAGTCAAATTGAAATTTACAACGAATGTCACATACTCTCCAAGTTAAAATAATTTATTCCAAAATTCAATTGGTGTTGTCATTCATTGGTTGATTTTTGAAGAAATGATGATGCTTGAGCTTCATTTGGTATTCTTGTTACCAAGTAAACTCTGGTTCACAGTTACAATATCACCAAACTCTATTATTTTGTATATGAATTTGTTTTTAAAGTTTTGATTTATCAGCCCATAATTTAAACTGGTTCCTCAATCAAGTGTAATTTGGTGTCTATTTGAACCTTCTCAAGAGGCACGTGTAATGAATCATCCTTAAACACTACTTCAATTTTGATACGTGTACATCGTTGAGTTTATGATGTGGCGGTAATATGTAGGGTATCGAACCAAGTTTGGGTGACACTTACAAAACAAAATTGTCTCCAACTTCAGCCCAATATAGAGGCGAATGATTCTTACGTCTGTATAATTGTCACACCCCGGGCTCTCGACGGCCCGGGCGCTGCGACCCGAATTGGTTTCATGGATAATACAGTCTCGATCAGAGTTTATTATTATTATTTTTTTCCATATGTTTTAAGCGGAAGCGTTTTATAAATTTCATAATTAAATAATTCACATGCATGGATGTGAAAACCGTTTTTTCATGATTTATAAATAATTCACACGCATGGGTATGAATAACCTTACTGTCACAATTTTTATAAAATAACTTTTCATAAATAACTTTTCAGGATTTTCACAAAATTTCATACGTATAAGTATGAATATCATCATTTCATATTATAATAAACCAGCTTTTCACAAACACATATTATACATCATTTTATAATATCTGGTTTATACAAGACTTGGAGGCATAGCTCCAATAGCTCCATGGTCTTACTACAAGATCCTATTCAAGGCATCATAGGCCAAGAATCTCTAATCTTGCCTCTCTTTTACATTTCATTATCACCTGAAAAGTTTTTAAAAATAAAACGTCAACATAATGTTGGTGAATACACATAACAGACTCGATATGTAAGCATAGCATATTCGGTACTTTAACCATAATTATTAGTGGCAATACTACACATTTAGCAGGTTATTTCACTGATCGATACAACCACTGCATACCCTGGCTTGTACTGTCACTGGTTATGAACAACAGCGGAGTGCGTCTTACAATTGTTCCCTCCAGCCCACAGCCCGTCACTGGTTAGGTTGCCTGCGGAGTGCGTCTTACGTATAACCTTCCAGCCCACGTTACCAGCCACGTATGGGAATTTCATCCATAGCGGATACAATTTGCAAATCGTACGTATACTAATGGCCTAAATGCTGGTCTAATAGTATCCATTTATGCGTCAAAGTTTAAACACACATGCTCATAAAAATTCATTTATAAATTTAAAAACAAGTTAGATGTATTCACCTGAATTTTTGGTTGGCAGAGTGACAACTTAAACTTGTCGATATAAATTTGGGCAGCGTTTCTGCTTATATTATTCTTAAAATTATTCTACAAAGAAGATTTACTTACTTATTTATTTATTTATTAACTTACTTATTTATTTATTTATTATTACTATTATTATTACGATGATAATCAATATTACTATTGTTATTATTATTAACTAAAATTTTTCATATATACATAGGGTCGAATCAACCCTATAAGTTAATATTATATTAAATTCTTAAATTTATAAGATTAACTAAGAATTTAGATAATATACCTAAATGAATCGACTCCTTAATCTTGGCCCTTTTATACTGATCAGCACCTCCTAGCATCCAAAACGTCTAACCTTCTTCTTAATTGTGTGTATTTATCTTTGGCCCTTTCGTACGTGTTTTCATTTGATTATACATATCATCTCTGGCTTCTAAAAATATTACACGTAGTTTTCGTGCAGGACAATTTCAACTCAAATTGAAGTTTAAAATTTTATATTATTTTAATATTATAATTAATTTAGCTCATATTTTGTTTTTCTTGTATAACTTTTAAAATATAATATTTTATAAAATTTTAAAAATACTGCTAGGATCAGCTCATTTTTCTCTACGTTTTGACATAAGTTTCGTTAAAAACGGAGAAAATTTAATTATAATATATTTTATTAATTTTGAGCGGTCTCCTATAACATTAACTGACCGAATAAGTGTGTCAAAACTTTTTAATAATCATTTTACTCGTTACTTACTAGTATATAAGTGTCACATAAGTGGATATAATAACTAGATATTTAAAATTATAATATTGAACAATATATTATATAATAAAAATAAATGTGCAGTTGTTACATCCTCCTCACCTTTGTTTTAATCTCGTCCTCGAGATTATTGGAATAAGTGTGGATATTTCTTTCTCATTTCAGATTCCAGTTCCCATGTGTATTCAGGATCACGTCTGGAGTTCCACTTAACCCTGACTAACACCAACTTTTTACGCTTAAGTCTCTTTTCACGTCGGTCTTCAATTTGAAGTGGTTTTTCTATAAATTTTAGTTTTTCATTCACTTCAACATCTTGAAGAGGCATTAACAAAGATTCATCGGCCAAACATTTTCGGAGATTGGAAACGTGAAACACATCATGTACTCCGGCCATTTCTACCGGTAGTTCAAGTTGATAAGCCACCGGTCCGATTGTTTTAAGAATTTTAAAAGGTCCAACATAACGTGGGCTTAACTTTCCCTTTTTACCGAATCGTACTACTCCTTTCCATGGTGAAACTTTGAGTAGCACTTTATCACCAACATTGAATTCTAAGTGCTTTCTTCTTCGGTCTGTATAGCTCTTTTGTTGATCTCTAGCCACTTTCAATCTTTCTCAAATTTGAAAGACTTTGTCAGTTGTTTCTTGCACGATTTCTGGACCAGACAACTGATTTTCACCAATTTCAGACCAACAGACTGGTGTTCGACATTTTCTACCATAGAGAGCTTCAAACGGTGCAGTCTGAATACTTGAGTGATAACTATTATTGTAAGAGAATTCCATTAGAGGTAAGTGGTCATCCCAGCTTCCTCCAAATTCTATCACACAAGCTCGAAGCATGTCTTCCAATGTTTGGATTGTTCTTTCGCTCTGCCCATCAGTTTGTGGATGATAAGCAGTGCTGAAATTCAAACGTGTTCCGAGAGCTTTTTGAAAACTTTGCCAGAATCGAGATGTAAAACGGCTATCTCTATTTGACACAATGGATAATGGCACACCGTGTAATGATACAATTTCATTTACGTACAACTGTGCTAGCCTATCCATAGAGTAAGTTTCTTTCATTGCTAGGAAATGAGCAGATTTGGTCAGTCTATCAACAATAACCCAAATAGTATCATTCCCACGACTGGTTCGGCTAAGTTTAGTTATAAAGTCCACAGTTATCATTTCCCATTTCCAAACAGGCAGTTCCAATTGTTGCAACATACCAGAAGGTTTCTGGTGTTCAGCTCTAAAGTGTGAACAAGTTAAACATCTTGCAACATATGCGGCAATATCTTTCTTCATGCCAATCCACCAATAGTTCTCTTTCAGATTCTTATACATTTTATCGCCTCCTCGGTGCATCATGTATTTAGACTTATGCGCTTCTTCCAATATTCTTTCTCTTAAGCCGCCAGTGACTGGCACCCAAATTCTTATGTTCATTCGAAGAATTTCATCATCTCCTTTGACCAGTTGTTCAGTCATGCCCTTCATTCCTTCTTTTTCCTTGTTCTCATCTTCTTGGGCTTGTTTTTGTGCTTCTTTAATTTGATTAAACAAATCGACTTGAAGTTCTAGCCGTAAAGCACGTACTCTTCCTGGTTTCTCTATCTCCTTTCGGCTTAAGGCATCGGCAACAACATTTGCCTTTCCTTCGTGATAAATAATTTCACAATCATAGTCATTCAAAGTTTCCATCCATCTTCGTTGTCGCATATTCAGTTCCTTCTGATCAAAGATATACTTTAAACTCTTGTGGTCAGTATAAACTGTGAAATGAACTCCGTAAAGGTAATGTCTCCACAACTTCAATGCAAAGATAATTGCACCTAATTCCAGATCATGAGTTGCGTAATTCTTCTCATGCGTCTTCAGTTGACGTGATGCATAAGCAATCACCTTTTTTCTTTGCATCAATACACATCCTAATCCTGTGTGAGAAGCATCACAATAGACAACAAAGTCTTCAACACCTTCAGGTAATGCTAGGATTGGATTGTGAGTCAACTTATCTTTAAGAATTTGAAATGCTTCAATTTGCTTGGGACCCCATTCAAATTTTACAGATTTTCGAGTCAATGAGGTGAGAGGAACGGCTATTTGGGAGAAGTTCTGAATAAATCGACGATAATAGCCCGCCAAGCCTAAGAAACTACGTACCTCTGTTGGTGACTTGGGGTTCTCCCATTTGGTAATAGCCTCTATCTTAGATGGATCTACTTGAATACCTTGAGCATTAATAACATGCCCCAAAAATTGTACTTCAGTGAGCCAGAACTCACATTTAGAGAATTTTGCATACAATTTCTCATGTCTTAGCAATTCAAGTAGGGTTCTAAGATGTATAGCATGGTCCTCGGGTGTTTTTGAATAAATAAGAATATCATCAATGAACACAATGATGAATTTGTCCAGATAAGGTTTACATATCCGGTTCATCATGTCCATAAAGGCAGCTGAAGCATTAGTAAGTCCAAATGGCATAACAGTGAACTCATAATGCCCATACCTTGTACGGAAAGCAGTTTTAGGAATGTCCTCTTCCTGAACCTTCAATTGATGATATCCTGATCGAATATCAATTTTAGAAAAATGACAAGCTCCTTGAAGTTGATCGAATAAATCGTCAATTCGTGGAAGTGGATACTTGTTCTTAATAGTCACTTTGTTTAGCTCCCTATAGTCAATGCACATCCGCATTGACCCATCTTTCTTCTTGACGAATAAGATTGGAGCTCCCCAAGGTGATGAGCTAGGTCGAATAAAACCTTTTTCCAGTAGCTCGTCTAATTGTTTCTTGAGCTCTTTCATCTCTGTCGGTGCCAATCAATAAGGAGATTTAGCAATTGGAGCAGTACTTGGTACCAGATTGATATTGAATTATACTTCACGTTCTGGTGGTAAACCAGGCAATTCATCTGGAAACACGTCGGGAAAATCAGCTACAACAGGTACGTCTTTCAATTTCTTCTTTTCTTGATCTTCAGTTGTGACTGAGACTAGGTAAGCTAAACAACCTTTGTTTAGATACTTGGTAGCTTTGATCATAGAAATAATTCCAACATTATTCGTTGACTTATCACCCTTGATGATCAATTTTCCTCCCGTTGGAACACGAACTTCAATGGATTTGGCGTCGCATAAGATACAAGCTTGGTTTGTAGCTAACCAATCCATTCCGATTACCACATAAAAACCGGCCAACTTCATTGGTAAGAATTTCACAGGTATGTTATGCTTAAAGAGTGTGATCTTACCATTTACTAATGCTTCATTTATTCGGACTACATCACCATTAGCGATTTCTACTAGATAAGGCTTATCTAGTTTCACTAGTGGTTCATTTAGAAGTTTACAAAATTCATAATCAATAAAGCTTTGGTTCGCTCCCGAATCAAACAAAACCTTAGCATAAACATTATTGATAAGAAACGTACCGGTAATGACATCCGGCATGTCCGCAGCTTCCTTGGCATTAAGAACAAAAGCTCGAGTTGTCTTCTTTGTATTTGTATCAGCTTTTGCTCCTGAACCACCAGCCCCGCTAGTCCCGCTCACTTTATTCAATTTAGGACACTCATTTCTGTAGTTTCCTGGTTCGTTGCAGTTAAAGCATGTCACCATCACCTTCCTTCTACATTCTTCCAAAGAATGTCCCATCATTTTACAGTGGCTACAATACTTTGCCCTATTACACTTTCCCAGATGCTTTTTCCCACACGTTTTACATCGCGGGAATGTACCACTGCCTCCTTCTTTCTTCACAAATTTTCCTACAGGCCTTTTTGAACTTTGATCAACCTTTTGGATTGCCTCTTGGCTTTTCTTTTCCTCTTGGGTTCTTACTATTCCATCCGTAAGCAACCCTGCCAGTTCAACAGCTGAATCAATGGTCTGAGGCATAGCAGTCTTAACTATGTCACGTATTTCGCTTACCAGTCCCATATGTAACGACTGATGAGGTTTGATTCTGGTGTCACAAAATGTGGCACCAATCGAGCATACTCAAAGTACTTGGAAGTGTACTCACGATCCCCAGCACCGACCATGCGGTGAGTCAGGAATTTTCGCTCGATTTGTTCCTTCTCATTTATTGGGCAAAACTTTCGAGTTGTGAGATCCCGAAAACTTTCCCAAGTCATAGCATACGCATTGGTTCTGCCTTTGGTTTGAATAATGAAATTCCACCACTCCAATGCTCCGTCTTTGAAGGAATTCGAAGCATACAGAACCATGTCTTCTTCGGAACATTTGCTGATAGCAATTACCGCTTCAATCTTTTCGAGCCATCTTAACGCTACCACAGCTCCTTCCGTTCCAGCAAACTCAGGAGGTTTACAAGATTGGAATGTTTTGTATGAACATCCTTCAACTCTAAATCGTTTTGCACTAGAAGCTTCGATATTCTCAGTGTTCGAACCAGACACCTCTTTTGTTTTTGTCACTGTATTTTCTGGATTCAAATTTTCATTATCTTTCATAGCCGCAATAATTTTAGGTATTGCATCTTTAATTTATTTTACTATTATTTCCTGAAGTTCAGCTTTTCGAATCACAGGTTCATTAGTATCCGTGTGTGTTCTCTTTCGCCCACGAGTGTTTGCAGACGGTCCGCCAGAATTTTGGTTTCGAGACATTGTCTACAAAATATAATATTTGACAAAGTTTTCAAATAATTCATCGAAATTTAGCTTTTAAGCTATCATCAGAATTCATCATGTTATTTCAATCATTTTTAGTATTTCAAGTATACTATTCTACCTATTCCTTTGATAGGCACTTATCTTAATTCGGTTAAAGCTTAGATACTATCATTAATACCTATTTCGCTAAAACCAGGAGCTCTGATACCAACCTATCACACCCCGGGATCTCGACGGTCCGGGCGCTGCGACCCGAATTGGTTTCATGGATAATACAGTCTCGATCAGAGTTTATTATTATTTTTTTTTCATATGTTTTAAACGGAAGCGTTTCATAAATTTCATAATTAAATAATTCACATGCATGGATGTGAAAACCGTTTTTTCATGATTTATAAATAATTCACACGCATGGGTATGAATAACCTTACTGTCACAATTTTTATAAAATAACTTTTCATAAATAACTTTTCAGGATTTTCACAAAATTTCATACGTATAAGTATGAATATCATCATTTCATATTATAATAAACCAGCTTTTCACAAACACATATTATACATCATTTTATAATATCTGGTTTATACAAGACTTGGAGGCATAGCTCCAATAGCTCCATGGTCTTACTACAAGATCCTATTCAAGGCATCATAGGCCAAGAATCTCTAATCTTGCCTCTCTTTTACATTTCATTATCACCTGAAAAGTTTTTAAAAATAAAACGTCAACATAATGTTGGTGAATACACATAACAGACTCGATATGTAAGCATAGCATATTCGGTACTTTAACCATAATTATTAGTGGCAATACTACACATTTAGCAGGTTATTTCACTGATCGATACAACCACTGCATACTCTGGCTTGTACTGTCACTGGTTATGAACAACAGCGGAGTGCGTCTTACAATTGTTCCCTCCAGCCCACAGCCCGTCACTGGTTAGGTTGCCTGCGGAGTGCGTCTTACGTATAACCTTCCAGCCCACGTTACCAGCCACGTATGGGAATTTCATCCATAGCGGATACAATTTGCAAATCGTACGTATACTAATGGCCTAAATGCTGGTCTAATAGTATCCATTTATGCGTCAAAGTTTAAACATACATGCTCATAAAAATTCATTTATAAATTTAAAAACAAGTTAGATGTATTCACCTGAATTTTTGGTTGGCAGAGTGACAGCTTAAACTTGTCGATATAAATTTGGGCAGCGTTTCTGCTTATATTATTCTTAAAATTATTCTGCAAAGAAGATTTACTTACTTATTTATTTATTTATTAACTTACTTACTTATTTATTTATTTATTATTACTATTATTATTATGACGATAATCAATATTACTATTGTTATTATTATTAACTAAAATTTTTCATATATACATAGGGTCGGATCTTAACCTTAACCCTATAAGTTAATATTATATTAAATTCTTAAATTTATAAGATTAAC